>VDFB02353493.1:256283263-256342056 GCA_007258455.2 Sequoia sempervirens
TAAACCCCCTGATCACTCCTTCACACTGCAAAATTGAAACACACCTAACTCTCAACTGGTAAATCCTTTTGCCTTGAAATTTTTTTGGGATGATAAACTATGATGACCAAAACCTAGAAAAAAAATAAAATTCAAACAACCAAATCTTAAATTTTAATGATTTCTGAAATTTGGTCGAAAAAAATGAAAATTTAAATTCTCTCAAACCAGAAACTAGGTTGCTGCAAAAATTGGCCACATTGCTTGGAAAGCCAATGAAAAGCTTTTTTATTACATAAAGACAATTTTGGATTTTCAATACAAAAATCAACAGAGAAGATTTCATTGATTTGAGCCTTATTTTGAACCTCCTTAGATTTATCCAAGCTCGTACTTTTATTTTTCAAATGTTCAATTTAGCTTTCAATAGTCTTTCTTATACATGTGAAAAATTTACACCTCCTATTGCACCAACTCTACAAGATTTTTTTCTTGCATCCATATTACTATCCTCATTATCCACGGGGTAGTTCTAAATGTCATGATCCTTTTTGTGTAGCCTTTCATACAATGAAATTTGTGTTAACTTAGAAGATAAGTCTACTTCATGGGTATTTTCTCCGGCTAAATTCATAAGATCATTTTCTTGAGACAAAACTTGATTTTATTTTAATATGAACAACCCAAAAATTTCATTGTCTAATGATTACATAGAAGAAGAAATGGATGAGTTTGTACCTTCAATTTCATCAATAGGATTTTTGACTTTGACAATCAATGATGAATGAATGAAAAGGTCTTCTCCAAAAAGAAAGTCATCATCTAAAGCATCAAGACACCAATTGGGAATGAAAACTTTATGAATTTAATCTTGTGGTGCCTTATCATCATCTTTATCTTCAAGCCAGTGAAATCTTTCTTCTTTATTATTGCATGTTTCGATAGAATCTCCTCTTTCTACCATCGTGACTTTTTCTTGATTATTATTTTGACATGCATTGCCATGAGTTGGTATACCAACTTCATCTCCTTTGGAACATGCATTTTCTAATGAACCACTTTTAACACTTTGATTCCAAGGTGTTTCATCAAATGGATGTTCATCTTTATGAAAAAAATTATCCTCTATATTGTTGTCCTCATTATACAAAGAATCCATTTTAGCAATGGATTCCACTTGAGGAACAGGAGTTTCAAGAAGAGAAGCCTCCTTCTCATATTTTGGTTCAATATTTTTCAATGTCTGAAGAAAAAAAGGATGTACCTTATCAAGAGCAAGTTGCATGTCATCATAGAATCTTTTCAAAAATTAAATTTTCTTAGGATCATCAAGAATTTTATTTCTTGAGCAACAGTTACAAGAGAAGGATCATTTTCCTCATCATTTTTTCAATTACCAATTTTGGTGAATGATATATATCAACAAAATATTCTTTATCCTTGGATGTATAACTTCTTTTCAATAAGTGTTCATGGTCACAAGCAAGAAAACATGACTCTTTTCCATCTTTTTCTTCAAAGTTTGAAGCAAAGAGGGGTGAATCTTATTGGAAGCAAACTACATGCCACCATGGAAGCTATTCAAAAATTCAACTTGCTTGGGCTCTTCAATAACTTGTATTTTCTGATGTGAGTAGATAGAAGAAGAATAATATTCATCATCGTTGTCACTATCACTTTTCGAGTTATAACTTTGAATTCCTTTATTCTAGGGAGTCACCAACCTTCATTCTAGGGAAGGAACCTTTAGATTTCAAACAAGAAAAATGTACCAACACTTCACTCTCCAACATAATTGCTAAAAATCGATTGGTAAATGGATTGACACTTGAAATGATACTTGAATCACCCAATAGAAAGTGACAATAATGCTCCAATAGTTGGAGATATTTCTTGTGAAATAAAAATCTTCCTCTATGTTTGAGAGGGGGAGCTCCCTCATACGATAGGGGTATTTGAGGTTTTTGTGTACTTTTAACTTGAAAGTACATAAAGGAGAAAATAAAGAAAACTAAGGAAATTTAAATAACAAAGACCATACTAGTAGACATACAAATACCAAATAGGACTTCATGATTGATAGGCATTACAAGGGGGTTTCACCATAATGTATATTTATGCAATAACAATGAATGAAGGGTTACAAATATCAACATAAAAAGAGATGAATAACTCTTTAACATATTCAAACTGAGATACCAAAGCATGCTTGTGTTTCATTACATCAATTGCATGGATTAATAAGCATTTAAATAGATAACAAATGATCTCCAACAATACATAAAGGGATTACCAATCTGACATACGAAAAACTAGTAATAATAACTTAGAAATGCATTCAAAATATACAATCCAAAAGTATTTCATATTATCTTTATGAAATTCTACAATATCAAAAACCATTTTTGTACAATGTGTAATGTAAAAATTCATCAAAAAGTCTATATAAAAATTCTTCTAGATTTTCCCCTTTGTAAAAGTCTCCCCCCCTTTGCAATAGAAAATCCTTATATTTATAGGCTTCTTCTTGATAACTAATTGTAACTACCTAGTAACCATTTTATAACTACCTTTTTGAAATACAATGGTTTTGAAAAAAATAATCTTGTTTGGTTACATTTTACATCACCTTTTCTAGAAATAGAGTTCACTTTCTAACTTTTTGTTGCAATAAGTGACATAAGTCACTTTTACAAAGAGATAATTAGGAACTTGTAACCTTTGAATTATGGGTTATTCCGAGGTGTTCACATAGAAACTAGAAATTTATATTGTATGATATGCAAAAAAATTTACCACACCATAGAGCATACTCACATATTGAAACATCTCTGCCAATGTGATCAATGCATCAACAACCTTCAATCCTTTTGATTCATCACAAAAATTGTGGACTTGACCATGTCTTGAATTGAGATCATTAATAACATCTCCCAAATGATCCTCAATTGTCACAAGAAAGCACCACAACTATAAGTTGGAATATTGGTATACCATAGTCCACATCATAATATGATCCATCTATAAGGATGACTTGGCCATCATGAAGAATTTGGAATCAACCTAGTTTTCCCACACTCATGCCCTTAAATAGTAAATTTTGTTCCATCAAGCTTACTAAGCCTTCCAAGGACAACCACAAAGTAATATTCAATTGAACAAGATGAAGTTGGAAAATAAATGTAACTATCATATATAAAGTCATCACCACCCCTTTGAAAAAATGATACTTTCCCATTTGTCTTCAATTTTCCCATATAAATATATTGTCACCTTAATTCTTGGAGATGGACCCTCATGATTTCCTCCAATATACCATTTACTAATTCATTTACCTACTTCAACATTTCTTCATGCTCAGGTGGACCACTTTCAAATGATATTTTATGCCTATTACATCATATAAGACAACATATTGTTGAGGCATTATGTCAAATAATTTGTGTGCTTGCAAATGAATTACACATTCTTCTTCACATCAGATTTGTGCATTGATTTTCTCACAAAGCTCTCATAATATCTTCAAAACAAAATTGGGTTTTTTCTTTTATTCTTCTTCTTTTCGAAATATTTTAAATTTTGAAATTTCATTGAGAAACGAAAAAGATATCATAGTTTTACTATGATTGTGTAAAACTGAAAAAAATATATTATTTAAACTATTTTCCCTTGCCCAACACAATTGCATTTGCTTGAGAGTTTTTTAAAATAAATTAATTCAATGCATATTTTGTAATCATGGCATTTCAACTAGCCACATTTCTTTGAAATCCTTTAAACAAATCCATTAATGCATGTTCTATAGTCATGGCATGGCCAATTTCTACTTGTGCTATTGAGAATTGGCAATAGGCTGGCATCCATGTCTCTGAACACACTCTCTCTCACATTCTTTTCTGACAAACCCCCTAATCACTCCTTAACACCATGAAACCGAAACATGCCTAACTCTCAAATGGTAAAGCATTTTTTCTTGAAATTTTTTTGGGATGATAAAAACATTGTGACGACCAAAAATCAAAAAAATAATTTTGTTTCGAATAACAATATCTTAAATTTTAATGATTTTTGAATTTGGGCAAAAAAATTGAAACTTTAAATTCTCTCAAACCAAAAAGTGGGTTGTTGCAAAAACTGGCCACATTTCTCAAAACATTGTAGGAACATCTCTCTAAAATAGTGTGGACAATGATTTTGGATTTCCCACACTAGTTTAGCTCCTTCTAGGGTTTTTCACCTAAAAAGGAGAAAGGGATGGGGTCCAGAATTCTAATGTATACACTCAAAATTAATGTAAAGTGGATGCAATGTTTCTTAATGTGATGTCCTAATGTAATAAACTGAAAAAGAAATGATTTATTGATGCTAAACCTAAGAAATGCAAAGTGTTGGAAAACACACTCTGATATGCAGAATAATGAAATAAATGCAATAAAGAACAAAATAAAGATGCTAAACAAAAAATATGCACCTAGAAACTGGTGAAGAGCTGACTGGGGATTGCAAGGACCTCTAAAATTCTAAAAAATTTAACTTTTGAGCCAACTGGGACACTTACGCCAAGTTGGGCAACTTAGTCCTAGATCGGGTAAACTGCTCTGGAGCTCATTTCAGCCAAATGGGTATCCAGATCTACAAAAAATTCTAAAAAATAGGTTCAATGGGACTAAGTCGCCACTATTGGCGACTTAGTCCACTTCTAAATTTCTAAAAATTTGAAAGTGGAAACGAAAGCCCTCAGTCTACACTCTGGTTTCCCATAGGTGTCTGCTTTTGAAACTCTAATTTTTAGGCTTGAAAGTGACTTTTTAATGGATATTTTGACTTGGTCAACAAGGATATGGCTTCAATAATTCTTCAACCTAGTCATCAATGATCTTCAAACCCTCAAAGTGTCTAACTCTGCAAACACATAATGCAAGAGAAAGAAATGGTGAATGTTAGGGCATGGGGGTTTGCCTTGGTCAAACCCCTTTTTAGATAGTTAAACCAAATGAATAAAGAATATAATGAAGCATGCAACAATGGAGTTAGTACCTTTCCATGATGTTTGATCTTAAATTTTTGCAACAAAACATGAAGAATCTGCCCTTGAATGTCCTTAGAAGATATCTTGATGACTTGCAATGATAAAACCCTAGTTTGCTTGATTTGAGAACATGATGAATGATGGATGAATGATGATGAGGTATGATTTTTTTTTTTTGGAAAATGGGAGGGAAAGCCCTATATTTATACACAATTATGCCCTAATTCTCAAAAATACCTCATCATAGGCCGACCTTAGGTCTTAAGGAATAAAAACCTAAAAGAAATTTTATTTTATTTTGATTTGTGAGCCTAATGGGACTAAGTCGCCACCAATGGAAACTTATTCCACTTGGTAATTTTTAAGTGGATGTCAGGAATTGTGATAATTTAAATAATGTTTATCAGGTTCTTCTTCAACAAGACACTTAAGTAAGGCATGTAAGTCTATAAAGGGGCCATTTAAAGCATAAGAAATGTGTAGATATTGATGACAAGCCTAGGAAAGTGTGAAAGTTTGTTACAATACTTTAAAACACTTTGAAATAGGTCTTAGTAAGGTTATTTAGGTGAATTATGATATTATGGTCTTAGAAAAGTGTGAAGATGTGTTACAACACCTTTACAAGACATCAATAAATGCATTTTATTATGTTTGCAAGGGCCCAAGACCTAATGTGGATGTGTAAAATACCTCACAACACCAAGACAAGGCCCTATTAGGTCCAATTTATCATCAATTGTTCCCATATCAAGCAAAGTATACACTTTTGGCAACACAAATAGTTTTACATAAAACTTCAAAGTCTTTGAAACTTAATTATTTTCATAAATCTTAGCAAGATGCATCATTTCTCGTGAGAACTTTGATTAAGAAAAATGAAGATTTTTCTTCAAAATGTAAAGAGGTCCAATACTTGTAGATGATTGGGAATGCTTTTAACTAGGAGGTTCTCATTTAAGGATTTTGACTCAAAAGTTTAAAATTTGTCAAGTTTAAAAATGGGGTTAACACTTCCTAAGGGGAAAAATGTGTTTGCAAGTAGTATATTGTATTTTGTCTTCAATTTTTCATCATTAGTTCAAGATCTACTTCTTTATGTGGGGATTTATATCTCCGTCTTCTCTCTCCTATTGGGGGACATCTATTGTACTTTTATGACAAAAGCAATCTGTGGAGAGTCACATCAAGTCCTCCTTTCTTTCACTAGAATGCATTTATTTCATTCTCTTTTGGAGAGGAATTTTTCCCATGAGATTTTCTCCTTTCCTCCCATTATGAGATATTTGTTTGATTGTACATGGGTACCTAATCAAGCCATGTAGCTTAGACCCATTCATGCATGCATCCTTGCATTCATCATTAGGTTTTTAGATTCTCCCTAAGTTGTACTTAAGGAGGGTGTTAGAGTAAAATAGGCATATCACCTAATTAATTAGGTTCCCTTTACTTTATTTCACTTAAACCGAACTTAGGATTTTTTTTCTATTTTTTGGGTCATGTTGTCTCATACCATAGGATGAGACACTTGTCATGATCTAATATAATATTCATCTAGGGTTTGATCTAGGCTTTTTTTTCTCTTATAAGCATTCATTCATTGTACAATAATTCATTTTTTCAAGGAGATTATCGCATCAATACAATTCTCAGGTTTCATAGAAAATCTATCTTGCTTTTTCTCTCTTTGTGATAAGTATTTTGGTTGCAAGTGATTTCTAGGAGTTGTGGTTTTCACTATCAACTCCAACAAAAATAGCATCAATAACCAACAAATTACATTTGAACATTAGGATACAAGGTGGAGACATGTTTCCTAACATTATCATCCAAATTTCAATTTTATGTGTTGGCCTGGTCTAGCAATTTCCATAAGTATATGTGTTTCAATGTATACTTTTTTTCACTTATGTAGTGCTTTTGTTTCATATATGTTTCCTATAATTTCTCTTATTTTTATAATAATTGTGTTTCTTTGTTGTGGTGCATTACAAGAAGGTATTCACATGAAAAAATTAAAAAAGAGAAAACACATCTAATATTTTATATATCCTTTACAAATTTTAAGAATATTTTGCAATGTCTTTATTTCATTTGTTCTATGTTTACTTTAGCATTTGTAATCACTCAATCTCATTAGCCTACTAATGTGGGGGAAAAATCTAAGGTCAAAATTTGCCTCCTTTGCAATCTCCACCTTACATTTCTACACTTATTTTAGTGTAAATTCCCTTAATGTGTTTTAGATCCATTTAAACAAAATTTTGGTCATCCCACTAATCACACTCTGTACCTTATTAATTCATCCCTAAGCATCCCAAAAATTGTAAAAAGTGAAATTCTTACCTATGCATGCCCCAATTCTTGCTACATTTTTGTCAATCACTCATCTAGAAACTTAGATAGAGTTTGTATTTAACCCATTCTTTCCCTTCATTCATTAATAATGCCAAAACTAGAAAGCATGAAAGGTATACTCTCTTGGCCCCATAAAAAAAAAGAACACCATCAAAGAAAGAGGGTAGCAAAGTGAAGGTTGTAGATTTGAATTTTGTGAAATCCCTTTGAGCATAGAATACATGGAGTCATTTTAGTTTTGTTGCATTTCTTCTATCTACCATATCTATTCCGCTATCTCATTCATTTGTGAGTCATTAAGAACCTTTTTTCCCTCTTCATGGAAATTCTTGAGAATGCATACGTCCCCCATATTACCCTTACTAAATTTAATCCATTTTGTCTCCTTGAATATCTCTTTGTGATCCTCCCCACATCATATTGACTCCATCACTATACACACACCATTCATGTTAGTTTCCTCCTAGAGTTTGATTTTAATTTTATAATTGTTGCACACATCACCATATCATCAAATTGCTAGGTCCATGTATACACTTTTTCTAAAAGTGTTATTGTGGAGATTGGAACACATCATTGAGTGGAATAAGGTAATTTCCAATACAACACACCCTTTACCCCTTGCACCACATATTCAACTCAAGGTATCCCACTACTAGAAATGAACATGGACATTTTTCAAGCAATAGAACTATGATTTGGAGGTAAAGGATCCCTAGAAGCATAACTCTTAGATTGGGAGTTCCCAATGCCTTGAATAGGCACCAATGCCCTATAGTGCAACAACATCACCACTATGCACAACAACAACACCCTATTCCTATATAATCTATCTAATTGTATAGAAGCGAATTTGCACCCCTCTCGTAAATTCCCCTCTTACACCCTCTACTTTAGAAAAATCAAACCCGACTAAGAAATTCCACATTACCTACCTATAGTGCATCCACTTGGCACTTTTCCTTTGTGTTAGTGGGGGAATTTTTGTTGAGGACATGCGCGTAGCATGCAGACGTCTGTGTAGTATGTTGTTGTCCCTAACAAATTCCTACCTCTAGAATCTACAGAGATGTTATGTTCTCCATTGGTGATGAAGTGTAACTCCTCGACGCCTTCCTACCAACCCAAGAACAACTCCTTCCCACCTAATTCTTCTTCAAAATCCTATATTTCACTTGCATTCCATCGTCTTAGCAATTCACTGGAGCTTCTACACAATAATTTTTTTTTTGTCTCACAATTCTTGAGCTTCTATGCATCTTCTCTATTTTGTGTTGCACTTTTACCACCATTGGAGCTATGACTTGGTGTCCTATGGGACTACTTCTTTGTTGTTGTGGCAACATTGACCTTACCAAGCTTGCACCCTCCTCTACATGCTCAAGGGTACTTTGATTGAGAAGATGATATTGTCACTTCATTTACGTAGAATAGTGTTATTGTTATTGTTTTGTATCCTTTCTATTGTTCTCTTTATCATATTTTCTATCCTGTGGCTTTTCTGGTTGTCCAGGGACGTGGAAACACCAAAGCTGGGGTTTGATTGTGCCAAACCCCTATACAACCCCAACATTTTTCCTCTCTTTGTTGTGTGTAGGTACACGTTCGGGTGGAGCTTGCTGGCGAGATAAACTTCTCGTGAGTTGCTCTACATCACCTTCAATTTTATCATCTTCTATATCACTCTTCTAGTTATCTTGTTTATTCTATTTATTATCATCTTAGTTAGTGCTTTAAACTTCAACCGCTAAGTAGTTAGTAGGTTTTTTTGTGAATTTCACTGTACTTTACACTTTTTAGCCATACAAATGCCAACGCCCCAGTGAGACGCTAGCGCATCGTGTTGTCGTCCCTAAATTGTGTTGTTTTCCTTTGGAAGATAGTTGTCTAAGGTATAGTTTGAGTTCCAAAAACCTACTTATTTAGCCCCATCAAAGCTCTCGGGTTAGTAGAGTGACAAAATCACTTGAGAGTGCTCTTCATTCTCTATCCTTGATCTTAAAGCTCTTATCCAACTTGAGGTAGATTAGGGTAGCCCTCCACTCTTAGCTCTCTGTAACCTGGAGCCTTGGTGTGGTTGGTCCCCCTCTTCTATACTTTGGTGAACCTGTTGTGAAACATTTTGGTTCTATTTAACAGTGTTGAAAGACCCTTTCCTCGTATCCTAGGAGTGTTGTGGGTGTGAGTGTTGTGAGGTGCCTATCCTTGCAACCCAATCTACGACCCCTATTGGTAGCGTAGTTGGCAGGTTCCATAGGCATCGCAAAAAAAAAATCTTATTTGGGTCACTATCTAGTTACAAACCCTTGGGGGCTCTGTGAAAGTTTTGTCTAGTATATGTAATGGCCTCCTTTTTACATTTGGCTATCCCATCTGTGCAACCTGCGAGTGGATCCCTTGGCATAACTTTCACCTCGCATGACTTGTTGATGAACTATAATAGAGAACCATCTCCCTTATACATCCCCACTCGAATTAATGGAAACACCGTAACAGGTGTTCTTGTTGACCCTATGTGTCGGGTGAATGTCATCATTGAAGAGATTATGTTGATTAACTTCTTGCACAAAGATGGGTATAAAAAATCTAGGAGCACCATCCGTACACACGATGGGATTTTTGTACCTCCCATTGGCTGCATCACCTTGTCAGTCTTAGTTGGACTAAAATTCGTAAATGCACTCTTTGACATAATCCTGGGGTCTGAGCTCTTCAAGGTGAAACTAGGTATCCCCTAGTGGATTGCTATGAATGCAGTTCCCTTAGTGGTTCATAAGTGTCTGAAGTTGATCCATTAGGGTACAATGCATGTATTCCATGACACTGGCTATAAACCACCAATTACGGGTGGTAGCTACTCACTGGATCACTTTTGGCTTGTACCCATTGGACTGCTTCCTCCTTAGATGGACCTCTTGTACTAAACCTATGTGAAGTACAAAATTGGGGCCATAACACCTAAGCTAAGATACCCTCTTTCTCCCTATGTCATTTCGCATAGAGCTTGCCTCAATTTGGAGCATGAAAATGCCTTGGCTTGAAAAAGGGAAGAAGAGAAGTGTGCCAATGCCCTTCTTCGCCTTTCATTGTCCCACTTGTTGCTTCCTCTTGCCCCTATTGTGGTGCCATCATCATTTTCTCCTAGGCATTTTCTAGAGAACCCAATGGTGTCCGCTTGGCGAAAGCTCCAATGTCTTGTGTTTGAACTTCCTATCTTACCCACGATGTCTTGGCTCATTTGATATGGTAAGGGGAAGGGTCCCCATAGGGAGTCCTCTATGTCTCGGCCTCTACGGCCTCCTACTACTCGTATCCCTAAGGCATTAAATGGGAAGAGGCCCACTGGTGAGGCGTTAGAGTCAATTCCCCCCACTATTATTCCATCGTCCTCTCAACATATCCCTCCTATTCCCATCCAGGAGTCTCTCCCTCTGTTAGAAACTATCATGATGGATACTCTGATGGTTAAAAATGAGTTTTTTGTTCTATCTCAGCTTCCGGCCTCTAGCTCTCAGAGTTGTAGGAACCACCTTGTGTGTGAGCGCAAGCGTCAGAGAAAGGCTTTGGCCACTGAGTAGGCCGCTTTGCAAAGGAAGGAAGGGGAGTCGACAGTTTCTACTTTGGAACCTTCTATTGCATCCTCCTCTCTTCCCCTCTGCTTCAGTTCCTTGAGCTTCGGTCCTACTTCCGGCTCCTGCCATGAGCGTAAGTGATCGTCACCTGAAGAGGGTATAGGTTTTTAGTGCTCCTTTGGTTGAGCCGCCCCTTTTGATGTCCCTTCTAGACATCCCACCATTTTCAAAGCTCGTGGACATTTTGAATACCTCGGTGGTGTTCATTGCGGTTTTCTCCTCTTCCTAGGTGCCTTCTACCTCATCCATGGGGATCTCACATCCTCTGACAAAGCGGAAGATGGAGGACCCTGCTAGCAATCGGGGTCAAAAGAGTTCATCTTCTTCGAAGGGTGGTTTTGCATTAGCTTGTGTCACCCTTGTGATGGAAGAAGTTCCAGCGTCCTCAAAGTTTGTCACTACTCTAGAGTCACTCGGTGAGCCTAGCAGTGAATCTCGGGTGCTGCCTCCCTCACCCGTTGAATTAACACATGGCACTCTAACGAAGTGCATGTTTAATTCTATGGATGAGGTCCCGACCCTATCAGCAATTTTCGCAAAGTTGCTAACTTTCACCCCATATGAACTAAGTGAAGAAGGCATTGTTGAGCCTTCTTCCTTGGCTCTTATTGTTGGAGGGTCAGAGGGTTCCCCCCTTGATATTACGCCCTTGCAAGCTCATCTGCCTTCACCTTACGATGATCTCTATATTAGGAGACTGATGACCTCTTGGTTGATGAGGACTAGTAGGGCACCTCTTCTTTATCTATGGAGTAGATTGTGTGTGTGTGTTTGTGTTACCCCGTGCTTGCATTATGTGTTCCTAGATGACCCTTATCACCCTCATACGTTCTTGGATACATGAGTGTTTTTGTGACATAAAACTTCCTCTATTTGTTACATCATTCTTCATCTATTGTGTATTGATTTTCGATAATTGGGGACGATGCAACGTGCTGGGGGAATTTAGGCTTCCCTTCTATGTTGACCCAATTTTTTATTTTTATTCTATTTTCTCATACATTCTTCATATGGTATGATATAGTAGAGGGTTGATGACAGTTCATTTATATACTATTATCTATTTATCTATATTTATGAGTAGCTCTGACCCGAAATATCAGACTGCCCCTGTGTCCCTTTTTCGTAATGTTATTGTTCCTTTTTGCATTATTGTTCTCTTATCTTTCGTGTTTGTTTCGCGATGTTGTGGTGCTCATGTGTTGTCCCCTCGCGTGTGTGACAACATTACCATAGTTACATCTTGTTATGTTCTATGGGGCACAACATCACTTTTTCATTCTTTCTTTTCTCTCCTTAGGATGTCACGTGCCTTTGTCTTCGACATGCACCATCCTAAGGGGGGGCTATCTTGTCACTTTGATTTTCAAAAAATTTATTCGATGTCCAACAAATATTTTCTCGAAAATCCCTTCAAAAAATTTTCAAAAATTGCATTCCTCAACAAGGACCCCTAGCGGAATACTTTCCTTCATCATGGGTTCGCAAAGAAAGAATTTGAAAACACCTTTCTCTGAGGAGGAAGCACCTTCTCCTATGGGTGAAGTTTGACTTTCCCCTTGTGAGGGGGTCTTCTTCCTTTTGAATTTCTTGATGAAGTGAAAATATTTCAAAAGGATTCCTTGATGTTGAATTGATTTGCGAAAAAATATTATTATACTTTCCAAATGTTCGTCCCTTGAGTGGACCCATTTTCTTTTGAAGGGTTCCTGAGGGACCCCTTTGAAAGCTTCTTTCTTCAATTTTTGACTCTCTGCGTGACTGTTTGCTTGCTTGTCTGCTTGTGTGGCTTTTCTTTTTCTAACATGTTTCTTCTGTAGCTTAACATGTTGCTTTCTAGGTGCACCTGTGAAGCTACTTTCCAGTCTGACTCTGTGGAGTCCCCTACATTGGGATTCCTTTAGGATAGAGTACCTAAGGTTGCCTCCTTTGTGGATCTGAGGACCTGTGAAGTGCTTGCATCCTGCAGGATTTTCCCATCGTTAGTTTGTAGGCCTTCGGTGCACTTTGATCAGCTTTGCAGTTATGAGGATCTACAGAGTCCGTTGTTTGAACCTCCTCAGGAGAGAGTACCTGTAGAGTTACTTGTCTGCCTTGCACTTTCAAGATTTTCCAAATTGTAATTTTTTTCCTCAATGGTTCAGGTCTACGTTTCTAAACTCCCCAATCTACTTTACTAAACATTCATTGGCACTCATGCTTGCTAAAGTGGGGGAAAAATGTATAGGAGTAAATTTTCACCTCTCTCGCAAATTCCCCTCTTACACCCTCTACTTTAGAAAAATAAAACTCGACTAAGAAATTCCACATCACCTACCTGTAGTGTATCCACTTGGCACTTGTCCTTTGTGTCGGTGGGGGAATTTTTGTCAGAGATGCACGCACAACGCATGAATGTCTGTGTGGCGCACTACAGTCCCTGAAAGATTTTTGCCTCTGGAATCCACAAAGATGTTATGTTCTCCATTGGTAATGAAGCGTAACGCCTTTGCGCCTTCTTGTCGACCTGAGAACGGCTCTTTCCCTCCTAATTCTTCTTCAAATGCCTATCTTTCACTTGCATTCCATCTTCTTAGCATTTCTCTGGAGCTTCTACACACTCATTCAATTTTGTCTCACTGTAATCAAGGGAAAATCCTAAAATTATTATTATTGGGGGTTAGCACAATAACAATCAAAATTCCTATGAAAATAACAAAGCACAATGGAAGTGAGGTGAAGACAAAAGGGATAGTGTTACCCTATGTCTCCACCTTCCATGATTAACCTCTGTTACACCTCCTAGCTTGCAGATAAATAACAATGCCCTCAGATTTATGAGCAACTATGACTAAAGACTAAGCCCTATGCAAGTGTTGAAGGATTTGCAGAAAATAAAAATAACCCTACAATGAGCTAAAATGACTATGACTGTTAATGACTATGACCTAAGTTGACAGCAAGTTGACATAGACTAAGAATGCAAGAAGTCAAAATGAGCTAAAGACTGAGAGAGAGATCAAATGAGGTCAAAATTGCCCTTTTATAAAAATTGCAATTTTGAACGTGTGGCCAGGATGAAAAGATGACAGGAACCCTAAGATCAATGCTTAAGATTGAATGTTGCTGTGTGCATTAGGGTTAGGTCAAAATTAGGGCAACAGGTAAGAATGAAGGGTGGAGATTGAATTATGAAATAATTCAATCAACGGTCGAAAATAAATGAGAAGTCAAAAGTCAAGAATTAAATTGGAAGATAAGGCTGGCACGGACAAAGAGGTTGCTGGAGAATTTAAATAATAAGATTTATTTACTCCAGATAACTAGCAAGTAATTAAATAATAAAGATGTTATTTAATTATGGAGGAATGTGATAAAAGAATTATTTTGAAATTAAATAATGATTTTAATTCAAAATTCAAGAGAATGGCTAAATTAAATAAATCAAATTTATTTAATTTTAATGGGAGAAAAAGCTAATGAATATTTAAATAATTAAATAAATTATTTAATTATAGTGGAAAATGGACAGAATTAAATAAATAAGAATTTATTTAATTTTTTAGAAGAAGGGGACTTAATTAGTGACGTAATTAAATAAATAAAATTTATTTAATTAATCAAGAAGACATAAATGGTAAAGGGAAATTAAATAAATTATGAAATTTATTTAATCAAAGGAAGACTTTAGATAATTAGTGATGTATTAAATAAATAAATAATATTTATTTATTTAATAATCAAGGAGGAACAAATGACATGAATTAATTAAATAATTATGAATTATTTAATCAATAGTCGAATGTGGACCAAGGACATAATTAAATAGCTTAATTATGCTAGGACGAAAGTGGTAAAAATGAAGCTTGCAGGCCTAGGTCATTTTTAGGTGTCTACATTTTGCCCCTCTTTGTCATAATGTCGCTTGTCGTATTGTGACAAAGAAAATTAAGTCAAAATATGCCCCAGTGAAGGTACGGAGTATTCTTGCCCCCTCGGGAAATTTTCAAATTTTGGGTCGGCGCCAGAAAAATTTGCAAAAGGTCCCGATAAATCAATTTGGTGGTCAGAAAAACAGCGGCGCAGTCGGTTTCAAATTCTGACATGTTTAAAGCAACGTACGGAGAGGTCAAAGGCGCGGAAATGAGCCTCCAGTATTAACTGCAGTTAAAAAAATGTCACTTTCACCCTATAAATAGATGGTCAAAGGGGTAAAAGTCAATTCACTTTCACTATTCACCTTGTAAATCTTGAGAGCTCAGAGCAAAAGGCGCAGCAGCGACGATGGTGATTCCAGTGACAGAGCACCGCGGAGAGATCGTGAGGACCTTCAGACGGCCAGAGGGCTCAGGACCTGCGGTATGTACACTAAACTTGCTTTGTCATTTTTTCGATTTACGTGCTTTTTTATGCTTTCTAGGATAGTGAACGAATGCGCCGCGACGCATACGCGTTCGCGTAAGCCGCAATTGACTTCGCGTTCGCCGCATTTGATGCGTCGCGACGCAAGTGCAAAGAACAAACGAAACGCACCGGCGGTACGCGCCGCATTCGATTTTTGGTGCGACGCAAGTGCTTAACCGCATCGCATTTGACCCACCGAAAGCCGCAATCGATATTATACGACGCAACTGATTATTCGAATGCCGCAAGTGTAATTCCGCGCCGCATTCGCGTAGTGGCAACGCAAACGCCTAAATTCGCGACGCAAATGAAATATAGCGACGCATTTGATTTGTTGTAACGCATTTGATTTTTTGAACGACGCATTTGTGTTTTTGCGACGCAATTGCATTTTTGCGACGCATTTGCCTGTTTTCTTTCTTTAACTTGTTTTGATGCCTTCATGCCCTAAGTTATTGTCCAAGACGGTCACTGTTGTCCAAAAAAGGTGCTGATGCCGTGTTCGTCTTTTTGCAGAGGCAGCTTGCCCCTATTTACACGAGGGAGAGCAGACCGAGGACCTTTCAGTTTGGCGATCAGCTAGGCCCGCGAGAGCGGCGACGACTGATGAGACTCGGCTTATTCCATGTTGCATTCATGCCCGCCATTCGGGCGAACAGGGGTTTACTGACGGCGCTGTGCGAGAGATGGCATTCAGAGACCTGTTCCTTTCACCTGCCGACAGGTGAGGCTACGATTACTTTGGAGGACGTCTACCGTATTCTCCGGATTCCGATTCGAGGGGAGCGGATCGTGTACGATCCCCGTCATGGCGAGCAGACCTTCCGGGCGTACTACCAGGATCAGGGTGCCGGACTCGGCATTGAGGGTTACGAGATCCATTGGGATTTCCTGGCGGAGCATTACAGTCGCTTTGATGCATTCTTGGCGACTCTGATTGGTGGCATCTTGGTTCCAGACCGACGAGGACACGGATTTCCGATTGGCTGGGGGGATGTCATGGTCGGCATGCGACGAGAGAGGACAGTTTATGCATGGGGTCCTTGTTTGCTGGGGACACTTTATCATCAGCTGCATGACGTTGTGTACAGGAGAGGAGAGAGTATCTCCTGTGGGACCACACTGATGATGATCTGGGCATGGGAGCGTATTGCCATATTCCGCCCTCCTATCGACAGACCACAGCTGGCCGCGGGGATGCCTTACTCCTACTACTATGCCGGCGCATTACAGCAGACCCGTATGGGTGAGACAGGGTGGTGGCGGCATCGGATTGATACCATGGTGACCTTCATCTGGAGACCCTACAGGGATTGTGAGGTATGGGATGATGAGGACGAGCATCTCAGTTTTTGCAGGCAGTATCGATACCTGATTGGCAGGACAGTACAGACGTCGCTGATTATTGAGATGTACCTGCCACAGCGTGTACTGAGACAGTTCGGGGAGCAGCAGGATGTACCCATGGGGACGGCAGAGTATGCACGATCGTCCAGAGAGTATGCATGGGGGCCGGCCATCCCAGTGGCCTTCGCGACACAGCAGATTGACGGGTTAGTAGCCCAGGCCTGGGGTTGGAGAGGTGGGGCAGCAGATCCAGGTACCACACCAGCCTATGATCTATGGTGGCATGCACGCCGACCTGTACCATTGACAGATCCTGACGGGCCAGCACCAGTTGACAGGCGGTCAGTGATTCCACGAGTACCGCGAGCCAGACGAGGGGGCAGAGGCAGAGATGGGGGCAGAGGCAGAGGTAGAGGCAGGGGCAGGGATGGAGATGGAGGGAGGGGTGGTGATGGAGGGAGGGACGGAGGCAGGGGTGATGATGGAGGACGAGGTGGAGACGGAGGTCGGTGGTGGAGACGGAGGTCGAGGTGGAGATGACGGAGGAGATGGCAGGAGGCGACGGCGGGACGGACAGGTACCAGGTCGCAGGGTGCGACAGCGCATGGCGAGGGTAGCATTAGATGCTATCCCCGAGGTTGGTGAGGAGGGGGAGATGGAGGGGCAGCCCAGGCAGGAGATAGAGGGTGAGGGGAGACAGGAGGGGGAGCCAGAGGTGGGGGGACGGGAGGAGGCGGAGGGGGAGAGACAGGAGGAGGATGTCAGGGCCCCAGAGGTGGATGTGGCAGGGGAGGAGGAGGCGGAGGGGGAGAGACAGGAGGCGGAGGTGGAGAGACAGGAGACGGAGGTGGCAGGAGAGGAGGATGAGGATGATGATGACGAGGAGGATGAGGCCATAGGTGAGGCAGAGAGAGTCCTCAGATGGCAGATGGTGGAGGGTGAGGAGGAGATACCATCTTCAGAGTTGCCACCGGATGCGACAGTTGATCAGCGAGTGGCCGATCTGCAGCAGAGGTTAGATGCCAGCCAGGCACAGGTGAGATCCTTACAGTCAGCACTAGAGGTAGCCCGTGTGGAGCGGGATCAGGCGGTGATCCGCGAGCAGGATTCAGCGCGATGGTGCACAGAGTTTGCGGCCCTATGTTCAGGACCCATAGGGGACATGGCTCGGGAGTTGGCCAGGGTGAGCACGAGGCTAGGTCAGTACAGGACTTTATATGAGCAGGCAGTGCCACCAGAGCAGCGAGATCCTACCCTGTCTCGATCACAGACGAGGACAGGCAGTGGACACCGGTCGGGTAGTGGCAGTGGTACCAGGAGCCACAGCAGTGTCGGAGGGTCGACTTCCACAGGACACACATCAGGCCACAGATCACATCACTCCCGCAGGCATACTTCGAGTCATCATTCAGGACACAGTCAGGGTTCTATCGGTTCAGCTCAGAGGTCAGTACAGGGTCAGCCACCAGTGACAGATCCTACCGCTTTTCAGAGTCCAGCAGCAGTGACCTCACAGGTGTTTACTACTGTTGAGATGATGCCCTCATTCACAGTTCCCTCATCCTCACAGCCACAGGGCACTACAGGACCGTCCATTGTTTCAGAGCCAGTGACAGGGCCTCGGCCACCACCACATTCTTCACCCCGAGGGGATGATGAGAGCCTACCCTAGGGGCATATTTGTATTTGGACACATTATGTTTATTGTTGAGCCTGCGAGCTCCATTTTTGGGATATCCATTGACTCTATCCTGTGACATTGCATATTTTTGAGATGAGATTTATATGATGATGCAGTTTTGATGCGACCTATATGTGTTATGTGATGTTCTATACATTATGTGTGTATGATATATGATGCTTAATTTATGATGCCATTTATGTATTATGATGTCTATGTGGTGATTTGTTTGTTGATGCCATGATGATGCACTATTCATATGCTTATGTTAATGATGTGCATGATACCTTTATGTAAAAGATGCAATGATGATGATTATGTTAATGCCATGTTTGTGATTATGTATATGATGTAATGCCATGTATGATACTATTTAATGCCATGGATATGTATGTATGGACCTAATGCAATGGATATATCATGTATGCACTTACGTTTGTTTTTGAATGACACAGGATATCATCGCAGGATGGACGAGAGAAGATGGTGGGACTGACGAGAGAAGATGACCAGACCAAAGAGGAGAAGATATGAGACCTATGAGAAGATACAAATCCTTCAAAACCTTACCTAGGACTTTTAATATCCGTTGCTCTTTAATCATCATTGGGCAAACTGTCGTAATGGTCAACAAACACCAAGATATGACGTAGATCTAGGTGTGCAAGGTCGCACCATTACCCAAGACAAAACAGTCACAGACAAGGATGAGTATGACTCATACTAGGAGCGTGCTTGCCCCAGTCTTGTTGTCATAATCAACCACAGGCAGAAAAAGACAATGACAGATCAGGAAACGTCGTTGCTTCTCTAAATCCTGTTTCCAGGACATCCTTGAGAAACTAGTGACATGATTGCCAAATTACAAAAATAAAGTCTCTATCATGATATGTCGTTGCTTTTCTAAATCCCAAGATCAGGATCTCGCTGAGAAGCTAGTAGTCATGCGTGTCAATTGTCATGCTACATCGCTGCTTCTCTAAATCCTGCTTAGTGGGATCTCGCTGAAAAACTAATAACATGATAAGAGATGAAAAGACAGTTGCCAAGTGTTTGTCAAGTGCATCTGGGTAGCCATTGTTCTGATGCCAAGGTGTCATGTTTGACGATGTCAAGATGTCTGATTGTTTAAAGTTTTGATGACCTTGAAAATGTCGAGACTTGGTGAATTCAGGAAGGACACATCCTGAATGATGCCGAATGTCGGGAGGATTTGATCCCTAATGGTCGTAAGGGATCCCTCAAAATAATGACGATGCTTAGGAAGGACACATCCTAAAGCATAAAGGACAGAGTTGGTTCTTCAGAAGGACTCATCTGAAGAATGCTAATGTCAGGAAGAGTGATCCTTAGATGTCAAGAGGATCGCTCGAAAGGCCGAAATGGCGATGACGACGCCTAGGAAGGACACATCCTAAGGCGTAAATGACAGAGGTTATCTTTCAGAAGGACTCATCTGAAGACTAACCAAAATTTGACAGTTTGACCGGTTATAATGATTTGACTTGCTTTGACTTATGTTTGACTGAGGTTGACTTGTTGTGACCGAGGTTGACTTGTGTTTGATTAGATGCCGATATTGTCATGATGCGAGTGTCATGTTGAGTAAAGGATTGCTTTACTTTGTTTCAGGAGTTTTCTTATCTAAAGATTGATTGAAGATTTTTGACGTGTGTGCCATTTTAGTGTCATGAACCCTAATGGACTGACCTAGTGCGGCCTCGGGGGCTCATCGATAGATGGCCTTGCCTACGTCATACACTCAGAGACCTCGTAGTTCGACACGACCAAATGACATTGTCTTGATGAGCAAAGATTACGCCATGATTTATTTTGACAAACCTAATAGGACTGACCTAATGTCTCGGGGACTCAAGTATGAGTCTTGCCTACGTAGCAAATGCGCAGAGACAACGTAGTTCGGACAATGACATGGACTTATTGACTTGATTGACTTGGACTAGAGATGACAGTGCACTTGTGTGCCTTGCGTGGTCGACTGTTTTGTTTGGTTTTCTTCAAGACGTTTTATGATTTTTTTGTCTTTTTTCAGGACATTTTGTGATGTTTTTGTCTTTTTTCAGGACATTTTATGATGTTTTTGTCTTTTTTCAGGACATTTTATGATGTTTTTGTCTTTTTTCAGGACATTTTGTGATGTTTTTGTCTTTTTTCAGGACATTTTATGATGTTTTTGTCTTTTTTCAGGACATTTTATGATGTTTTTGTCTTTTTTCAGGACATTTTACGATGTTTTTGATCTCACGTGTCATCCACTGCAGTCGCATGATAAACATTGTGCCCCCAGTTAGGTTTAAGACTTAGCCATTTGCAAGGGATACGGATAGGATGCTGTTGAGTTACTGGACAAATAGTCGTCAGGACTTGATGTCAATCGTTCATCCACTAGGACAGGTAGAGTAGGATGTGATGGTGACTTGCGGAATAATGGCGAAGATAGCTTTCATCCTAAGCCAAGTTTAGACCAAGCGACAATAGATGGCAGAGCAATGATTGATTACGCATGGCGCCTGTTTGCCAAGTTTTCACCATGGTACTTGTCCAAAGCGCCTGTTTGCCAGGTTTTCACAATTGGACGAATTATTTTTCTTTTTACTATTTTTGTGATTTTTTGATTTTTTTGGTGTCACCAAGACGCCTGTTTGCCAGGTTTTCATCAAGGTGACGATTTTTTCTCCATTTTTCATTTTTTTGTATTTTAGGGCCCTCCAGCCTTGTCCTCTGATGCTATGCGTAGAATTTTCGGAGGTGTAAACTGTTGATGGGTTCAGTCAATTGTTCCCCATCTGGAGTTGCCAGTTGATATGCTCCAGAACCAAAAGAAGATATGATGATATATGGACCCAACCAGTTTGGTTCAAACTTGCCTGGCTTTTCTCTGTCTGCTTGGTTCTTAGGGTTCTGCATGAGAACCAGGTCGCCAATATCGAACTTTCTGACCATGACCTTTTTATTGTAGCTGCGACAAAGGCGGTTTTGATATGCCTGGAGGTGATTCAGTGAGTTTTGTCTTCTTTCGTCCAGCATTTCCAGCTCGTGCAAGCGTGATTGTCGGTATTCCTCTTCATTAGCTAGACCCTTCAAAGAGACCCGTAGTGAAGGAATTTCGACCTCAATGGGTAAGATGGCTTCCGCGCCAAAAACCAGGGCGAATGGGGTAGCTCCTGTAGGCGTACGAATGCTAGTTCGGTAAGCCCACAGAGCAGGGTTAAGTTGTATGTGCCAATCGCGGCCAGCGTCATTGACAGTCTTTTTAAGGATCTTGATAATGGTTTTATTCGACGCCTCAGCTTGGCCGTTTCCTTGGGGGTAGTATGGGGATGAAAAGTGGTGTTGGATATGGAATCGCTCACATAACTCACGTACGTCTTGGTTTTTGAACGGACGTCCGTTGTCAGTGATGATGGACTGTGGGAGGCCATACCGGCAAATGATGTAATTGAGGATAAACTTTGATATTTGTTTGCCTGTAATGTATGTCAATGGAATGGCTTCGATCCACTTTGTGAAATACTCAGTGGCGGTGATAATGAATTTATGGCCGTTGGAGGAGGTTGGATGGATCTTACCCACGAGGTCGAGTCCCCATTGAGCGAAGGGCCACGGAGAAGTGATTGGCCGAAGTTCCTGTGCTGGGGCATGGACCAAATCACTATGGATCTGACACTTGCGACAGGTTCTGACATATTCTATTGCATCTGTTTCCATTGTCGGCCAATAATATCCAAGTCTCGTTAGTTTCTTAGCCAGAGTAGGACCACTCGAATGAGATCCGCATATACCGTCGTGTACTTCTCGTAAGGTCGTACATGCTTCATCGGTGTCAAGACATCTAAGGAGGGTACTGTCGAAACTACGGCGGTATAGGGTGTCACTGATAATGGCATACCTTGCAGATTTTCTAATGAAGGACTTCCTTTGGTTATTGGATAGGTTCGATGGAAGGGTGTGAGTCTTTAGATAGTCATAAATGTCCTGATACCAAGGAGAGTGGGGACCAACAAGTTCACAAACCATTTCCGACTCTGGGATATCATATGCTGGTATCAACAGCTGTTCTACTAGGAACTCAAATTGCGACACATTTTTAGGGATGTCCAAGAGAGAACTAATAGTAGCCATTGCGTCTGCTGCCTTATTCTGTACCCTGGGGATTTGTTCAAAAGACACTGATTGGAAGTATGTTAGGAAACTGTCCACCATCCTCTTGTAAGGAAGCAACTTCTCATCCTTTGTTTCATAGTCACCATTCACTTGTTTGATTACCAGCTGGGAATCCCCGAATACAAGCAATGTCTGAATTTTCCATTTGATTGCCAGCTTGAGACCTGTAACTAGTGCTTCGTATTCGGCAATGTTGTTTGTGCAAGGGAAAGCAATTCGAAATGACTTAGGAATTGAATCCCCTTGTGGTGTGATGAACAAGATTCCAGCCCCTGAGCCATGACCAGTGTGGGACCCATCAAAATACAGTTTCCATGGTGTTGCTGGTTCCGTGTGAAAAATGGATTCGTCAGGAAAGTCAGTTACCAATGGATGAGAGGCTTGCATTGGCGCATCTGCCAGTTGATCTGCTATTACTTGCCCTTTTATCGCCTTGCGTTCAACATACTGTATGTCATACTCACTTAGGATCATGACCCATTTTGCCAATCGGCCTGTTAACGCTGCTCGACTTAATAGGTATTTCAATGGGTCAATTTTGGCAACTAGTTGTGTCTGATGATTGAGCATGTAATGCCTTAGTTTTTGGGCTGCAAAGACAACTGCGAGGCATGCACGTTCAATGTATGTGTAATTCAGCTCGTAACCGATCAGTGTGCGGCTGATGTAGTAGACTGCTCTTTCTTTCCCTTCATGATCATTTTGAGCCAGTAATGCCCCCAGTGCTGAACTAGTGGTTGAGATGTATAGAATTAATGGCTTTCCATGAATAGGCGACATGAGGACTGGCGGTGATAGCAGGTAATCTTTAATTTGCTGGAAGGCCTGTTGACATTTATCTGTCCATACAAAGGGGACACCTTTGCGTAACAAATACTGGAATGGGTGGCACTTATCTGCCAATTGAGCTATGAAGCGGCGAATAGATTGCACTCTGCCTTGTAGGGTTCTGAGTTCACTGATCCCTCTGGGTGGAGGCATGTCTATGATTGCTTTAACCTTGGCCGGATCGACCTCTATGCCTCTTCGGGAAACTATGTACCCCAATAGCTTACCTGACGTGACCCCAAAAACACATTTCTTAGGGTTCAATCGAACCTTGTACTCTTCTAGTCTCTTGAAAATTTTGTCAAGTACCTTCAAATGATCTTTCCTTGTTGTTGATTTGGCCAATAAGTCATCTACATAGTCTTCCATTATATTGTGCATCATATCATGGAAGATCGTAGTCATAGCCCTTTGGTATGTGGCACCTGCATTTTTGAGACCGAAAGGCATGACGTTCCAACAGTATGTACCCCATGGGCAAGTAAATGCTGTTTTGTGTTGGTCCTCAGGAGCAATGCGGATTTGATTATAACCAGAGAAACCATCCATAAGGGATAGCATCTCGTGTCCTGCAGTTAAATCGACTATGATGTCAATGTTGGGCAAAGGAAAGTCATCCTTTGGACATGCTTTGTTTAGGTCCCGGAAATCTGTACATACCCGAATTAGTCCATTTGGCTTTGTCACCGGTACTAGGTTGGAAATCCATTCAGCATAATCTATAGACCTTATGAATCCGGCATCCAGTAATTTCTTTAACTCTGCCTTAACCAATAGAGCAACTTGTGGGTGCATTTTGCGCAACTTCTGCTTGACTGGTTTAGCATTGGGTACTAGTGGCAGATGATGTAGAACCAGTTTGGGGTCCAATCCTGGCATGTCGGTGTAGGACCATGCAAAGTTTATTTTCCGTTCTGCAAAGAATTTATGAAATTCCGGTTTCTCTTCATCAGTCAATGATGCCGCAAATAGGACCATCTTGGGGTCTTCTGGAGTCGAAATGTTATCCTCTATGGTGTCCTCAACAAGCATGGCCGATCTCTCCTGTTGCACGGGGAGAAAGTCCAGTCCTCCATCTTTGGGCGCCTCCGAGAGGTTTTCACCCGCAGATACGTCCTTTGTTTTTACTATTTTACCGTCAAGAGGTGCCTTTCGGTTTTCACCTAGAGACGTTTCATTTTTTACTTTATTTTTACTTTTGCGACTAGAGGACTGAACCATCTCACCGAAGTATGCCGTGCAGTCTAGATCAATAGAAAATCCTGATTTGTGATCGCCACTTGGTATGCCTTCACGTAATCCCATGAATTCAGCAATGGCTTCATCATTTTGGAACGTGTCCAGAACTGGTGGTCCTTGTTGGTCCCAATCGACTAGTTCAGGATAGACTAAGGAAATGCCATCGTCAAGGCTAGTGAATTCGGGTGAGGATGCCGATAGCATACAAATGGATGCGTTGATGTTGTAGATGAGGTTATCATCGTCCAACTCGACATCGGACTCTATCCAGTATTCTCCTTCACTAGTGTCATGTTCGTTATCATAATAAGGGGTGAAGGTTTGAGAGCCCTGGTTATCAATGTCATCTGATACTTCGGATAGATTAGACTGAGGGGGTTCGGATGGTGGCTGTTGCGTGTCATGAGACATGGTAGTGGGGTTTTGACTGTTTGGTGCCTGCTCAATTTTGAATGTTTGCCAAAATCGTTGTTCAGAGGTCAATTCCCCTGGTTCGACAAACAAGTCATCAAGACAACAGTCACTTAGGGATCGTTCGGAACCAAATTCCCACTCGTGAGAGTCTGTTTCAGTTAGGTATTCCCCAGTAGTCTCAACACTTTCAGAAGCATGTATTCGCTCATTAGGAAGTTCATGGGTACGTCGATCGTCATCCTCGAGTGATCTAAACCCTAGTCCAAGATACTTCAGAATTTGGAAAGTTTCTATGGGTTCTCTTCGACCAGTTTTATTTTTGCCAAGGCCACTAGTACCATCGTAGCCTTTAGCCTTCATGATATTGTAACCCTTGCCATATTTCTGGACTGGTAGTGGAGGTAGTGAGACTGTGTCCTTGTAGATCCATCCTGTGATGTCGGTAAGATCTTCATCACTCATGTCTCCCCACTTGATGAAGACTGTATTCGGTGGAACTTTGAATGTTTCTTGCGGTTCCATTCTGAAACATGGTCGACCATATATCTTTGGAGGAGTAGGTATTGTAGTTATGCTGTATGCTGTATTTAGTTTGAACTCTCCGCAGCCAAGGTCCTGGATTCTATCAGTTGGTTCGGGCTTAAGGTTGGTGGAGGGTTGTGATACGTCCGAAGACGTGGATGGAGTAGATGTGGAAGATGACCCGAGCATGGAAGGGTCGATGTATTTGGACGAGGAGCCAGGTGCTTCCCGGTTAATAGGTACTTGGTTTTCAGAGACACCCCTTAAATTGGTACAATATTGGAAAGGGTCGGGGTCTCCGTATATGGTGATTTCTGTACCGTCAAAAGGGAACTTGAGGCATTGGTGGTAAGTTGACGGAACGGCTTTCAAAGCGTGGATCCATGGACGGCCAAGTAAAATGTTATATGGTAGTTCCAAATCCAGGACCTGGCAAGTTGTGTCGACAATGAGTGGTCCCACTCTGATAGGGAGAGAGATAACACCTCGCGAAGAGCGTTCCTCGTCATCATATGCTTTGATCACTATGCTTTTTGTTGGGTCTACACATGCATCAGAGAATCCAAGAGCCTTAACCAGTTTAAGGGAGCATATATTCAACCCTGCTCCACCATCTATTAAAACCCGTCTAACCTTGTGCTTGTGAACAAAAACTTCTATGTGTAACGCATCATTGTGATTGGTTTTTGATGATGAGTAATCCTGATCTGAGAAGGTGACATGGTGCGGCGTGGTGAGATATCCCACCATAGTTTCAAACTGATTGACATCGATGTCCTTTGGGACCGACGACTCTAAGAGAGTTTTATCCAGGATTTCTTTGTGTGCGGGAGAAATGCGAAGCAGCTCAAGGATAGATATTTGCGCAGGAGTCTTTCCTAGTTGGTCAATGAGATTGAACTGACTTTTCGGTTTTCCCGGTTGTGGGGTTGAGACAGGTTTTGGTTGTTTAGCTGATGGAGCTGGTTGTGATTGCTTAGCAGATGGGCCTCCTATAATAATCTTGGCTTGTCTAGGGGGAGGCGGATTGGGTATAGTGACCTTGCCACTTCGCGTAGTAGCATTGCACTGTGGTGCTCTCTTGATCGTGATGGTGTGGATGTATTCCTCGTCTGTTCTAACATTATTTATTATTGGTCCCCCAGAGTAATCGTACTTGGCTCGGGTGAAGTTAGCTGAAGTGGAAGCATTATGGGGACCATGATCCTGCAGTGGATTCTTGTGTATAGTATGATCCGAGTTGGAATTGAATTGCGATCCACCTACTTCGATAGTGTGATTGTCAATAAGGTCTTGAATTACGTTTTTCAGTTGTCTACAGTTGGAGGTTGTATGCCCTTTGACCCGATGGTATTCGCAAATTGCGTTGTCATCCCACCATGCTGGTTTGAATTGTCCGGGGTCATAAGGTTTTATTTCCGGAAGTGTGATGACCCCGTGTTGAATGCATTTCTTGAGGACGTCTGCAATGGGTTCACCTAAATTGGTGTATGTGCGACCCCTAGGGAATTGTCTTGGTTGACGATATTGTCCTTGACGGTTTTGACCATTTTGATTGTTCGAAGGAGTATTGGGGGGAGGTGTCGATGTCGTTGTTGGTCTATTTTGTTGTTGTATCCCTTTCAGAGCCAATACGGGACTTGCAGTCTTGGCGTCTACAACACCATCGTTTGTGACATGTTTATTCTTGACCCAATATTTGTTTTTGTCAGCGGGTGTGTTGGTGTTTGTATTTTTGGAGCCATACTTCAGTTCTCCCTTTGCGATAAGGGCTTTCTCAATTTGGACCCCCTTTTCCACTAATTCTGTGAAGGTTGTGCAACAATGTATTTGCAATGCGAATTTGAGGGGCCCTAGAAGTGTTTGGACAAACATGTCGACCTTTTCCCTTTCAGGAATGTCAATGTGACATCGACTAGCGAGGCTTCTCCATTTTTGGAAGAACGGGATAAATGTCTCACCCGACTCTTCTTGTGTGAGATTGCACAAGCTAGTGATAGAGGTGTCCATGTCAATATTGTATGCGTAATTTTTTAGGAACCTCCTTTTGAGCTCATCCCATGATTGGATATCTTTTTGTGTTGAAAACCATTCAAGGGCTTGACCCGCCAAACTTTTGGAAAAGAGTCTCATCAGGTATGTGGGTTCGTAGGCGATATCCATACAGTTAGTTGCGAATTCGCGAAGATGTTCAATGGGATTTGTTTTGCCTTTGTATTTAGTGAAGTTGGGTGACACATATCCTGGCGGAAATGCAGGCATACGTAAGTTTGTGTCGAATGGGTATACGTCCAAGTCATATGATATTTCGGATTTCCCACCCGTAATGAGCATGTTTTGCATTTGCTTCGCCATATCCCGCACTGTTGCTTTGAGTTCATCTATGGTGGGGTCATTGACATGTCCATACGTTGGATTGCCTGGTACACCAGGTGTTCTTGCGTGAGTATAGGTGTATTGTGGCGGTATGGGTTGTTGTGGTACGTATGATGTGTGTTGTTGGTATTGAAAGTTGTGACTAGGTGCATGTTGATGAGTGTGAACGTTGGATGAGTATGTTGGAATATGTCCCCCAGCTATGCGTGTCATTATTTGGGGGATGTTGTGACCAGGAATGTTATGATGTACTAACGATGTCATGGGTTGAGTCAGTTGGCCACTTTGTGTGAATTGCTGATTTTGCACAAGGGGCACATTGGCAGTTGTACCTTGGGAGGTAGTGACGTTTGACTGTGTTGTCGTGTTAACGTTTTGTTGTTGTCCTTGTATGAAGATACGTCCTGTGGGTCCTCCCAAAGGATGTTGTGAACTGCTACTGAATGCGTTTGTTGAGGTTGTGTTCATGGTAGTAGATGTAGTTGTCAAGGGGGAGTTGTGATGACTTGATGATGCCCCTGTGGTATTTGCTGTTGGGATAACAGGAGGATTGGAATGATTTGCCGATGATGTCACGGAACCAAGAGAGGTTGTATTTAATTGGGGTAGTGTTGTGGATGTTGTGGATGACTGTGATCCCCCAATAGATGTAGCGTTTATTGTATTGGAGATGTTTGGGATGTTGGATGTGGTATGCAATGTCGTTGTGCCAAAAGGGATGTTGCTTGTAGTATTTAGAACTTGACCACTGTGTGAGATGTTGTGAACATTGTTGGCATTAGGATCATGTAATGTGTTAATGTCAAATCCTGGTGGTAACCTAGCTCCTTCACTCAAGAGCATAGCTACGAATCTGTCCCTATCGTGACGTGCTATTGTTTCAGCCAACTGGTAGGCCTCTGGGTCTTGTGTCAATGCTTCTATGTGTTCTTGAAGGAGTTGACCATTTTCATCTCTTTGCATGTAGCGCTCGAATGAGTTGTTAGGTAAGGATTGTGTTGTCACTAGAGGTTGATTGTCTAGATTGGTAAAGGGATCATTCGCGGTCCAGTTTGAGTCATGTGGAGGACTGTTGGGATCTGGCATGAAGTTTTCCATTTGTCTTTTTTGCTTTTGAAGTCTGGTTTCGACCATAAATGAGCTTGCTCAAAGGGGATGTCCACTAAATGCAAGTATGACACTAGGTGAAGTCTAAGGTTCAAATTGACGACTAAAATGACCACTGTTTTTTTTTTTTTTGTTTTTGAATTTTTGTGAGTAAGGTATGCAATGTGGATGCAATGTAAAATGAGGCTATCTAAGCACTTCTAAGCTTGAACTTTGTTTTCGATGTGGACTGCTAGAGGACTTTGTTATTAATGACAAGTTGACAAGATGACTAATGAGTCTTCCTAACTAGACTTTTGAGTTGGAAGAAATCTCACCAAAGAGGACAATGACTAAAAGGATGTTTGATGACTTGGTCCAAAAGGGTCTAATTTCGAAAACAATGATTTTGCTAAGGGGTGTTTGAGATTTGCCTACTCCTAAGTATGCAAGATATGAGCCTAGGGACAATGTAATGCTGAATGTATGATACTAAATGGGGTGAGGTATGAAACCTAAGGTGGTCAATGCAAGCTAAGGGACAAACTTTGAGCAATTTCAAATTGGTTTTCTGGCAGAATCCTTCTGATGACGGATTTGACAAATGGTTGACAGTTTGGAGGTCTCTGGTTTTGACTGTGTAATTGAAAAATTTTGACAGGCAGATGCGTCTCAGTTTGCAATTGCGTCGCGGTTAAGCAACTGCGGTTCAGTTTTTCACTTGCGGGTTTTTGACTGTCGCATGCGTCGCGGTTTAACAGATGCGGCTTTCGGGTTAGCCTATGCGTCGCGACGCCTACAGATGCGTTGTTTAAAACTTCAGATGCGGTTTATCAGATCAGTTGCGTTTCAGAATGACTGTTGCGGTTCGACAGATATGACAGTTTTGTTTCAAAGTGATTTTCGTGGTATGTTGATGGAAGTTTTTGATCTGTTTGACTACTGTTTTGTTTGGACTGTGACAAAACCAGAATGCACTTGACAAACACAACGTTTTAAGGGATAACCAAACACACATGAGATAAGCACAATCCTAGAAAGGCCACTAGGCCTTGGGTTTGTATACTTGATATAGCCCACCAGTTATACCCCGGATTGGTGATGAACACCTTTCCTTCTCGAGAGCGGATAGCTTAGAATTTGGTGGCATTGGCTCCCCGCCACGGCTCATTAACGTCATTCGAGCACACCAAATTCGGATTCATTGGGTAGTGACATCCCAAGAATTGCTATCTCTACTCAAGGGGATCGGTAGTGAGTAATCTTCGGGCATGATACTGTACCCTGCACTATATAAAGCAACGGCCAATAGAACGGTTGGACACTAAGACAGAGGTGTTTTAATTTGGGCATTTCATTAGGTGAAATGATCCATCGCGGCGAGAGTCCCCTTTGGGATCCATCGTCGGAACCCTTCTGCATTGATTCTTTGAACTTTCCCAAGAATCCCACTTTCTATGCCGGTACAGAGTCCCTCGGTGTCGGGGTGCTACCCGGTGCGGGGTGATCACAGGGGTGCACCCACCCGAGGGAATAGGCCCAAGTTCTAGAGTGACCGTTTCTCTTACACCCAGGATAGCACGAATGCGCAAGGGGAGAGGATACTCCGATATACCAAATCGTGAAGGGTAAATTAACAAAAAGGAATGGGTCTGGTTTTCTGATCACAAGGTTTTCACCAAGTGAGAGCATACTCACCTACCACTCCACAAGCACACTCAAGCATGAAAGACATGATTCTTTTTAAAAGCACCAAATTCAATGTTTGCTAATCTAGAAATAAACAAGCACACTGTTTGTTATCTCCTTCTTTGACATGCGAATCTGCAAACATTGAGTTAGTAGTCTTGTATGTGATGGTCTTGGACACACGAAAAAGGATCGCCACACGCTACAAGAAACTATTAGTAACACAAAATGTCTAATCTGGTTAACATGCAGGAATAGCCAACACAGAAAAAGACAGAAAAACAGAAAACCAGAAAATAGAAAAAAAAACTGAAATTCGGCAATTAAAACCTAAAAACTGACAGAAAAGTTTACCAGACAAATGCGGCGCGGTACTACCAGACAGATGTGGCTGGGTTTGTCAGATGCGTCGTTCTGTTAGGCGAATGCGTCTCAGACTGTCATATGCGGCTCTGGAATTGTCAGTTGCGGCTTGTCAGGACAGTTGCGTCGTTTAGGTCATCAGATGCGTTGCGACGTTTGCGGTGATCCTGCAAAACAACAGAAAACAACAAAAAACCCTACCGAAAATAGAAATCCACTACCAGAAAGGATTAGTGACAGAAAACCTAATCTTATTGAACATGCAGGAATAAAGACAGAATGCAGAACAAACATAAGATTAGACAACCCGAAATTCAAAATAAAACCCCTGAAATTGAAAAGAAAAATACTATACCAGACAGATGCGTCGCGCATTACAAATGTGGCTTTTGGGCTTTCGAATGCGGCTCAGTAATCACGGATGCGTCGCTCTGTTAGTCAGTTGCGTTACGACAGATTGATTGCGGCTCTAGTGTTCCGGTAATAAACCAGCGGTATATACTCGATAAATACTGCTGTTTTTTAAAAATGTTCTGTACGATCCGTGCATACACGCAAAACAACGAAAACAACAAAAATTATGAAAGCCGAAATAACAATGTCGGGTTCACCAATGTAATCAAGGGAAAATCCTAAATTTATTATTAAGTACAATAACAATTAAAATTCCTATGAAAATAACAAAGCACAAAGGAAGTGGAGTGAAGACAATAGGGATGAAGTTACCCTATGTCTCCACCTTCCATGATTAATCTCTGTTATACCTCCTAGCTTGCAGATAAATAACAAAGCCCTCAGATTTATGTGAGCAACTATGACTAAAGACTAAGCCCTATGCAAGTGTTGAAGGATTTGCAAAAAATAACAATAACCCTACAATGAGCTAAAATGACTAATGACTGTAAAAAACTATAACCCTAAATTGACAGCAAGTTGACATAGACTAAAAGTGCAAGAAGTCAAAATGAGCTAAAGATTCAGAGAGGCCTGCAAATGAGGTCAAAATTGCCCTTTTATAAAAATTGCAATTTTGAACGTGTGGCCAGGATGAAAAAATGACAGGAACCCTAAGATCAATGTTTAAGATTGAATGTTGATATGTGCATTAGGGTTAGGTCAAAATTAGGGCAACAGGTAAGAATGAAGGGTGGAGATTGAATTATGAAATAATTCAATCAACGATCGAAATTGAATGAGAAGTCAAAAGTCAAGAATTAAATTGGAAGATAAGGCTGGCACGGACAAAGAGATTGCTGGAGAAATTAAATAATAAGATTTATTTTGAGATAACTAACAGAAATAATTAAATAATAAGATATTATTTAATTATGGAGAGGAAATATGATAAAAAATTATTTTGAAATTAAATAATGATTTTAATTCAAAATTCAAGAGAATGGCTAAATTAAATAAATCAAATTTATTTAATTTTAATGGGAGAAAAAGCTAATGAATAATTAAATAATTAAATAAATTATTTAATTATAGTGGAAAATGGGCATAATTAAATAAATAAAAATTTATTTAATTTTTTAAAAGAAGGGGACTTAATTAGTGACGTAATTAAATAAATAAAATTTATTTAATTAATCAAGAAGACATAAATGTTAAAGGGAAATTAAGTAAATTATAAAATTTATTTAATCAAAGGAAGACTTTAGATAATTAGTGATGTATTAAATAAATAAATAATATTTATTTATTTAATAATCAAGGAGGAACAAATGACATGAATTAATTAAATGGTAATTGTGGTGGGCAATAGTGGTGTGGACCAGGACATGGTCGTAAGCTTAATTATGCTGGGGCCCGAAAGTGAGTAAAGTAGACTTGCAGGGCCCTGGGTCCTTTTGGAGTGTACATAACAATAATTGAATACTTTACCAAGTGGGTTGAAGTCATTCTATGACTTACATAACGGGAAATGAAATTGCTAAGTTTATCTTGAACTACCTTATCTATCGTTATGGTATTCCACAAAATCTTATCTTAGACAATGGAACACCCTTCAAGAACTAGGATGTGAGAGAGCTATGTAAAAGATTCAACATACAACACCGATTCTCTACCTTGTATTACCCCCAAGGCAATAGTCAAGTTGAGGCTACGAACAAGACCATTCTTAAAATCCTGAAGACAATGATCAATGAAGCTGGCCGTTGACTGGAATCTATAGTTAAATCTCGCTCTTTATGCCTATCAAACTAGTATTTGCATGACTACCAGTGCAACCCCTTTCTCCTTAGTCTACGGATCATAAGCCATCTTTCCTATTAATGCTAAGCTTACATCACCACGAGTGCCACTACATAACCTAATCATTGATGAAGAATATAGAGTATCTCAGCTAAATGAGCTAGAATTCTTGGATGAGCATCATCTTGATGCTCTTAATCACTTGCAAGTATATCAAAACTAACTAAAACTCAGCTATAACAAGAAGATCAAGAATCAGTCTTTCCATGTAGGGGATCTTGTCTTAAAGAAAAATTAGAAGAATCTTCCAAATCATGAGAGTAATGGAAAGTTTGAGCCTAACTGGTTGGGTCACTTTGTTATTGTAACTAAGGGAAATATTTAGGTTAGCATATTAGTGCATAAATAAATAAAAACCCAAAGTAAACAATGAAGTACAAAGGAGAAAATAACATGAAAACCAAGAAAGATAATACCTAGTGTCTTCAACCTCCATGATTGACCTCCATTGCACCTTCTCTATTTACTGCAATATGTAGTTTTCCCTCAGATTTTGTGTGAGCAACCTATGACTATGCCAGGACCTAAGCAAATGTTGAAGGATTTGATCACAAATTCTACACTATGCAACTATGCAACTAGTAAGCAAGCCTAAAGTATGCCTAAAATTTAAAAATTCCAAAATGCCAAGATGTATGAAGTCAAGAGCATGAGAGATGTAGATGCCAAAAGACTAAGAGATGTGTAAATGAGACCAAAATTGTCATTTTATAGAAAATGCAATTTTGGGTGAATGGCCAAGATTGAAGATTGACAAATGCCCTAGAATCAATGGACAAGATTCAATGTGACAACCCACAATTAGGGTTAGGGAAACATTAGGGTAAATTTTAAATGAGTGGACAAGATTTGATTTGAGAAAATCAAATCAAGAGTTGAAAATGCATGTGACAAGGAGATAAGAATGAAACATAAAAAGAGAGGGCTGAAAAATCAAATAATTTTAGAAATTACTTGATTTATGGAAGAAAATTGCTATTTTGAATTAAAAATTAATTTAATTCAAAAAGGGGGGGTCATGTGACAGTAATTAATTAATTTGAATTATTTACTAAAAAGAGGAAAAATTAGAAAGTGGGACCATTTTAAATAAATAATTTTATTTAAAATTGAGAAAATGCCAAGGTGGACAATAATTAAATAAATTAAAGAGTATTTTTAATTATGAGAAGAAATTTAGGAATTAATGATGTATTTAAATAAATGAATAAAATTTATTTATTTAAATAATCAGGAAGAATTAATGGACTAAGATAATTAAATAAATTTAGGAATTTATTTAATTATGAAAAGACATTAGAGCATTAGTGACATATTTAAATAAATAAATAAAATTTATTTATTTAAATAATCAAGAGGAATAAAAGATATGAATTAATTAAATAATTATGTATTATTTAAGTAATAGTTGAAAGTGGACCATAGGACATAATCAAATGTTTTAATTATGCTAAGAAGAAAGTGGCAAAAAATAGAGCTTGCAGGCCTAGGTCATTTTTATGTGTCTACAATTATCACAGTAAGTTATAGATCAGGAGCATATCAATTATCAAAACTTGAAGGTGAATCCCTGCAAGAACCAACCAACAACTTGCATCTTAAAAAATTTTATGCCTAGTCTTGAAGGGTGTAAATTTGAAAATACAAAAAAATCAAAAAATGATCAAAATCCAACAAAAATAAGAAAAATGATCAAAAAAATTAAAGAAAAACAATCATCCTCTAGTGAAAACCACTTCGATGGCGCTTTGGGCAAGTATCCTAGTGAAAACTTGGTAAACATGTGCCTTAAGTAAATAAAGATCCTCCATCTACCTGGGCTCTTTATCCTATCATTCCATCCATCGCATCACATCATTCCATCACCCATCCACATCCATATCATAGCTTGATATTGTGAAGCCTCATATCCCATTTAGTACTACTTGGCATAATTCAAAGGTTAGTTTGTCTTGCCTATATCAAGGTAGTCTATTACATAACATTGGGGGAAATTCATTATGGATCGGATCAAGTTCTTGTATATCTTAAGGTTTTCAAAAATCCTAAAAACATTTGTAAAATGCTCATCAAAATTTCCAAAAACATTTGTAAAATATTGTATAGTCAAATTTCCCAGAAACATCAAAATTCTTGTACAACTAAAATCCAAAAAAATCATAAAATTGTAAAGGAAAAATCCAAAACATCCAAAACACATCAAAAACCCTAAAAAGGTCGAACATCAAAAATCCAAAAACAACACCATGTCGAACTACAAGTCTCTAAGCTTGAAGGTAGGAAAGGACATCATTGATGTGGCCCTGAGACACCCTAGGTCAGTCTTTAAAGAGTTCATCTCATAATAGTACAGCATTTTCCATCAGCTTCACCACCATATCTCATCTTCAATAAATTGAGACAATTGAACTCTTGCTTGATCTTTGCGTGTATAATGCAGGCAAGGCTAATCTTTGATAAATCCCTGAGGCCCCTAAGATATGTCTTCTAGGCTAGGTTCTTGGTCGAAACTCTCAGAAAATCCCTAAACATTCAAATATTAGAAAATCCTTAAACATTCAAATATCAAAAAACCCCAAAACATTTGAAAATCAGAAAAACAAAAAAACATTGGAAAACCTTAGAAAACTCTAAACAACTTCAAATAATCGAAAACCAAAACATTCACATAAACATTCAAAAAGACCAAAAATGGCCTCAAAACATTTTCAAAGTACTAAACACATCGAAGTATTCTAGAAAATCCCAAAACCATCCATCCCATCTTGCTTTTACCCATAATAAACCTTTATCCATAATAAATTGATCGCCATCTTTCAACCTTTGGAAAAACAAATAGGAAACAAGTATCACAAGTTGTAAAGTGAGAACCTAAGTGTCAAAATCTAAAGTATAGATCATAGGTAAATGCGTCAATGAAGTTTGTATCAATGACTTATCAAACAACCTCATCCTAAATCAAACCATCTGATCAACATGTCCTAGGATGCATCCTTCCTGCAATGGACAAATCAATATCATAAATCACCTTAGCTATAATAAACTGGAAAGAGATATGGATAACACTGACTATTTGTCTTTGATATTTTCTTATGATTTATCTTAATAACCCATTCTAAGGACCTCTCGATGATGTCTATCAAAATGATTTAGAAAGAAAGGAATGGGGCATCAATATTTATATTTCATTTGTTGTGCTTGTGGGTATCCTTGTAAAATAACCTTGACACATACTTGCTTAGTTGTGTGTAGGGAAGTTGTTTGGAGTAAATTGTTGAATATTGCATATGCTTTGGTTCGATGTATTCTAAGCTTCTAACTTACATTCCAACAAGGTTTTCGTATGTCAAGGTGTGAACTAGAACTATCCTATCTATTTGTAGAGTCAAAGTTCATTACACTAGATACAACACCATCCTGATTATTAATACCTTGATGCATTGTTTCTATGTGTTATATCAAACAATAAGGAACAATGGAAAATCCCAATCCCAAGACATGAGTAAATCATCATCATCATGCATTTTTTATCACCATCTCTAATAAATTCTTGGTGGATCATAGACTTGTTGGACTTTTTGAATCAATCATCAAAATCAATGGTCAATCATCTTGTTTCTTCTATCTTCTCTTCACACTAACCTGTTATCATAGCAGTCAACAAAAAACATCATCAATACATCCATCTTCCATCCACAAATCATTAGCATGCATACATCTTGCATAAATCACGACATATCATAATATGAAAACATATCAAATGCATTATCATTTAAGTTGTGAAGGAGAATATATATTTTTTATTCTAAGCATCTTAAATCATTGCATACACATAAGAACGAACATGTGGATACACATACATAGCATGAACATCTGCATTATCCATCCATACATCCATATGTATACAACATTATATCAGAAAAACTCATAAAAAAATACACAAAAAGAAATGCATACATATCATTTGCATACACATCACATAAGTATATCATATCATCCATTGCATTAAATATCATAAAAAGATAATGAAAAAGTATATAACATTGCATCCATTCCATATCATTATATCCCATATCATCGCATTATAGATCGTCATTACATATCACATAAGCATAAATAAAATAATTGCATCCATACATGATCATAATATATAAGCATGTCACATCATCATATCAAAATGAATCCATACATTCATAAGAATGAAATAAAATGAACGCATCACATCATATCGAATATGTATCATATATATATCAAAAAATGGTGACATTCATAATACAATATCTGAGTTAGTGTATGTATATTGATCAAAAGTACAATAGTCATGAGGCTATAAAAAAGGAGCCCATGAATGTATATTTGTATAAAGAATCAGGCAATAATCAAAAAGTGTCTATACAAGTGGACTAGCCTTGATGGTTGCTCTCATCACTAGGTTGTCTCTGGCTAGTTCTCAGCCTAGGGGTGTTCCTCAGTAATCTGGTTGCCTAATCTCCATAGGGACATCCCAATGGTAGTGAATGTGATAATAAGAAGCCTCAATAGCAACCTCTTGGTACAAACAGAAAAACACTGTCCATCCCTAAGCTACAATGGTCATGGTCTCTAACTATTGATGTTGCCCGACCTCCTATGCTAACTACATATCAATAGTCTAGCTAGGCTGCTACTCTTGGTCCCTCTCACTAGTCAATTCTTGTACCTATTGTCTCACCTAGTCTCTCTCAACAGTGATGACCAAAATTTGTTGACGAGCCTAATCTCTCTCACCAATCACCACCTACAACTGCTAAATTTGAGCATCACAGGGATCTGGCCCCGACAGTGGTTGTTGAGGAGGCTATTAGTGCAATGGTGGTGCACTCAAGACTTGTCCATCATGAGGCTGGCCATCCTAGTCATCTTGTCCTTTTCCCTACCATCTGGACCTCTACCCTGTCCTCTACCTTGTCCATCATCTGGTTGTCCTCTACCTCAGCCTACATCCCTCCCTCTCAGCCTCCCTCATGGAGGTACACTTTTTGGATCTATAAATCAATGAGGAGTTATGAACCATGCATCATAAGTAGGCATCATATGTGCATCTGCCTGTCCCTCATCATAGGCCCATAGCCTAGCAATCAACTATCAAAATCCCTCAACAACCTCTTGGGTTGGGATCATGTGTCCTCATGCTGTTTCTCAAACTGATATGGCAAAGATGGTAGTATACTGGTCATCGGGTATGTCCTACCTCTAGCCAAACTGTTTGGAAACCCTATCAAGTAGGTACCTCTCAATAATGGTGTGCTCTTGACCCTGCATATATTGGGTCTATCGAGCAAAGAACAACTGTTGCACATCATTGTACCAAGTTGGCATCTGAATCCATGTCCTCCATCTGAATACTATCATATCATCAATCACTTAATGCAAGTATGGAATGTCGAGTTGCCTTGTGTGCTGCAAAGTGATGGCACCTCTGTATCTCCAAACAATAGGATCATCTAGCTCTATATTTTTCATTTGAACAATAGGTTAAAGCATAGTGATGTGCTCCCAAGCCCAAATATGGAGAAGAGTAACCCCTATGCCAATAGCCCTACCATCACAATATACAAATTCATGCATATCATGGTAAAGGGAGGCCAACATCACTAGTTCCCATGCATATTGAGTCCTCTTCAATAACATCTTGTGCCAAGGTAGACCCCATCCCAGACTGAATCCTCTACTTTATTGATCTAGAGTGACCAAACCTGAGATCATTGTTGCAATAATGAGTCTAAAAGTCAACACCTGACCTCTATACATCTTGAGGTCAGTTTGGGAGTTGACCAGAACAATGTCCTCTTGATCAAGCACCTCATGGTAAGCATCATAGCTGACATCAATGTCATATATCACACACTCACCATGTATCAAAATCATCAAAATCTTCGAGCATGTCCCACACTCTATTTCTATAAGACTTTAATGTGTCATTTTTAGCAACATTCAGGCCCCTTACTTGATTAACAATTAATTCACTATCCCCATAGACTTTCAAGCTGGTTATTCCTCTCTTCCTTGCCCACTCTAGACCTTAAACAAGGCCCTCATATTCAACAGTGTTATTGGAGCATGCAAAAGAAAAACGGAATGCAAAGTAGTACCTATCACCTTGTGGAGAAATCAACATTGCGCCTCCTCCTTCCCCATTCTTACTTCTCGAACCATCGAAGAACATCTCCCAAAGTCCATTTAGTGGTTGCAACAACTGATCCGCATCTTTCTCCAAGTTTGGAATCTTTGTGGCAGGCTCAAGAATGACATAGTTTCCCATACCAGCATCTTGAATGAGGTCCTCAGGGCTGTCCAATACATTCTCAACTGCCCATTCATGTAGCAGCACGTCAAGAATAGCTTCTGATTGGAGTTCTTGAGTAGCAGCTAGTTCATTGTCAGAAAGAATGACACAACTTGTGTCTGTAGCAGTAGGAACAACATTAAAGGGACTTGGGTTATATGGCTCAATGTGATCCTTAGCTAATCTCACAAGATTTAATGGTAACCTTAGTTTGCATTATATACGTTCTAAATATGTGACCAATCAATTGATGCAGTAACCACACCACCTATCTTGGGCAAGTCTCTAGATAAACACAAGGAAAAGAAAAGTGGGAGGTCTATGACACATATGTCTTGAGGGACTAAAAATTTTGGACAAGCATGGAGGGTGAGATTTAAATCCTTGATAATTGGATCACTCCCTTCTCTAAAGGCTGGTATTTTAGTCCAAGTTTGTCAGCAATCTGTTTTGGCATCACGAAGCTGCTAGCTCCAATATCTACCATATAGTTATGAACTAACTTATCACCAATAATCACTGACACGTAGAAAGGAGGTGGTTTAACTCCTTTTTCAGTCTCCATGCAAGGCTGTTGATCATTTCCCTGAGAATTATTTGTTAACACAGCTCTAGCCTGACCTATTGGGTGCTTGGATTCATCAGACATTTTTAAACTTGACAGGGCTGATTGTCACATATCCTTTTGACCTGGGATGGATAATGAGTCCCACATGGACATTGTAACATTCATTTTTCTCATACTATCAAGGATATTATAAGGTACAATTGGATTTACTTTAGGATGTACCTTTATACCAGTATGATCAGCTTGCGGGTGTGACTACTCCTTGTCCAGGAGTTGCTGATTTTTTTTCCAAACAAGAGCCACTCGAGATGTAGATGGTTTTACAGTCACTGCATTTCCCTTTTTAGCTACTTGACTAAGCTCAAAATCTCTCTTCTTTGCCCTGGTGTTAGCTGCAACTGGAGAACTATCTTCATTCAACCCACAAAACTCTTGACCTTGCCAGTTAAGCAGGGTTGTATCATTGCTAAATTGGTCCTGGTGTTGTGAAGATGCATCATCGCATGCACTCTGCTGCGAACTTGAAGCATTATGTACCATAAGTGCCTGATTGATTAGTCCATTTGAGCAAGTGGCTTGATTATGAGGTTGGTTACAAGGGTAACACCACTCATAGTCTGTTGCTAAGTTGTTTTGGATAGGAGCCAGCTCCTTGGTCGCACTGACAGGGGCTGAAGCATAGGCCTGAAAAGGCCTTGTATTCACACTCTATCTTAGGCCCTGATAATTGCCCTGACACTACTGTCTATTCCCTTGGAATTACTGTTGCTGACCTTGGAAGGGCTGACTTGAGGCTTGACTCTGTTGTTGATAAAGGCCACAGAATGGGGTATTTGTTTCTCAAGTGCATAGCGATGTTGCCAAAGTTTGTAAAGACTTTTGATCTCTTGTAACTCCTGTGATGAGCTTGAAACAACACTTTCTTGTTTATCAATGGTTGGAACAATAGCTGGTAGTGTTGGTACAGTTGGTAGAGGTGTAAAAGGAGGTATTTGCAAAGGGATGTTTGCATGAATCTTTGGAAATATAGGCATTTGTGTCCTAGGAGCGAGTTTTCGACTTATTAGAAGTTTGTTTCTGCTCCGATACACTATTTGATAAACGAAACTCCCTCCCATTGACTATATCATGACAGCTATGTCGCTATTCAGAGCCCTCAAAAAATACAAAAGTGCATATTCTAGAGGTGGTCTCACCATTGTAGGGATCCTATCCCAAGTTCTCTGAAATCTAAAGTTAAAATAATTCATCTACTCTTGTGGAGCCCTGTTAATTGTAGTCAATTGCTCCAGTAGAGACAAGTTGTCAAACCTGTCTTGGAATTGCTTATGCAACTTATCTCCAAATTCATCCCATGTTGCAATTGAACTAACTGGTAAGATCCTATACCACTGCACAACTCTTCCTTTTAGTGAAGCAGCTAGTAATCTCACTACAACGTCCTCTTGGGTTATGTGGTGGACTCCGCATAACGAAGCCACATCTCTCATATGTTCAATGGGAGTAGTTTGGTCTTCTCCCATGAAAGTTTGCAGACTCTTCAAGGCTGCCATTGGAATATCATTGTGTTGTACCAAGTTCAAAGGACTCCCTCTGTTGAAAGTGACAAAGGGTTGATTCCTTGGAGCGGCCATTGGAGGTATCTAAAGTGGATTTGTTGGTGCAGCGAAATGAGACCCTACGGGTGGAGGATTGGACTGAGTTCTTCTAGAATAGATAATTGTTGTTCCTCGCCTTTCCTCTACTCTACCTTGTCTTCTTGGTGGTGATAGCTACAAGTATTCAAAAGGGCTCGAGCTACTTCTTGTTCAAACTCTTTTCATAAACTATAGAAGGCGTTGATTTCTGGAGTTCTTCCTCTTTGTGGAGTTTCCAGGTATGCAAAAAGGCTTGTATAAAGTCTGTAATTCACTGGCTACATACCAAACCAATAGTTCAATCTAGTTCAATATCCCACTGGGCATGCCAGAAACTGTTGTCACCTAGAAATGCACCCTATGCAAAGTTGTAAAACTAAGCTTTCTAGTGAAACATTGGATCACTCCAAGGCTATGGGTCACCTGAGATTGGAGTGAACCTCCAGAGAAGGCCATCTTCCTTTGGGTATCACCTAAACTATTGATCACTGTGAGGTAAAAGGAGAAAGAGTGCGTACAAATGAAACTAAACTAGCCTATTCCTATGGTGATACATCGAGCTTGATAAGATCAAAGGAATACTTGGGATGCACTTGAAAATTGTTGATGGTCAGAAGAACACATATCAAATTCCATTGAGCCACACATTAATAAATCATGAATAGGCTTGATACACACACGTTTGAATAAAGGAAAATACTTTCACAGAATAAAAACTATGTGTGATTATAAAAACACAACTTACGATTCATATAATGGTGCTCTTTTACAAAGGAAGGCATGAATATCAGATAAAGTCATAAAGGAATAATAGAATTCACACAACAACTTGATCTTAACCTAAAACACACAACACTGTGCAAGAATAGTGATAGAAAACTGAAGCATTAACAAGGGGCCAAGGCAACTCTGTTCTTTATATTCCAAGAACCACTTGAGTTACAAAAACATACATCAGGTGAGAGATTTTTTCAGAAACACTAACTCCTTTTGAATGTATATTGAATTGATTACAAAAGGCAAAAAATCCTTATATATCAAAATGTGTCGGACCCTTAGGGCTTACAAAAATATCCGTCCTAGAAAAATCTATCTTCTCCTTAGATCTTTTCGACTGAGTTTAATGCATAACCCTGCGTGTCCCTGTTGTGAAGAGTCATCCCCGAAGAAGTCTTCTTCAGATATTTCATAGCTACCGCATTCATTCGATCTGGCATCATCTGTTTGAACCACCTTGGTGAACACCTTGAATGGCTTTGAGCTCATAATGGAGATGTCGTTGCATTCACGTCTATTGACATTGTTCTGTCCACAGTCGGACTACCACTTGTGGCTGTCATTCCTCTTGGTTGGTCAGTGTATTCTACCCGATTTCTGTGGAGTGTCAAAATCATTTGAAAGAATCATCTCGGTGGAACCAGAGTGTCTCACCAATGCAATTATGTCCTCTGAATCCATCGACATAGCGTGTGACAGTCGATGAGAGTTCTATCGAGCTCGCAAAGTCATACCGATCTTATTGAAGCCATCAACAAGACACCATTTATCGCCAAGAGGTCATAGTGGGTTTAACGAGTCACATCGAGATCCCTTTATATCGCTAAGACCACCCTCATTGGAAGACATCCCATGAAGCCCCATCTAGCTAGGAAGGTCTCCCCTAAGCGCCCAATATTCCTTTTTCCGTGACTCCCGTTGGTTGGGAAGACATCCCGGCGAGGTCCAACAGTCAGGCGCTACATCGATGAAATTCATGTCGGGGAGACCTTTGTCGATGTCTCTAGAAGTCATCTTGCTGAACTCCTTTCCTTCTATCGGCCAGAAATCCTCATTCAGCAAGACCTTATGCCAACGTCAAGCTCCTTCGGCGAAGTCTATACCTTCTGGTCGGCAAGAGACTATTAAAGTCTCTCTGAATGCATTCTTACCTTATCGAGCTCTATATTCCTTTTTCCAAGACATGATCAAGTCGGGAAGACACCATAGCAAGGATCAAATGTTGCACTGATACCCGCTTCTATCGCTGAGACCATACCATGTTGGCGAGACATCACGTCGATAGTCGGACACTACACCTATGTAAAAGTCGGGGAGACTTTTTGCATCGGTGAGACTTCCTGTCGAAGGCTCCCACCTAAGCCGAAGAATCCATCCTCTGCCAAGTTGTTCACTTATCAGCAAGACATCATGAGTCGGGGAGACTTCTCTCTGACTTGGAATGCTATACTAAAGGCCTTCTTATTGGTGAGACCTCAATGGTCACCGAGATCTTTTGTCGAAAGACAAACTCACTTGTAATTATCCCTAGTTTGAAGCATTGATTCGCGGAACCGTCCAGCGTGAGACCTCGGGAGTGTCCTCTAACTTTCTCCTTGATTTATTTCCATGCCGAAATCCCTAGGGGCAATTTCTCCCCACTGAGTTCCCATTGACCTATAACATATGTAGAGTCTTTGCCCTCATGCAGATGTTCCATTAGCCTTTAGAAGATCTAACATATAGTTATCACAGCAGTTTAAAGGCTGGCAAGATATAGGAAACACATATCATACACTCAAATTAGGTATACTAACATCATTTCCTCCTAAAACCCATCCCTTTTTTCACTTAATTGATTAAGAATTGGCCTAACTGTTTAATTAATTGCATCATTTGCATCTATTAACCTAATTGATTTAATTGGGTTAATTCACTCCCCATTCATGCTAACATTTCATCGTATTAAATTAAATACATCGAACTATTTAATTTAAATCCCGAAGTCCTCTTATTTAATTAAATAACCCTAAGTTATTTAATTAAATGTCATCACCTTCTCCCCTTTTCATTAAATCACTTTATTTAATGAATATCATGCAATTCTTCAAATCCCCTAATTGCATAATTAACATTGTTTAATTATCAATTACCTAATTAAATCTAATTCCCCCCCACTTGCAAGGGAATATTCCTCCTTTGCACATTCCTACAAAAAGGGAATATTCCCATAGAATATTCTTTTGCACATTTTAATTTGGTTTTAATTAACTAAATATCTTTTTTCCCTCACTCATTTGAAAAAGGGAATATTCTTACAAATCTTCATGTGCAAGTTAGCTCAAAACTTCTTGTGCAAGTTAACTTGTGATCTTTTCTATATGTCAAAAGTGTGCTTGTTTGAAGGAATATTAGCCCTTGATTAAAATCTCATCTTCCATTCTCATCCATTGATGAGAATCCATGATCCATGCCTCCAACTTATTCCATACTTGACTATTGATTAACCTTTTTGATCTCAACCCTCCATTTCTCATTTGCTTTCCTATAAATGAAGCACTATTTGGAGACAAATTGATCCATCTTTTTCAGATAAAACTCATGTTGTTGAAATCACTCACACTCACACTCACTTTTAGCATTTGCTTAGTATCATTTTAGCTTAAATACCTGCATTAATTAGCTTAGCTTTCATTAATGGCTTGCATGGTAAGTTAGATGCATACATTTAGCTTGTTTATTAATTAGGGTTTCAATCTTTTAGCTTAGAATCCATTTAGATTAGCTTTCTATTTGCATATCTAGATCATTTTAGCACAAAATAATGTTAAATTAGCTTGCATCATGTTCATTTAGATTAAAATCATGTTTCATCACACATCTCACAACTGTTCCATTAGTTTTCTTCAATAAAATTGACTAGAACAAGCTTATTTATCCACGAGATTGGGAAGGGGTCGTCGTTCCACATCAATGCGACACCACTCCCCCAACGGATAAGTTTCAAATGGATTAGAGTAGGCATTTTAAAGCTTTCGTAGTTTAGTATAATAGGTTTTAATGGATGCTTGGTTTAATGTTCATTTGAATGATCCTATTGAGATTTGACATTAGTGGCTTCATTATGTTTTGATTCTTCATGGATCAAGCATAATCGGCTCATACTACTCTATCGGTCACACATACATATCATCAATATAAGATGTGTGATTGGAGGATATGTAGTACATCACTTCAAAAAATATATCTTTAAAGTCCTTAAAGTAATTAAGCATTCTATAACCAACAAATGGGTTGTAATATTACTTTATGTTTTATTTTCATTTAAATCAACAAACTATGTAGGTGCACAAGATCTATAGAAAGTTATAGAGATTTTATAATGAGAAATTTAGGTATTATAACACTGCTATATAATTAGACAAATTTTATCTCATGGATTGTTGCAAAAGAAATCATATAATTAATGTACATGTAATTTTAGATATGAGCAATATTCTCTAAGGATTATTGATGATTCTCAATCATAAGAAATATCTTCTAGAAATTATTGGTGATGTAAAATGGAAGTAAGAGTTTTAATATGCATAGGAGCTTAATTACATATCAAATTACCACAATTTTTGTAACACAACATATGATAATGATAATATATTTACACATTCACTATTGCAAATTTTTTCCCACAAAAACTTAAAATAACATTATTTTTTAATCATATAAAAACACAAAAACTATGAAATATATGAAATATTTAATATATCTAAAAAAATATAATATAATGTAAAATCAAAATATTGATGGAGTTGAATGGTTCTAAATGAGCCCACCAGGGATCAAGTCTTGCTGAGTGCAAGGTTCCAACATCATAAGGGATGAGACTGGGATCGTGCCCTAGACGAATTTGGTGGAATGGATACCCCTCAATCCTTGGCTCTCAGCCAAGAGGTTCAACCTATGGCTCATGTGCCTATATTGAATTACAAAATGAATATAGATTTGATATTTAAAACCCTCCATAAGAAAAAGAAAAATATTAAACCTAATTTTTTTAATAAGATAATAAAATCACAATTCAACTCTATTCAAAATTTCAACTTAATTTATACACCAACCTCTAACTCATTAACCCTAAATATAAATGTCCAAAATAAGATAAATTGTATCTTACCAATGAAACTAAAACCATTGAATGTTATCATGAAATTGTGATTGTACAATTAAATCCCCCACATGTCTTACTAAATTGTGAGTATGCAATGGAATGCCTAAGTAATGATAATAACCTTTCGCCACTTTCCATCACTATACTCAATCATGCTTAAAGCTTAATTCATTATACAAATATTACAAAGAAGGACCTTGCGTTTATATTATTACATACTATTTTATTTTACTTTATGCACAGTCTACTTAATTCCTGGCTTACTAATTGCAAGGAATGATTATCATTATAAAAACAAGGCACACCTTGTCATAATAAATAGTAAAGGAGTGCCCTTATAAGCAATAGTTATTGGAAACGTTTCTTAAATATCAATATTATCATGTTAATAACTCAACACATTAGGGATCACATTATTATTAAAACAAAATAAAAAGTAAATGATCTAAACAATTTTTATAAAATATAAAATATTAAATTTATTAAATCTAAATGAGTAGTATACTTTAATAAATGATTTCTTCAAAATTATAGAAATTTTGATGAATTCAAAATAAAGAAACAAAATATTTTAATTTTTTTTTTATTATTGAAAATCAAAATTTAAAAAAAATGATAATAGGTTTTTTTTGCAATTCAATGATTACATTTTTCTATTAAAATATAAATTTAGCCGCAATTCAAAGTATTTTTTTGTGAATACATGATTTCTAAAGAAAGATGTTAAAATGGAATAAGAAGAGAAAATAAAAAATAATCATTAATCAACTAAAGTGATTAGAGTCCAATTTTTTATATAAAATTGTGTGATATGTATTTACCTTAAGTAATTAAAGTTTCTAATTTGAAGTGATTTTATTTTAGAATTAAGGAAATTCTATCAAATATGAGCAAGTTAGACATTTCTAAAAGAACTAAAAATGATCAAATATAGGGGATAAAATTATTAAAAATAGTCAAATGGAGACATATAGCCACATAATTCCTTGCATTTTGAGTGTATGATCTATCTCTAATGACAAATATTATCTAATTATTTGTGCTTTAATTGTATTCATAAGTGGTAAAGAAGTATACAATTCAGGAGACAATTGATTAAGAAATTGTCACAGTATATTCATGTACAAAACTAGTATTGTTATGCAAAATTGGCAATTACATTGACATTTTCCCCAAGAAGACCTAGACTAGGTTGATACAGACCTAGAATATAGATGCACTGCTTACAAAATTCCAAGATCCTTGCAAAATGACCCTAAATTCCCTTATATAGAACAATGGAACAACAAGCTTCAAGCCATGGACATATGTCACACTTTCATTTGACAATCTTGTCTTAGGATTAGAAAAAATACAAGGTTACAACAATATTCTAGAAGCAACAAAACCTTCACAAGATGAAAAAACAGTTGTGTAATCCATTCAAAAAGATATTTGTTGATCCTAGAATGATGAAACTGAAAGGAGGGAGACACAATCATTTTGTTGAAAATCTCCACCACATTAAAATTATACTCCTTCCAAACCCACTGAAGGAAAGAGTTGACTGTGCCATAAAAGGATAAAATTGTTCCACCTTTACAAAAAGAAAAAAAGACAACAGAGGGGATATTTATTTAGTATATTTTTCCAACCATGTGTTGTACTCCTTTGAAGGTCATTGAAATTTAGTAATTTTTGGACCATATTATTATTGGCAACATATCTTGGATCTGTTATTTCCCTAATCTCTTTTGCAAAAATATCTAGCTTAGACTCTAATTTGAACAAATCATCAATTGATGTATTTAGGAGTGCTAAATTTGGCTTGCCACTTGTATAGATATATGATGACACAAAAGGGATGATACCAACAAATTGTGCCTTCCATGCATCTAAGGACTTGATTGTTCCTAAATTATCCTTGATTTTAGGCATCACCTCTTGCTCCATGCCTTCAATTTTTTTTAATTTAGCCTTAAATTGCATATCCATTTTTTCTTGAAAGACTAAAACTTATCCTAACAGTTCAATATGCTCAATGATCTGTGTCAAATTTTGAGGACCATTATTGTCAAAAGTTTTCATTTTAATAATTTATTTTATTGAAGTGGCTCTAAGAATCCACTTATTTAATATTTCATGGAAGTTGTTTTGTAATTGCATATTCTTGGCATATACTTTTTGTAATCCATCATATGCAATCCAAGTGCCTTCAATTTTATGGAGCACACCTAAAATTTTATGACCCAGGAGATCATAAATAATATTTGTAGCTATCTTATTTGCCTCCTCCTTGGCTAAAATTTCATTTTCTTGACTCTATTTTTATTGCTCCTAAAAGTCCTTTATCCTAAGAGAAAGAGTCTCTCTATGTTGTACTCAAAAATATGTTGATGAAGTTGTCGTAATTGAGCCACCACTTTATTGTATTCATTTTCCAGGTTTAGGTGCATTTCATGCAACTTCTCATACTCAACCTTTTTCATTTTAGTAGTTGCTTCACTAAATAAGACATTATGCACCACCAAGGATGCAAATTGAAGGGAAGATGTATCAGATACTATTTTTACAATCAAATTCCTTGATAGCTCCTGAACATTATCTACTACCTTGGCTTATCAGAGGTTGGGGCCATAGCCCAAATAGGTAGGGTCTCCAATCTTGGATTTAAGCTTGATCCAAAGTACACTTACTTTGCATGTTCACCTAATGTAAATGTTTTCCCATCCTAGTTTCTAATGGTATCAAGTGCAATTGTTGAAGCAATGTCCCATTCTAGCAATAGGAGGATTCCACTCTCTTTAACAATCCTTGTCCCTTCCTCTAAGGTAACCATTGAAGCACCAAATTACATTTTGTTGTGTGGTCCCACAACACACCCTAAGAATGAAAAGGCTTGGGGAATCAAGTTGAAAATTAATGCTTAAGGTAGGCACAGGTTGGCTGATGGTAACCAGGAAACCTGTGAAAGTTAAAAAATCTCAAAAATGATTCAAGGTTAAGTATACTAGGTGTTTTGTATACTGGGTGTTAAGTGTACTCAATATTGGGAATTCGAGTAATTTGAGTTCGTAAAGTAAAGTTTAGCAAGTTGTTGTAGCCAAGAGTTAAAAGCCCAAGGATTTGAAATGATTGGTAAAAGTCAAAAGTCAGGTTAGGATCTTTTCTAGGAAAGTGAAGTGTATTGGCTAGTCAGGTTTTAAAGGTAGTTAGATATATTGGGAGTCGAGTACTCGAGTACTCGGGTAAATGGTGCATTGATTCCAAAGTGTTCAAAGTTTATTGTTTGGTTTTATCTGAATGCCTAAAACATTCAGTGACCCACCTAAAGTTTATTGTTAAACAAGAATACATTAAAGTGTGTTATTTACGAGTTGTTTTAAAAGGATTAATAATAATGATAGTTTTATGTTAGAGAAGGTTTTATTAATATTTTAAAAGGGGGTTGCTATATGGAATTTATGTGTAGGAGAAATAGGTTGTTGGACAACATTTAGGTATGGACGGCTAGAAAAATTTGGATTGCATGCAAATCCAATAATGTTACTAGGCTAGATGGTGTACTCTGAAATCTCATGCTAGAATAAAGTGTATAGAGAAGAAATGTTGGTAATCAAGGAACTAGGGACTTAGGTATTACACATGTGATGGAGGAGCCTAATTCTAGGGTGGTATACTTTCAATAATTTTCCTTGAAGCCATAGCCTAAATGTAGGAACACAGTGCTAGTGGATTTTAGGAATTTTGTTCACTTAACGAAGGAGTCCTTAAGTGTGAAAAGGGGGGAACCATTACCAGATCGGTGTTTGAATTTTAGGAGAATGCATAACCTTAGTGGAGATAGATTTTTTATTGGTTTAACTGTTAGATCAAATGAATTTTCTAAGTGTGATTGTTATGTGGAAATTTAGAAGTTTTACATGAAAAGAAGCAAGGTCATGAGAATTTGGGAATATCATGCTTTAATTGGTGTGAATTTGAAAGGAGTAATTTACCATTCTTCACACACGTGGATGATAGTGAGAAGAAAGAATGGGTGAAACAAGCAGGAGATGTATGCTTTTCACCCCTAATTGTGAATCCATGACTTAAAAGGGAGGAAACCCTTAATTCTATACAAATGACAAAGTATCAAACTTTTCTTTCCCCTCTTTCTAATAATTGTGTAAATCATGTTGAAGTTTGGTCTAATGAAGTAAATAGTGGTGTTAAGGTTGAAGATAATACAAATTTCTAACTAAGTTTTGAAGGGAGGGGAGATTGAGGAGTAAATGTAGTCGTTCATGAAATAGAGTACAAAGAAATGGAATGCCATAAATAAAGGTTGGAAGAAGGTACAGGTTTGAGACAATAAAAAAGGTGTGTACAATCAACCATTAATCAAGTCATTTCCATACATTCTAACAAAATTATGGGTAATTACTCCTTCAAATTTTCATTCATTAAACACATAAAATTTTGAATGATTCACAATTACAATAGGTTATTTGAAAGTTAGTTGAGTGAATTTAAAGATAAACCTACTGAAATTTACTTCCCTTGACAAGGCTTCAAAGGATAGAAACAACACACAACTCTTTTCTTACCACACAATGACAAGACTTACTCCCTTGAATGCAACGACCAACATTTCCACCACCTACTCCACTTGAGAGGTAGACACCAACATCAGTCTAGAATAAAGAATGAATCTTGAAATCCACTAGACTGATACATAACCTTATGCATCTAATTGAAAGAAGGATGGTCCATAACCCCTAACTTCTCTCAGAGATACTCAAAGGTATCCTTAGGAAGATCCTTTGTTAAGATATTTGAAACTTGATCATTTGTAGGAAAATACTCTAGCTTCACCTCATTATCTACAACTTTTTCTCTCAAAAAGTGATACTAGATTGAGATATGTTTTGTCCTTGAATGCGTTACCAGATTCTATAAAATATTGATAACACTTTTATTGTCACATAAAATAGGAATTGGTTGATCATTTGACACTCTGATGTCCTTTTATGTTTTCTTCATCCACAACACATGTGCAGTATGATGTTGTAACAATGTATTCTACCTCTGCAGTAGATAATGGTACTGAAATCTCCTTCTTGCTAAGCCAAGACACCAACCTACTTCCAAGAAAGAAAGCACCACCACTAGTAATTCTTCTATAATCCACACAACCTTCCCAATATACATTTGTATGGGAACTTAGAGAGAAATCAATATCCTTTAGATACCACAAACTATGTTTTGAGTGCCTTTCAAGTATTTGAATATTCATTTTTAGTGATGCCACATGTGAATCTCTAGGATCTTCTTGAAATATAGCCATAAGATAAATTGCATTTGTTATATCCAATCTAGTAGCAGTTAGCTATAGCAACCCACCAATCATTGATATGTATTTTCTCTTATTAGCCTTAGGAGATTCATCATCCTTACTCAACTTGCAACCAATAACCATGAGAGTACATACCGGTTTAGAGTCTTCCACTCCAAACTTCTTCAACATTTCCTTAACATACTTTGAATTTGATATGAATATTCCTTTCTCTATCTGATTGATTTGAATCCCAAGGAAGAAATTCATCTCCCCAAACATAGACATCCCAAACTCTTTCTACATCTCTTTTGCAAATTTCTTGCACATACTTTTATTTCCTCCAAAGATCATATAATCAACATACATAACTAAAATCAAGATTTTATCTTTCTCAACCTTAAAATAAATATTGCTATCTATGATACCTTTATTGAATCCCTACCATAACAAGTATCCATCCAATCTTGCATACCAAGGTCTAGGAGATTTCTTGAGTCCATATAATGCCTTCTCAATATGCATACCATATTAGGATTATCTGATAACTAAAAACATTCAAGTTGTTCAATGTGTACCTTTTCTTCCAACTCACCATTCAAAAATGTATACTTCACATCCATTTGATAAACTTTAAAATCCTTATGTGTTGCAAAAGCCAAAAACATCCTAATAGCCTTCATCCTTGCCACTAGAGAAAATGTCTCTTCAAATTATATTCCTTCTACTTGTGAGTAGCCTTTACACACAAGCCTTTCCTTGATCCTTACAACTTCTCCATTCGCATTTAGTTTGTTTCAAAATACTCACTTAGTTCCAATCATGTTCTTGTCTATTGGTCTTGGGACAAGTTCCCAAGTCTAATTCTTCTCAATCTTCATTAACTCTTCTTCCATATCTTTGATCTAGAATTCATCTTTGCATGCCTCAACCACTATTTTAGGCTCAAATTTGGAAAGTAAACATAAATTTACTTGTTCTTATATCATAGAAGCCTTCTTTTTGTCAATACAACTCTACTTTTATCACCAATGATCTGATATTTAGAATGATTCTTCTGCGCATACTTAGGAGTCTTAGGGATTCTTTCAAGAACTTCTTCCTCTTCAACCCACAATTATTTTTCCTTAACACCATCTTTTTCTTCTTCTCTACAAGAGGGCTCATGTTTGATTCATATCCTTCTATCAAAATTGAGCTTTTATGTAAGCCTTCATCTAATTTGACACTTGCACTTTCAACAATATTTTTTTGCTCTTGTTGTAGCATTGATAAGCCTTTCTCTCTATAGAGTATCCAAGGAATATTCCTTCATCAGATCTTACATCAAACTTTCCCAAGTTTTCTTCATCTTTTTTGATATAAAACTTACTTTCAGACACTCTGAAATATTTGACAGTAGGTGTTCTTACATACCATAATTCGTAGGGAGTCTTTGAATTGTTTGTCCTAGCTTATGCTCTTTTAAGTATACAATTGTTGGTGTAATTAACTATTTAATTACATCTTCATAAGTTTACTTAGGCAATCTTTAATTCCTAAGTTATAGGATCTTATCTTTATCTTATCGAGCTATTTTGTTGCTCAAGATAAGATTTGGTTGTTGCATGCTTTCCTTTTATAAGCAAGCCTCATCTTGTACATTTGTATCAATTAATCATGAATCAATCTTGCATATTGATATAGCAAGAATTCTCGCCATTATCTCTCTCTTGTGGAAGTATTTTGGTCTAGCAACTGATTCCTAGTTTCTTACATGAATGTATGAGCTTCTAGGAGTTCGGACTCCCTTCTTGGATCTGAGGGGTTTTATTTTTAGCAGAAGATTTTGTTGAGTGCAGATTGGGGGTTCAATAACCTCGGTTGAGATCGAAGGCTCCTTCTTGATTTTTGGTGTAAATTCATCCATTTTGGGTAAGTTATTTTGAAATTAATTTTTTTTTTTGTTAAATCTTCTCAGTGATCACCCGATTTTCCATTTTTTAAGCAAAAATATTTTTGAAAAATATTTTTGCAAGTTTATTTAAAATTTGGGGCAAATTTTTGTTATTTTTCAGGCAAAAATAATTTATTGGTTTGGCATATTATTTGGGATATACCCTCTGTCTAGTCCTGTGTTAGATCTGTTAAATCGTTGTACGCGCATCATATTTAGTCAAAGTCTCGGTGGTAAATTCCGAGCTCAGCTGTTATATCGGACGAAGCTTCTCCATAGCTGGTGGATGTGTATAAAGTCGACGCTCAAGGTCATCAAATCAGAAGATCTAGGTTGCAAGAGCTTTGGATTGTAAAGAGATTTTCAGCAGTCACATCATCGCAGAGATCTGTGGTCAGCTTCTTCATCGGTAGCCTGATTATTCATCGGCCCAGGCACCTTCCCTCCTCCATCGGCGTACATCCTCTTGTCATCGATGGGTACTTCACATCTATCGCAAGGTACATTGTCAACTTAGTCAGAGCTGACACTTTAGTGGGTATGAGCCTCGTCGACACAGTTGCTAGCCCTTTTATCTCATCGGGTTGTAGATTTGAATGTTGGTGGTATCAACATTCACAAGACTTCATCGACGACATCAAGTCTCTGGTCGCTGTCATCTCCTGAATCATCGTCCTTTCACTGCGTCCATCCGTTGATAGGGTACCTTCTCTATAAAATCGATGGTATGAAGTAAATTAATCACAGGTTTATTCCCTTTGATTTAAAATCATTTGAAATATTTTTGCCAACCTATCATTTCTATCGGCGGTTTTACAAAAACTTTGTATTCAAATGATAATTATTGTAAATGTCGATGGGTTATTGTATTTGGCAGATAGTATATAGTGGGTGTTGTTTATTTCTTCTTTATTTGGCAATGAGGTCATATGGCCGACCTTAGTTAAGCCCCTGGTGCCAAAAATTTGCACCTCATTAGCCTTCTGTATTTGCCCCATAGTGCCTATTTATAGGCATTTTTTTCATTTTATCATAATTTTTGCATACGGAGGCAAAAGTTTTGAAACAAAATATCGATGGAAAGCTAGAAGTTTGAATTTTTCAGTGGTGCAGATATTTTGCAGATATTTTATAGTTTTGTACCTCTTTTTCCAGGTTGAAGCCCGATCATCATTTTTTGCTTCCGAGCTCACAACTTTGTGCTCTGATCTCTGATTTTCTCCAAATTTGTGGCATCGGAAAGGTATTTAGGAGTACTTCAGATCTAATCATGCACTTTTTGTAGATTTTTTTCTAGATTTTCATATTTTCAGTTTGTAATTGATTTGATTTTTTGGGACACATTATTGTAAATTTGCAAAAAAAAGTGCAAATCTTGTTGGGACAAAGGGGTTGATTTCTTGTATTGTGAGGGAAATTTTGTTGTTATCCTCTTGTAATATCTCATTGTATCATGGATTTTCCAAAAATTGTACTTCTCACTCCATATAATTATCATGAGTGGAAATCTCAAATGGAGTTGCTATTGTTAAAATCAAAGTTGCAACGAATCACATTTGGTCAAGATCCAGAACCACAGGGAGCAAAAGAGAAAAGAAAATGGTTTGATAGAAGGGATGAAGCTCTTGGTAATCTTCTTCTGTCAATTTCTCCAGATCTTAGATATCATGTTGTGTCTTGCACACATCCTCATGACGTTTGGACTACTTTGGAGAGTCTCTTTGGCAAGCCAGACAAACTAGGAAAATTTAAGTTGGAAAATGAACTGATGGGTCTTAATCCTTCAGATTTTGACAGTATCCAAGACTTTTTCTCAAAACTCAACTCTCTCAGATTGCAGTTATCAAAATGTGGGGTTGTTAAAGAGGATGAACAAATGATACTTTCTATTCTTGCTAAGCTTGGTTCTTCATATTCTGTGTTTGTTTCTACTTTCTATGCTACAATGGATGCTCTTGGTGATACATATAAAATGCCTTCTCTTGATGAATTTGCTACACAACTCACAAGGGAACAAGCAAAGTTGATGCACATGGGTACATTGAAGTCTTCAACATCTCAAGCTCTTATTGCGAATGATACAAAGGCTTCAAGTGGCAAAGGAAAGAAGCACAAAAAGGAAACCAAGTCAAATGAGCAAGGTAAAGTTTCTCCTTCACATGGCACTCTTGAGTCCTCATCCTCTTCAAAAGAGGAATCATCAAAAAAAAAGAAGTCCAAATGTGCATATTGCAAAAGGTTAGGACATGATGAGCATAGATGTTATAATAAGAAGATTGATGAACTCACCCACCTTCTTCAAAATAATAACATTCAGCTGCCCTCATCAGTGTCTTCTACTTCTTCACCATCACATTCGGCAGCTCCATCATCATCACAGTCAGAGAACACAACATCCACTTCTGGGCTACATATGAAAGGGCATGCACTCTTGGCCTCTACAAGTCCTAATTCTCAAGGATGGCTTCTTGATTTAGGGGCATCTCATCATATGGCATCTTCACAGGAAATGTTCTCTTCTTTTGAGCCTTGTAATCCACCTCACATTCTGATGGGTAACAATACATTCATGAAGGTAAGTGGGAAGGGTTCTATTGATATTGGGGAAGGGAATTTCAATGATGTGCTTTGTGTTCCTTCTTTGACCACTAATCTCCTTTCTATTTATCAAATTACTCATGGGGGTCAAGGTAAAACAGTTGAGTTCACTCCTAATAGGGTGTATATTAGGGACTTGGAGACTAGGGATATTGTTGCAATCAGGATGGTTGATCATTCATCTCGAGTATATTCCTTTTCACATTTTGCTTCAGAACCTAATAATGTTCCTTTGATTGCATCACACACTCCATTGAGTGTGACCCATATTAGTGAGGAGAAGTTTGGTCATCTACACCTTGGTATTTTAGAGACCAGTGCTAAGCTTCCTACACCTCCACCTCCTACTTCTTCAGCCATTGTTGCTTCTGCTCAACAGGATAACCATAGTTTTTCAGATCTTGCTTTGTGGGATGATTATTTGACAGGGATGTCTACCTTGTTCCTAGAGTCTCATATTATAGATTTGGAGGACACACTTGAGGGGATTTCTCTCCTCTTTGATGACAGTTTCAGCACAACCGTTACACCATCTTCTTTGTCTTTGGAGATTGATATTCATGAGTCTCCTCCATCACTTGATTTTTCATGTTTCTTGGTTGAGTTTGACCATGATTATGTTGTGGCTAATTCAAGCTTGGAGGCTCCTACTCAGTTTTTAGAGACATACATGTTGAGCGTTCATTCTTCCTCTTTTCAGTTGGATATGGAGTGGCTTCTTCATCAGCTTATGGATTTTTTTCTTCCTAAGGGGAGATGTGTTGCTTGTAGACATTGGGTCATCTTTTGTTTTCAGGCATTCTTCATTGGCTTTGGAGCTTCTTCAGCATGTAGGGGATATCTTATCTCATTACTTCCCTCTTATGGGGGGGTAATTTATTGTATATTCATGATGGATGTAGTCCTTGGGGGGTATCATTGAGTCCTCCATACATCATATTTACATTTGTCATGCCTTTTTTCTTGTTTTCTCTCTTTTGGAGAGGGGTTTTTTCCCACTGGGTTTTCCCCTTTTCTCTGCTTTATGAGAGATTGCATTTCATTTGCATCTGTAAATGGGTACCTAACATGGCCTAGTTGTCGGGACCCATAGTAGTTTGCATTATAATCTTCTCCCTAAGTTGCACTTATGGGGGGGTGTTGGTGTAATTAACTATTTAATTACATCTTCATAAGTTTACTTAGGCAATCTTTAATTCCTAAGTTATAGGATCTTATCTTTATCTTTTCGAGCTATCTTGTTGCTCAAGATAAGATTTGGTTGTTGCATCTTTGCTTTTAGAAGCAAGCCTCATCTTGTACATTTTGTATCAATTTCAATCATGAATCAATCTGTATATTCATATAGCAAGCATTCTCACATTATCTCTCGCGGTGGAAGTATTTTGGTCTAGCAACTGACTCCTCGGGGTTTCCAACATACACCACAATATGAATTTCTTCTCTCTAGTAGACATCTAGTATATTTTCTTCCTTCACCATTTTCCTTGTTGCTTCCTGAATTGTTTTATTCTTTCTATCCACCACTTCATTCTACTGAGGAGTCCTAGGAGTTGAAAAATGCCTCTTTATTCCATGGTCTTCACAAAAACTATTAAACTCATTGGAGATGAAATCTCCACCTCTATCAAATATTAAACATTTTATTTTAATATCCATTTCATTCTCAACCATGGATTTAAATGCCTTAAACTTAACTAGAGCTTCTAATTATTCTTTAAGAAAATTTACCCATCAGTCTAGAGTAATCATCAATCAATAACATGAAATGCTTGTCACCACAAAAACTTCTTGTTCTTGTAGGTCCACAAAGGTCTGTATGTTGTAACTCCAAAGGTCCTATGATGGAGTATTCTTTGATATTGAAAATTTTTCTTGTTTGCAACTTCCCAACTTGACATTCCATACAAACTACATTTATAGTCTTTGCAATCTTTCAAAAATCTCTCACAATTTGAGTAGAGTTGATTATAACTAGGCTATCAAAATTGATGTGACACATTCTTCTATGACATAGCCAAATTTCATTTATTTGAGTCATAAAGCACATACCATTAGCACCCTTAAGCTAAAAAACATTTCAATCTATCCTTCTTCCTACATCAACCAGAGTTCTATAGCCTTTCATGATCTCACTACCACCAT
>VDFB02353493.1:256342156-256477558 GCA_007258455.2 Sequoia sempervirens
GGGACCCATCAAAATACAGTTTCCATGGTGTTGCTGGTTCTGTGTGAAAAATGGATTCGTCAGGAAAGTCAGTTACCAATGGATGAGAGGCTTGCATTGGCGCATCTGCCAGTTGATCTGCTATTACTTGCCCTTTTATTGCCTTGCGTTCAACATACTGTATGTCATACTCACTTAGGATCATGACCCATTTTTCCAATCGGCCTGTTAACGCTGCTCGACTTAATAGGTATTTCAATGGGTCAATTTTGGCAACTAGTTGTGTTTGATGATTGAGCATGTAATGCCTTAGTTTTTGGGCTGCAAAGACAACTGCGAGGCATGCACGTTCAATGTATGTGTAATTCAGCTCGTAACCGATCAGTGTGCGGCTGATGTAGTAGGCTGCTCTTTCTTTCCCTTCATGATCATTTTGAGCCAGTAATGCCCCCAGTGCTGAACTAGTGGTTGAGATGTATAGAATTAATGGCTTTCCATGAATAGGCGACATGAGGACTGGCGGTGATAGCAGGTAATCTTTAATTTGCTGGAAGGCCTGTTGACATTTATCTGTCCATACAAAGGGGACACCTTTGCGTAACAAATACTGGAATGGGTGGCACTTATCTGCCAATTGAGCTATGAAGCGGCGAATAGATTGTACTCTGCCTTGTAGTGTTCTGAGTTCACTGATCCCTCTGGGTGGAGGCATGTCTATGATTGCTTTAACCTTGGCCGGATCGACCTCTATGCCTCTTCGGGAAACTATGTACCCCAATAGCTTACCTGACGTGACCCCAAAACACATTTCTTAGGGTTCAATCGAACCTTGTACTCTTCTAGTCTCTTGAAAATTTTGTCAAGTACCTTCAAATGATCTTTCCTTGTTGTTGATTTGGCCAATAAGTCATCTACATAGTCTTCCATTATATTATGCATCATATCATGGAAGATCGTGGTCATAGCCCTTTGGTATGTGGCACCTGCATTTTTGAGACCGAAGGGCATGACGTTCCAATAGTATGTACCATGGGCAAGTAAATGTTGTTTTGTGTTGGTCCTCAGGAGTAATGCGGATTTGATTATAACCAGAGAAACCATCCATAAGGGATAGCATCTCGTGTCCTGCAGTTAAATCGACTATGATGTCAATGTTGGGCAAAGGAAAGTCATCCTTTGGACATGCTTTGTTTAGGTCCCGGAAATCTGTACATACCCAAATTAGTCCATTTGGCTTTGTCACCGGTACTAGGTTGGAAATCCATTCAGCATAATCTATAGACCTTATGAATCCGGCATCCAGTAATTTCTTTAACTCTGCCTTAACCAATAGAGCAACTTGTGGGTGCATTTTGCGCAACTTCTGCTTGACTGGTTTAGCATTGGGTACTATTGGCAGATGATGTAGAACCAGTTTGGGGTCCAATCCTGGCATGTCGGTGTAGGACCATGCAAAGTTTATTTTCCGTTCTGCAAAGAATTTATGAAATTCTGGTTTCTCTTCATCAGTCAATGATGCCGCAAATAGGACCATCTTGGGGTCTTCTGGAGTCAAAATGTTATCCTCTATGGTGTCCTCAACAAGCATGGCCGATCTCTCCTATTGCACGGGGAGAAAGTCCAGTCCTCCATCTTTGGGCGCCTCCGAGAGGTTTTCACCCGTAGATACGTCCTTTGTTTTTACTATTTTACCGTCAAGAGGTGCCTTTCGGTTTTCACCTAGGGACGTTTCATTTTTTACTTTATTTTTACTTTTGCGACTAGAGGACTGAACCATCTCACCGAAGTATGCCGTGCAGTCTAGATCAATAGCAAATCCTGATTTGTGATCGCCACTTGGTATGCCTTCGCGTAATCCCATGAATTCAGCAATGGCTTCATCATTTTGGAACGTGTCTAGAACTGGTGGTCCTTGTTGGTCCCAATCGACTAGTTCAGGGTAGACTAAGGAAATGCCATCGTCAAGGCTAGTGAATTCGGGTGAGGATGCCGATAGCATACAAATGGATGCGTTGATGTTGTAGATGAGGTTATCATCGTCCAACTCGACATCGGACTCTATCCAGTATTCTCCTTCACTAGTGTCATGTTCGTTATCATAATAAGGGGTGAAGGTTTGAGAGCCCTGGTTATCAATGTCATCTGATACTTCGGATAGATTAGACTGAGGGGGTTCGGATGGTGGCTGTTGCGTGTCATGAGACATGGTAGTGGGGTTTTGACTGTTTGGTGCCTGCTCAATTTTGAATGTTTGCCAAAATCGTTGTTCAGAGGTCAATTCCCCTGGTTCGACAAACAAGTCATCAAGACAACAGTCACTTAGGGATCGTTCGGAACCAAATTCCCACTCGTGAGAGTCTGTTTCAGTTAGGTATTCCCCAGTAGTCTCAACACTTTCAGAAGCATGTATTCGCTCATTAGGAAGTTCATGGGTACGTCGATCGTCATCCTCGAGTGATCTAAACCCTAGTCCAAGATACTTCGGAATTTGGAAAGTTTCTATGGGTTCTCTTCGACCAGTTTTATTTTTGCCAAGGCCACTAGTACCATCGTAGCCTTTAGCCTTCATGATATTGTAACCCTTGCCATATTTCTGGACTGGTAGTGGAGGTAGTGAGACTGTGTCCTTGTAGATCCATCCTGTGATGTCGGTAAGATCTTCATCACTCATGTCTCCCCACTTGATGAAGACTGTATTCGGTGGAACTTTGAATGTTTCTTGCGGTTCCATTCTGAAACATGGTCGACCATATATCTTTGGAGGAGTAGGTATTGTAGTTATGCTGTATGCTGTATTTAGTTTGAACTCTCCGCAGCCGAGGTCCTGGATTTTATCAGTTGATTCGGGCTTAAGGTTGGTGGAGGGTTGTGATACGTCCGAAGACGTGGATGGAGTGGATGTGGAAGATGACCCGAGCATGGAAGGGTCGATGTATTTGGACGAGGAGCCAGGTGCTTCCCGGTTAATAGGTACTTGGTTTTCAGAGACACCCCTTAAATTGGTACAATATTGGAAAGGGTCGGGGTCTCCGTATATGGTGATTTCTGTACCGTCAAAAGGGAACTTGAGGCATTGGTGGTAAGTTGACGGAACGGCTTTCAAAGCGTGGATCCATGGACGGCCAAGTAAAATGTTATATGGTAGTTCTAAATCCAGGACCTGGCAAGTTGTGTCGACAATGAGTGGTCCCACTCTGATAGGGAGAGAGATAACACCTCGCGAAGAGCGTTCCTCGTCATCATATGCTTTGATCACTATGCTTTTTGTTGGGTCTACACATGCATCAGAGAATCCAAGAGCCTTAACCAGTTTAAGGGAGCATATATTCAACCCTGCTCCACCATCTATTAAAACCCGTCTAACCTTGTGCTTGTGAACAAAAACTTCTATGTGTAACGCATCATTGTGATTGGTTTTTGATGATGAGTAATCCTGATCTGAGAAGGTGACATGGTGCGGCGTGGTGAGATATCCCACCATAGTTTCAAACTGATTGACATCGATGTCCTTTGGGACCGACGACTCTAAGAGAGTTTTATCCAGGATTTCTTTGTGTGCGGGAGAAATGCGAAGCAGCTCAAGGATAGATATTTGCGCAGGAGTCTTTCCTAGTTGGTCAATGAGATTGAACTGACTTTTCGGTTTTCCCGGTTGTGGGGTTGAGACAGGTTTTGGTTGTTTAGCTGATGGAGCTGGTTGTGATTGCTTAGCAGATGGGCCTCCTATAATAATCTTGGCTTGTCTAGGGGGAGGCGGATTGGGTATAGTGACCTTGCCACTTCGCGTAGTAGCATTGCACTGTGGTGCTCTCTTGATCGTGATGGTGTGGATGTATTCCTCGTCTGTTCTAACATTATTTATTATTGGTCCCCCAGAGTAATCGTACTTGGCTCTGGTGAAGTTAGCTGAAGTGGAAGCATTATGGAGACCATGATCCTGCAGTGGATTCTTGTGTATAGTATGATCCGAGTTGGAATTGAATTGCGATCCACCTACTTCGATAGTGTGATTGTCAATAAGGTCTTGAATTACGTTTTTCAGTTGTCTACAGTTGGAGGTTGTATGCCCTTTGACCCGATGGTATTCGCAAATTGCGTTGTCATCCCACCATGCTGGTTTGAATTGTCCGGGGTCATAAGGTTTTATTTCCGGAAGTGTGATGACCCCGTGTTGAATGCATTTCTTGAGGACGTCTGCAATGGGTTCACCTAAATTGGTGTATGTGCGACCCCTAGGGAATTGTCTTGGTTGACGATATTGTCCTTGACGGTTTTGACCATTTTGATTGTTCGAAGGAGTATTGGGGGGAGGTGTCGATGTCGTTGTTGGTCTATTTTGTTGTTGTATCCCTTTCAGAGCCAATACGGGACTTGCAGTCTTGGCGTCTACAACACCATCGTTTGTGACATGTTTATTCTTGACCCAATATTTGTTTTTGTCAGCGGGTGTGTTGGTGTTTGTATTTTTGGAGCCATACTTCAGTTCTCCCTTTGCGATAAGGGCTTTCTCAATTTGGACCCCCTTTTCCACTAATTCTGTGAAGGTTGTGCAACAATGTATTTGCAATGCGAATTTGAGGGGCCCTAGAAGTGTTTGGACAAACATGTCGACCTTTTCCCTTTCAGGAATGTCAATGTGACATCGACTAGCGAGGCTTCTCCATTTTTGGAAGAACGGGATAAATGTCTCACCCGACTCTTCTTGTGTGAGATTGCACAAGCTAGTGATAGAGGTGTCCATGTCAATATTGTATGCGTAATTTTTTAGGAACCTCCTTTTGAGCTCATCCCATGATTGGATATCTTTTTGTGTTGAAAACCATTCAAGGGCTTGACCCGCCAAACTTTTGGAAAAGAGTCTCATCAGGTATGTGGGTTCGTAGGCGATATCCATACAGTTAGTTGCGAATTCGCGAAGATGTTCAATGGGATTTGTTTTGCCTTTGTATTTAGTGAAGTTGGGTGACACATATCCTGGCGGAAATGCGGGCATACGTAAGTTTGTGTCGAATGGGTATACATCCAAGTCATATGATATTTCGGATTTCCCACCCGTAATGAGCATGTTTTGCATTTGCTTCGCCATATCCCGCACTGTTGCTTTGAGTTCATCTATGGTGGGGTCATTGACATGTCCATACGTTGGATTGCCTGGTACGCCAGGTGTTCTTGCGTGAGTATAGGTGTATTGTGGCGGTATGGGTTGTTGTGGTACGTATGATGTGTGTTGTTGGTATTGAAAGTTGTGACTAGGCGCATGTTGATGAGTGTGAACGTTGGATGAGTATGTTGGAATATGTCCCCCAGCTATGCGTGTCGTTATTTGGGGGATGTTGTGACCAGGAATGTTATGATGTACTAACGATGTCATGGGTTGAGTTAGTTGGCCACTTTGTGTGAATTGCTGATTTTGCACAAGGGGCACATTGGCAGTTGTACCTTGGGAGGTAGTGACGTTTGACTGTGTTGTCGTGTTAACGTTTTGTTGTTGTCCTTGTATGAAGATACGTCCTGTGGGTCCTCCCAAAGGATGTTGTGAACTGCTACTGAATGCGTTTGTTGAGGTTGTGTTCATGGTAGTAGATGTAGTTGTCAAGGGGGAGTTGTGATGACTTGATGATGCCCCTGTGGTATTTGCTGTTGGGATAACAGGAGGATTGGAATGATTTGTCGATGATGTCACGGAACCAAGAGAGGTTGTATTTAATTGGGGTAGTGTTGTGGATGTTGTGGATGACTGTGATCCCCCAATAGATGTAGCGTTTATTGTATTGGAGATGTTTGGGATGTTGGATGTGGTATGCAATGTCGTTGTGCCAAAAGGGATGTTGCTTGTAGTATTTAGAACTTGACCACTGTGTGAGATGTTGTGAACATTGTTGGCATTAGGATCATGTAATGTGTTAATGTCAAATCCTGGTGGTAACCTAGCTCCTTCACTCAAGAGCATAGCTACGAATCTGTCCCTATCGTGACGTGCTATTGTTTCAGCCAACTGGTAGGCCTCTGGGTCTTGTGTCAATGCTTCTATGTGTTCTTGAAGGAGTTGACCATTTTCATCTCTTTGCATGTAGCGCTCGAATGAGTTGTTAGGTAAGGATTGTGTTGTCACTAGAGGTTGATTGTCTAGATTGGTAAAGGGATCATTCGCGGTCCAGTTTGAGTCATGTGGAGGACTGTTGGGATCTGGCATGAAGTTTTCCATTTGTCTTTTTTGCTTTTGAAGTCTGGTTTCGACCATAAATGAGCTTGCTCAAAGGGGATGTCCACTAAATGCAAGTATGACACTAGGTGAAGTCTAAGGTTCAAATTGATGACTAAAATGACCACTGTTTTTTTTTTTGTTTTTGAATTTTTGTGAGTAAGGTATGCAATGTGGATGCAATGTAAAATGAGGCTATCTAAGCACTTCTGAGCTTGAACTTTGTTTTCGATGTGGACTGCTAGAGGACTTTGTTATTAATGACAAGTTGACAAGATGACTAATGAGTCTTCCTAACTAGACTTTTGAGTTGGAAGAAATCTCACCAAAGAGGACAATGACTAAAAGGATGTTTGATGACTTGGTCCAAAAGGGTCTAATTTCGAAAACAATGATTTTGCTAAGGGGTGCTTGGATTTTCCTACTCCTAAGTATGCAAGATATGAGCCTAGGGACAATGTAATGCTGAATGTATGATACTAAATGGGGTGAGGTATGAAACCTAAGGTGGTCAATGCAAGCTAAAGGACAAGACTTTGAGCAATTTCAAATTGGTTTTCTGGCAGAATCCTTCTGATGACGGAGTTTGACAAATGGTTGACAGTTTGGAGGTCTCTGGTTTTGACTGTGTAATTGAAAAATTTTGACAGGCAGATGCGTCTCAGTTTGTCAATTGCGTCGCGGTTAAGCAACTGTGGTTCAGTTTTTCACTTGCGGGTTTTTGACTGTCGCATGCGTCGCGGTTTCACAGATGCGGCTTTCGGGTTAGCCTATGCGTCGCGACGCCTACAGATGCGTTGTTTAAAACTTCAGATGCGGTTTATCAGATCAGTTGCGTTTCAGAATGACTGTTGCGGTTCGACAGATATGACAGTTTTGTTTCAAAGTGATTTTCGTGGTATGTTGATGGAAGTTTTTGATCTGTTTGACTATTTTTTGTTTGGACTGTGACAAAACCAGAATGCACTTGACAAACACAGCGTTTTAAGGGATAACCAAACACACATGAGATAAGCACAATCCTAGAAAGGCCACTAGGCCTTGGGTTTGTATACTTGATATAGCCCACCAGTTATACCCCGGATTGGTGATGAACACCTTTCCTTCTCGAGAGCGGATAGCTTAGAATTTGGTGGCATTGGCTCCCCTCCACGGCTCATTAACGTCATTCGAGCACACCAAATTAGATTCATTGGGTAGTGACATCCCAAGAATTGCTATCTCTACTCAAGGGGATCAGTAGTGAGTAATCTTCGGGCATGATACTGTACCCTGCACTATATCAAGCAACGGCCAATAGAACGGTTGGACACTAAGACAAGAGGTGTTTAATTCGGGCATTCCGTTCGTGGGGCGTGATCCATGCGGCGAGAGTCCCCTTTCGGATCCATCTCGTCGGAACCACGCTCGTGATTCTTGGGCTTTCCCCAAGAACCCACTTTTCTATACCGGCTGGAAGTCCCTCGGTGTCAGGGTGCTACCGGTCTGAGTCGTCCTGGGGTGAGTACTTTTTCCCACCAGAACAGGCCCAAGTTCTAGAGTCGGTAACCGTTTCTCTTACACCCAGGATCGCACGAATGCGCAAGGGGAGAGGATACTTCGATATACCGAATCGTGAAGGGTAAATTAACAAAAAAGAATGGGTCTGGTTTTCTGATCACAAGGTTTTCACCAAGTGAGAGCATACTCACCTACCACTCCACAAGCACACTCAAGCATGAAAGACATGATTCTTTTTAAAAGCCCCAAATTAAAAGTTTGCTAATCTAGAAATAAACAAGCACACTGTTTGTTATCTCCTTCTTTGACATGCGAATCTGCAAACATTGAGTTAGTAGTCTTGTATGTGATGGTCTTGGACACACGAAAAAGGATCGCCACACGCTACAAGAAATTATTAGTAACACAAAATGTCTAATCTGGTTAACATGCAGGAATAGCTAACACAGAAAAAGACAGAAAATAGAGAACCAGAAAACAGAAAAAAAAACTGAAATTCGGCAATTAAAACCTAAAAACTGACAGAAAAGTTTACCAGACAAATGCGGCGCGGTATTACCAGACAGATGCGGCTCGGTTTGTCAGATGCGTCGTTATGTTAGGCGAATGTGTCTCAGACTGTCAAATGCGGCTCTGGAATTGTCAGTTGCGGCTTGTCAGGGCAGTTGCGTCGTTTAGGTCATCAGATGCGTTGCGACGTTTGCGGTGATCCTGCAAAACAACAGAAAACAACAAAAAACCCTACCGAAAACAGAAAGCCACTACCAGAAAGGATTAGTGACAGAAAACCTAATCTTATTGAACATGCAGGAATAAAGACAGAATGCAGAAAAAACATAAGATTAGACAACCCGAAATTCAAAATAAAACCCCTGAAATTGAAAAGAAAAATATTATACCAGACAGATGCGTCGCGCATTACAAATGCGGCTTTTGGGCTTTCGAATGCGGCTCAGTAATCACGGATGCGTCGCTCTGTTAGTCAGTTGCGTTACGACAGATCGATTGCGGCTCTAAGGTTCGCGTGTGCGTCGCGACGCATATGATGCGTCACACTGTTTTTAAAAATGTTGCGGCGATCCGTACCTGTACCTGCAAAACAACAGAAAACAACAAAAAAAAAATGTACGAAAAGCCGAAATAACAACGTCGGGTTCACCAATGTAATCAAGGGAAAATCCTAAATTTATTATTAAGTGGGTTAGCACAATAACAATCAAAATTCCTATGAAAATAACAAAGCACAATGGAAGTGAGGTGAAGACAAAAGGGATAGTGTTACCCTATGTCTCCACCTTCCATGATTAACCTCTGTTACACCTCCTAGCTTGCAGATAAATAACAATGCCCTCAGATTTATGAGCAACTATGACTAAAGACTAAGCCCTATGCAAGTGTTGAAGGATTTGCAGAAAATAAAAATAACCCTACAATGAGCTAAAATGACTATGACTGTTAATGACTATGACCTAAGTTGACAGCAAGTTGACATAGACTAAGAATGCAAGAAGTCAAAATGAGCTAAAGACTGAGAGAGAGATCAAATGAGGTCAAAATTGCCCTTTTATAAAAATTGCAATTTTGAACGTGTGGCCAGGATGAAAAGATGACAGGAACCCTAAGATCAATGCTTAAGATTGAATGTTGCTGTGTGCATTAGGGTTAGGTCAAAATTAGGGCAACAGGTAAGAATGAAGGGTGGAGATTGAATTATGAAATAATTCAATCAACGGTCGAAAATAAATGAGAAGTCAAAAGTCAAGAATTAAATTGGAAGATAAGGCTGGCACGGACAAAGAGGTTGCTGGAGAATTTAAATAATAAGATTTATTTACTCCAGATAACTAGCAAGTAATTAAATAATAAAGATGTTATTTAATTATGGAGGAATGTGATAAAAGAATTATTTTGAAATTAAATAATGATTTTAATTCAAAATTCAAGAGAATGGCTAAATTAAATAAATCAAATTTATTTAATTTTAATGGAGAAAAAGCTAATGAATATTTAAATAATTAAATAAATTATTTAATTATAGTGGAAAATGGACAGAATTAAATAAATAAGAATTTATTTAATTTTTTAGAAGAAGGGGACTTAATTAGTGACGTAATTAAATAAATAAAATTTATTTAATTAATCAAGAAGACATAAATGGTAAAGGGAAATTAAATAAATTATGAAATTTATTTAATCAAAGGAAGACTTTAGATAATTAGTGATGTATTAAATAAATAAATAATATTTATTTATTTAATAATCAAGGAGGAACAAATGACATGAATTAATTAAATAATTATGAATTATTTAATCAATAGTCGAATGTGGACCAAGGACATAATTAAATAGCTTAATTATGCTAGGACGAAAGTGGTAAAAATGAAGCTTGCAGGCCTAGGTCATTTTTAGGTGTCTACACTCACAATTCTTGAGCTTCTATGCATCTTCTCTATTTTTTGTTGCACTTTTTCCACCATTGGAGCTATGACTTGATGTCCTGCAGGACTACTTCTTTGTTGTTGCGACAGTGTCCCATTGATTTGTGCAGGGATGTATAAGGAGATGGTTCTCTATTATAGTTCATCAGTAAGTCCTGCGAGGTGAAAGTTATGCCAGCGGATCCACTTGTAGGTTGCGTAGATGGGATGGGAAAATGTAAAAAGGAGGCCATTACGTATACTAGAAAGATCTTTCACAAAGCCCCCAAGGGTTTGTAACTAGACAGTTCAACCCAACTAAGGTTTCGTTTCGCGATGCCTATGGAACCTTCCAACTACACCACTAGGGATCATAGGTTGGGTTGCAAGGCTAGGAACCTCACAACACTCACACCCACAACACTCCTAGGATACAAGGAAAGGGTCTTTTAGCACTGCTAAATGGAACCAAAATGGTTCACGTCAAGTTCACCAAAATGTAGAAGAGGGCGACCAACCACACCAAGGCTCTAGGTCACGGAGAGTTGAGAGTAGAGGGCTTCTCTAATCTACCTCAAGTTGGATAAGAGCTTTGAGGTCAACGATAGAGAATGAAGAGCACTCTGAAGTGATTTTGTCACTCTACTAACTTGAGAGCTTTGATGAGGCTAAATGAGTAGGTTTTTCAAACCTAAACTATACCTCAAACAACTCTTTGCCAGAGGATAGCAGTGCGGGTCAGGGATGGCAGCGCAACGCACTAGCGTCTCACTGGTGCGTTGGCGTCCGTATGGCCAGAAAGTGTAAAGTATAGTGAAAGTCACAAAAAAACCTACTAACTACTTAGTGGTTGAAGTTTAAAGCACTAACTAAGATGATAATAAAAAAAATAAACAAGATAACTAGAAGAGTGATATATAAGATGATAAAAGTGAAGGTGATGGAGATCAACTCATGAGAAGTCCAGCTCGCCAGCAAGCTCCACCTAAACGCATACCTACACATAGCCAAGAGAGGAAAAATGTTGGGGTTGTATAGGGGTTTTCCGCAATCAAACCCCTGCTTTGGTGTTTCCACCTCCACGGACAACCATAAAAGCCACGAGACAGAAAACATGATAAAGAGAACAATAGAAAGGATACCGAACAATAAAAATAACACTATGCTATGTAAATCAAATGACACCATAACAGATGTTCTTGTTGACCCTACATGTCATGGGAATGCCATCACTAAGGAGATTATGTTGATTAACTTCTTGCACAAAGATGGGTATAATGAATCTAGGAGCACCATGTGTACACACGATGGGCTTTTTGTACCTCCCATTGGATACATCACCTTGTCAGTCTTAGTTGGACCGAAATCCGTAAATGCACTCTTTGACATATTATGGGGTGATCCCATAATAGTGGTTTACAATTTTTGGTCAAACTGGACACTGAAATTATTATTTTTAACTGAATCTTCACATTCAGGCATCTATAGCAGCTAAACTGTGAGGAATTTGAAGATGGTGCAAACTAGAGTCTCATCAAATTTTGTCTGTAGATTCTAAAAATATTTTTTTCAAAATTTTTGGAATCAAATTGCGCTTCTTTTTCCATCTCCCATGAAAATTGATTTTTTTGAGAAAATAGCATTTTAAAAAAGTGACGCAACGTATAATGCATAACTTTTTTCCATGAAGGATAAAATTCTAATTCTTTCAAATTTAGATTTATAATTCTGATATCTAGTGCTTCCACTTGGTTAGATAGTTTTTATTGAACATTTTTCCCTTAATCAAGTTTCAAAGTCAAACCAATTACAATTCAACAATAGATAATGCTTAACTTTTTTGTATATGTCAATTTTTTTATTTTTTTTGTTGGATCAAGAACTTCAATATCTAGTGCACTCATATTTTTCAATTTTTTTTTTTATAATCTTCTATTTTTCCACATGTGAAGAAAAAATAAATTGATTTTCAATGAAAAACCTATGTTTAATAAAACTTAAAAAACAAATACATAACAAAACCAAAACATATTAAAATTATATTCATTGGATAGCTTGTTCTGAGGAATACCATAATCATTTGAAATAAATTTTAAATGAATTCATTTGATCCCCAAAAGCTAAATCAAAAGTGATTTTTTATCAACATTTTGATAGGTGTAAAGGAGACGATTTATAGGTATGGTTTAAAACTAGTGAGGTTCTATCCAAGGGGTTTGATCTAAGGTGATTTGATCAAACCCTCTTCAATTGGAATCCTTAAAATGGAACTTTTTAAGGCTTAAATCATTATATTTTCTAAAAATATGTGATTTTAGCTAAAATTCATTCCTCTCAGGAATTGTAAACCACTATTATGACAGCACCCTATGAGCTATTCAAGGTGAAACTAGGTACCCCCTAGTTGATTGCTATGAATGTAGTTCCCTTAGTGGTTCATAAGTGTCTAAATTTCATCCATGAGGGTATAGTGCATGTAGTCCATGACACCAGCTATAAATTGCCAATTGTGCATGGTGGCTACTCGCTGGATCACTTTGGCCTACACTCGTTGGTCTGCTTCCTTCTCAAATGGACCTCTTGTACCGAACCTATGTGAAGTACAAAAGTGGGGGCATAACGCCTAAGGTGAGATTCCCTCTTTCTCCCTATGCCATTTCATATAGAGCTTGCCTCAAGGCAGAGCATGAAAACATCTTGGCTTGAAAAAGGGAAGAAGAGAAGTGTGCCCAATGCCCTTCTTCTTCTTCCATTGTCCCACCTATCGCTTCCTCTCGCTCTACTATAGCGCTATTGTCATCTGCTCCTAGGAATATGCTAGAGAACTTGATGGTGTCTACTTGGAAAAATCCCAAGTGTCTTGTGTTTGAAATTCTCGTCTTACCCACAATGCCTCGGCCCGTTCGATATGGTAAGGAGAAGGGTCCCCGTGGGGAGTCCTCTATGTCTCAACCTCTGTGGCCTCCTATTGCTCCTATCCCTAAGCCAATGAATGGGAAGAGGTTCGTTGTTGAGGCATTAGAACCGGTTACCCTCTCTATTGTTTCATCATCCTCTCAACCTCTCCCTCCTATTCCTGTCTAGGAGTCTCTCCCTCCATTGAAAATGGCCTTGATGGATACTCCAATGGTTGAACAGGATTCTTTTGTTCCATCTTAGCTTCTGGCCTCTAGCTCTCGGATTCGCAACAACTGCCTTGCACATGAGCGCAAGCGTTAGAGAAAGGCTCTAGCCACTAAGTAGGATGCTCTATAGAGGATAGAAGGGGAGTTGGCATTTTTTTCTCTAGCACCTTTTGCTTCATCATTGTCTCTCGTCCCTTCTTCTTCAGTTCCTTCGGCTTCAGTCCTGCTTTTGGCTCCTGCCACAAGTGTAAGCAATCCTCACCCAAAGAGGGTATAGGAGTTTAGTACTCCTTTGATTGAGCAACCCCTTCTGATGTCCCTTTTAGACATCCCACCATTTTCAAAGCCCGTGGACAATTTGAACACCTCGGTAGTGTCCATCGTGGTTTTCTCCTCTTCCTCTGCACCTTATGCCTTGTCCATGGGGATCTCGCATCCTCTGATGAATCGAAAGATGGAGGATGACCCTACTAGCGATGGGGGTCAAAAGAGTTCACCTTCTTCATAGGGTGGTTCTACATTAGCTTGTGTTGTCCTTGTGATGGAGGAAGTTTTGGCGTCCCTAGAGTTTGTCACTACTCTCAAGTCACTCAGTGAGCCTAGTAGTGAATATCATGCGCTGCCTCCCTCAACTGTTAACACTGGCACTCTAGAAGTGCATGTTTAATTCTTTGGATGAGGTCTCGTCCCTATCAGTAGTTTTCATGAAGTCGCTAACTTTCAACCCACAAGAACTAAGTGGAGAAGACCTAATGGGGCCTTCTTCCTTGGCTCCTGTTGCGGGAGGGTCGGAGGGTTCCCCCCTTGATATTCCACCCTTGTAGGCTCGTTCGCCTTCCCCTTATGATGATCTCTAGATTAGGAGACTGACAACCTCTTGGTTGATGAGGACTAGGGGGCACCTCTTCTTTATCTGTAGAGTAGATTGTGTGTGTGTTTATGTTCCCCTGTGCTTACATTATGTGTTCTTGGATGACCCTTGTCACCCTTGTAGGTTCTTGGATACAAGAGTGTTTTTGTGTCATAAAACTTCCTCTATTTGTTACATCATTCTTCCTTTGTTGTGTATTGATTTTCAACAATTAGGGATGATGCAAATTGTTGGGGGAATTTAGGCTTCCCTTCCATGTTGACCCAATTTATTTATTTATTTTTGTCTTCTTGTACATTCCTCATATGGTCTGATCTAGTAGGGGGTTGATGACAGTTCATTTATATACTATTATTATCTATTTATTTATATTTATTAGTAGCTCTGACCCCGAAATATTAGACCACCCCTGTGTCCCTTGTTTGTAATGTTATTGTTCCTTTTTGCATTATTGTTCTCTTATCTTGTGTGCTTGTTTCATGGTGTTGTCCCTCACGTGTGTGACAACATTACCACGATTGCATCTTGTTATGTTTTGTGAGCCACAACATCACTTTTTCATTCTTGCTTTTCTCTCCTTAGGATGTCATGTGCCTTTGTGTTAGGCATGCACCATCCCAAGGGGGGCTATCATGTCACTTCAATTTTCAAAAAATGTGTTCAGTGGCCAACGAATCTTTTCTCGAAAAATCCCTTCAAAATATTTTTCAAAAATTGCATTCCTCAACAAGGACCCCTAGCAAAATACTTTTCCTTCATCATGGGTTCACAAAGAAAGAATTTGAAAACACCTTCCTCTGAGGAGGAAGCACCTTCTCCTACGGGTGAAGTTTGACCTTCCCCTTGCGAGGGGGCCTTCTTCCTTTCGAATTCCTTGACGAAGGGAAAATATTTCAAAAAGATTCCTTGATGTTGAATTGATTTGCAAAAAAATATTCTTATACTTTCAAAATGTGCATCCCTTGAGTGGAACCCTTTTCTTTTGAAGGGTTACCGAGGGACCCCTTTGAAAGCTTCTTCCTTCAATTTTTGACTATTTGCGTAAATATTTTCTTACTTGTCTGCCTGCGTGGCTACTTTTTGTTTTCTAACATGTTTTGTCTACGGATTGACATGTTGCTTTGTAGGTGCACCTGTGAAGCTACTTTCCAATCTGACTCTATAGAGTCACCCACATTGGGCTTCCTTCAAGAGAGAGTGCTTGAGGGTGCCTCCTTTGTGGGTCTAAGGACTTGCGAAGTGCTTGCATCCTGTAGGATTTTCCCATCGTTGTTCTGCAAGCCTTTGGTACACTTTAATCAACTTTGCAGTTCTGAAGATTTGCAAAGTCCTTTGTTCGAACCTCCTCAAGAGAGAGTACATGTGGAGTTATTTGCCTACCCTGTGCTTTCGGGATTTTCCAAATTGCGATCTGCTTCCTCAATTGTTCAAGTATATGCTTCTAAACTCTCCAATCTACTTTACCGAACATTCATTGGCACTCATGCTCGCTAAAGTGGGGGGAAATGTATAGGAGTGAATTTGCACCCCTCTCACAAATTCCCCTCTTACACCCTCTACTTTAGAAAAATAAAACTCGACTAAGAAATTCCACATCACCTACCTACAGTGCATCCACTTGGCGCTTGTCCTTTGTGTCAGTGGGGGAATTTATGTCAGGGAACATGCACGGTGCGCAGACGTTTGTGCGGTGCTCTATCGTCCCTAACAGATTCCTGCCTTTGGAATTTGCAAAGATGTTACGTTCTCCATTGGCGATGAAGCGTAACACCTCTGTGACTTCCTGTCGACACGAGAACGACTCTTTCCCTCCTAATTCTTCTTCAAATGCCTATCTTTCACTTGCATTCCATCCTCTTAGCAATTCTCTAGAGCTTCTACACATTAATTCGATTTCATCTCACAATTCTTGAGCTTCTACACATCTCTATTTTGTGTTTCACTTTTTCCACCATTGGAGTTGTGACTTGGTGTCTTGTGGGACTGCTTCTTTGTTGTTGTGGAAGGGTCGACCTTACCAAGCTTGCACCCTCCTCTACATGCTCGAGGACACCTCGATTGAGAAGGTGATATTGTCACTTGATTTACGTAGCATAGTGTTATTGTTATTGTTCGATATCCTTTCTATTCCTCTTTATTACATTTTCTATCTCATGGCTTTTTTGATTGTCTGTGGAGGTGGAAACACTAAAGCGGGGGTTTGACTACGACAAACCCCTATACAACCCCAACATTTTTCCTCTCTTAGTTGTGTGTAGGTATGCATTCGGGTGGAGCTTGTTGGCAGGCTAGACTTCTCATGAGTTGATCTCCATCACCTTCACTTTTATCATCTTCTATATCACTCTTCTAGTTATCTTGTTTATTCTATTTATTATCATCTTAGTTAGTGCTTTAAACTTCAACCGCTAAGTAGTTAGTAGGTTTTTTTGTGACTTTCACTTTACTTTACACTTTCTAGTTGTACAAACGCCAGCGCCCGAGTGAGATGCCAGTGTGTTGTGCTATCATCCCTGACTTGTGTTGTTGTCCTTTGGCAGAGTTGTCTAAGGTACAGTTCGAGTTCCAAAAACTTGCTCATTTAGCCCCATCAAATCTCTTGGGTTAGTAGAGTGACAGAAGCACTTGAGGGTGCTCTTCATTCTCTATCCTTGAACTCAAAGCTCGTATCCAACTTGAGGTAGATTAGGGTAGCCCTCTGCTCTCAGCTCTCTGTGACTTGGAGCCTTGGTTTGGTCTGTCCCCCTCTTCTACACTAATAATGTGAAAAACTGCACTAGACTATGTTTTTTCCTATTGGGTCCATTTCTACCACTAGATCTATTATTTTCCAAGTGCACACATTTCTTATTTTTCTTTTCTTTGAAGCATTTAAAATTACATCTTTCCATTTCCTAGCTCATATATTTACTTTCATAGATCATACTAGAGTGAAACTTTTTATTAATCTAGTTTATATTTAGTAAATATAAGGAATCTAGCTAACCTATGCACTCCTAGGGGACCCTTAATAGAACATATTTGTGAGGAAGTGAGGTCATTGCAATGCCATGTGAAAAGGGGTGTATGCTAGAAGTTGTCATTTGTGCAAAATTGCCTATGCTTAGAATATATTTGTTAATTGGAATATTCAATAGTTCATAACATTATCATTTAACACAAATAAGTTTGCACATAACATAATACATTGCATTCAAATCATTCTTTACATTCATTTCACTATTACATTTGTTTCCATGAGAAGCATAAGAATGCCAATGGTTACAACTATTTCCTATTCAACCATCTATCACTTCTTTATATCCACTCTCTATTCCCCTCTATAGCTTCGTCTCTCATTAACCTTCTATTTGCTTAAAAGACTTTTACTCATAAGATTATCTTGCTTCAATTACTTAGTCATGATTTTTCCTCGAATCAAGGGTGTCAAAATCTATTTTGATTTGCTTGATTGGGGTTGATAATCCTCACTCTTTGATAGTTGTCTCGTCACATCACCCAAATGAAACTAGTCAAATTTCCTTCCTAGAGGTCTTCCTCTCTACTTAGGCAAACATCTACCTTAAATGGTCACCTTCTTCACACTCTTCCCTTTTCTCATAGTACATGTGTCCCTCCTTTCCTAAACATTGTTAGGGGCATTATAGAGACCATAGTGTTCACTCAGCAAGGGCTTGTGTGATGCTTCCAATAAGGACCTTTATTAGACAACCTCACTTTCACATTGCCACTATCTCAAGTCAAATCGAGAGGTCCTAAATTTAGGGAACTACTCAAGTTATGGGTTAAAAAGGATGTAAAACACATGTTTTGGTGAAACGTGTGGTGCCACCATGTCTTTGGAACTTGGTGTTAGGAACTTGCACAGTGCAAAAAATTGTTATGATTGCCACTCAAAAACATCCATAACTTCACCCCAAACAAACGTGTGGTGCCACCATGTCTTTGGAACTTGGTGTTAGGAACTTGCACTGTGCAAAAAATTGTTATGATTGCCACTTCATTGAAAGATCAACATCCAAAACTTCACCCCAAACAAAAGCATTGGACCCCCTAATACTAGTTGATTGGGGTAATAAATCTGGAATAAGTCTCAAAATGATGTTAAACCCCAGTATAATTGTGGCTGGGCAACTCTGCAACTTCGAGAAGTGTCATAAAGTGACTTACCTAGCGGGGGGAACTTGCGTTTAAAACCTTAAGGATATATTATGGGACACAAGTGGCTGGATAACTATGTTGCCAAATATAGAAGACTCGTCTTAAGTTGTAATAGAATTAGCAATGTATACATGCTAGTCCAAGTAGTATCATACTTTACCTTGAGCAATTGATCTATGTCAAATGTCATGAACGTCTTTGAGAGGGTTGTATCCTACACCTACAAGAAAGGGAAAAGATCAAACATTCACTTAGAGTAGGACAGGTGCAATGATAATTCATCCTTGTTACCCCTATTGCAATATGCATAACTTGTAAGATGGGTTCTTGTTGAACCACTACTCATGAAACATGGGTCAATGAGTTTGACTTGAAACTACACGGTCAAATCCTGATAGCAATATCATAATAAAGAACTGTTAAGAATCAATGCAAAGAGAAAAGGGTGAGAGGGCATGGGAGAAAGCTAGTTTGTTGCCCTCAAGTTTGATAAAAGACCTTATGCAAAACTTACAACAAAAATGATCGAAGAGGACCTTAATAAGAAGACCTTGTGTGGGTCCTAAAGCAAAATGCACAAGAGAGAGAGATGAGAGATCCTCAAAGGCTCTAAGAATTATCATAATTAAACTACCAGAGAACATTGTCTTCGCATTCCCTGCATATCTTGGGGGTTTACATGCCCGTTTCACTAAATTAAAAGGATGAAACGGCAAGTGAAGAGATAGCAATGAAGAAGAAAATTTGTGCAACCGTACTTAACGCCAAGCTACAGGCTCGAGCAAATTCAGCCAACATATGAATGCAAAGCACGCTAAGAGAAGAGAATTATCTGAAATAGCAAACACAAGGCTCGTAAGCATAATCATCAAGGTCACGTCCCCAAAGTCAAGAAACATAGGGCTCTCAAACTCAACGAGTGATGAGCTCGGACTACAAGATCAAAGATGAAAAGTCAAGGAGACATACCTCACCGAACTAGATGTCATCACATGAAGTATGTTTGCCAAAACGCACATACGGGTGAGAAAGAAGGCATAATGGGGTGGTAGGGAAAGGAAGGCTAGGTGGGGTGGAAAGGCTACCTATACATAAATTAAATCGCACAAACTACTTAAATTCCACACAGTTGATTCCAAAACGATCTTTTGATTTTATTTTTGGAGTTAAAAACAAGCTAGAATACTAACCTGAAAATGACTCACTCTCCAAGGAGTTAGAGTTACTTTGCACTTAAATAATAAGTCTATAAAAATCTCAGCAACAACACAATGTTTTAAATTTTCATAAAATTTTAGGAACTTCCTTTGCATAAAATAGTGTCCGCAAATAGACATAAGATTCAATGAATCTAAGATCGCGTGGACTTTAATTCCGAATTATCTACTTATTGAAAAGGGCAGTTTTGGCCTCTTCATATTATCCAAGATACACAAAACAAGACCTGTGGGAAGACTGAACTGATAAACAAACCTCATTTTACATTAACATTGAGAATTATTTACTTATAAATCTTGTCATAGAAAAGCTCAATAAAATGAATCATTTCCAAGTGTCCGATGGGAATACATGTGCAGTGTACTAGGTTGGATGCTATATTGTGACTTTTTATACGGAAGATGCTTTATCAGAAGCTCTCAATGGACGAACTTACTTTCACAAAAATAGGAGATAAGAAACCTAAGAGATAAAAAAAGGCCTGGCATGCATCAAACAAACATAGAAGATTAGAAAATATTAGTATGTGGTACAACAAAAAATGCACAGCATATTAATTATGTGTTCAAGCACTTTGGAAGTCATTCCTGGACACCCGCCTTTAGAGATTAATCTCTACAATTTCAAAACAGGGTGTTCAGAAACATGATCTGTTAATGTTAAATGCATGTGACAAAATTCTCAACAATACTATAATCATTTATGGAAATGAAATTCTCACACGTTTAATGACTCTCAATTTCCATTGCTTTCGTTATGTTCTCATTTCAATGACTTTTTCCTGCTGGAGACCAGTACGGCATGCATCCACGAACAAGGAGCACAGAAAGAATAGGCAATGATAGTGATCCAAGAGCCTTTACAGCTGTACATGCAGAGTTTAAGGAACTGAGGGCCAAGTTGGAGCATTGCCATTGTAATATGTTTGATGTTTGAACATATGACTCGCAATTTTGATGCTACTACAAAGTCGTCTATAAATTGTAAGCTGTTTCTGTGATGCAATTTTGAAGCTACAAAGTTGTCTAGTCAGTTTTTGTATACAATATTGTAACATTTCTTCAGTAGCCTTATTATCAGTATCTCAAACTTTCACATGCTAGATCTTGTCTCCCAGAAATATGGTCCAAGAAGCAAGCTGTCTGATAATTAGAATCAGATGTTTTTATGCACCACCTCGTTCAAGTTTTGACAACATTTTCATATTATTCCTTTCTGCAAAACCTCTCTACCAAAAACAATTGTTGCATGTCTCTGTTGTTATAATGCCAATCTCTTCATTATTATGTTCGTCTTCTTCCATCCTTTCTATAGAAGCACTAATAATACTTAACTTTGGCTACATATAAATTGATAAAAAGTGTTTCCAAAAGAATTTATTTAGCTAACAGAATACATTAATTGTTAGCAAAAACAAAAGTAAAGATGAGAAAAATAATATCTACGGCCAAAACTATTTTCTTCATCAAAATAAAGTACCAATGCCATTTAGCAGGTTCCAACCCTGAGATGGGCACCAAATTATTTGCTTCAATCAGGATTTTAAAGAAGCAGACTGAAAACATGAGATATTATTCCATATACAACAGAAATAAAAGTAAAGGTGACAATATTTAAGGAAGATTACTGTCAAATACTTGTCCTTAATAAAAATAAAACTGGCTATGTGATAGAGAAAAAGTAGCTTTTAGCAGGCTGCAACACCTAGATTTGCAGCCGGACAAAGGTTTATGATGAGTTTTATCTCTGATTTTAACGCAAATATTCAAACACACAAAATGATGTCCTGCATGAGACTCATTTAAAATACAAGGTTTTTAATATTTCCACAAAGCTAAGAGAGATTTCAGCATCAAAAAGAATATTTTCAACTGATTAGTTGACAATTAATAGGACTTCACTTTTCGAACAACAATAATACACATTAAATAACCCACAGACCAGAATAATAACATCATTTACAGATTGAATACACAAGTTATAATTAGTAATGCCCGAGAAGGGTACTGGAGGAAATAAAGTTCATTGACCAGCGAAATCTATTTCCTACAAATATCGTGCAAATGACTGTTTCACACAGAATCATGTCAGTTATTTGCTTATCTAGTGGCAAACTCTACAATCCATGCTTTTTCTTTATACAGAAAACCCCAAAATGGGCCTTCCAATACAACATGTGTGTAAGGGTGTTAATAATACAATTTCTCCAAAGGAGAGCAATACTAGAAAATTCCTTTCATGTACCGAAAGGCTATAAAATGCCAACTATTTAAACAGGATTCAAAGCAAGTGAAGGCAATGAAACACGAGGACGTTTCATTCGCCTCCGCCGTATTGTATCACCCCATGAACTAGTCCAAGAAAGTGTATTAAGCCTTTCAACTTCCTGATCACTGGGCCTAGTTGTCTGGCAATCATTATTTCTTTTCATATTTCCACCATTTGCCCGGAAGCCACTCATGTTTCTGGAACGGCGTCCTGTTAATGGTAAAAACCAATCATCTGTCATGGAAAATTTTCCTGAACCTCTTCTCGTAGATCCAGTATGCCAAGCATCGCCTGTTGATCTTATCAGGCCTCCAATGATTTGCATATCTTCTGTAACTTCTTGCCTGGAAAGAGATGAAATACTTGGAAGGATCTCTCTCTGGAAATCTCTTCTACGCTTTCCCCTTTTAGATGGCTTTAACATAGAATTCATTGGAGAGGGTGGCTTTTCAGATTCTTTTTCCTGTGAGACATATGCCTTGCAATCCAGATCCACATTACATTCCTCAAGCATCAAAGTCATGGACTCAAAAAAGTCAAGACCATTGGAGGCATGAGGGCTATAATCATTTTCTTTACGAACTGAATCTTCAGAAATCTCAGGCTGTCTCGCTTTACTACCACTTCTTGAAGATGATAATGGATTATCCGCTTCTTCTCGATGCCCTATACTAGTAGACACCGAGATGTCTGCATTTGAGACAACTGTGTCTGCAAACCAATCTAATGAGCTTTTCACACCTGATGTTAAAATAAATTCAAGAGAATCTAGACCCAACCTGTCTGTGCTTTTCTCTGATGCAATTTTCAAAAGACAATTTGCTGCATCCATATTGGCCAATGAGTCCCTTGATATGCTCTTTCCTATCCTTTTATTTTCTAAAATAGGGCAACTGGAGGAGAGACCTTGTGTGGTATTTATTTGAAAAGTATCCACTTCTGACTCAAAATTAGATTCGCTGCTTCTCTGCACATCAGTATATCGGCTGCAATTTTCTAGAACTCTGTCATGCTGAGACAGCTGTGCATTAGCCTTGTGAATTCCAGATGAAGTCTCAGCATAATCAGTTTCCTTGAACTGCGCATCCTTCTTGATATCGTCTTTTGTCATGACATTTTTTAAGGTTGTGCAACAAAAAGTTTCTTCTGAGTCATTTACTTTCTCCTTGACAAAAAACAATGCATTGTTTGTGCAGGAAGAACCCTCCCTTGCAACCTCGAAACCATCATTTATGTCAGAAACGGTGATCCGTGGAGAAAATTTAATAATACTTTCTTCCTCTTTGTCAACTTTTCCAGTAGAAACTGCTTGTGTCAGAGAAATTGTTGTCCCAGAAGTAGATACTCTTCCAACTTTACTACAATGATTTAAAGCAAATCTATCTTCCATCTCCAACTGCTTGGAGCCTTCCACACCATTGCCTTTAACTCTAAACCCTAAGGCAAGACAAGTTCCCTCCCACAAGTTTTCACCAACATTTTTATTTGTTGAGGGCATAAACTTATTTGCTGTAATAAATGTTTGCTTGCTGCTATTGGCACTTAACTCTTCTCCCTTGCATGGTCCATACACAGCATTGATATTTTCTTTAAATGTCTCTATTTTCATCTCATGCTTAGGGGGGTCTGTTGCAACAATCAAGTGTCTATCTGCATGATTTTTACCCATTCTAAAATCTAGACTGTTCCCAAATTTCCCCCAAACAGCAGTAGGATTATTCATTGTTTTGTCAATAAAATCAAACATATTTTCAGACTTGTGCATCCCTTTTTCAGTGGCATGTAGAACATCAGACTTTACACCTATTTCTCCATTTGTAATGTCATGATCCTTCAGTAAGTCAGAAGCCAAAGAAATTCTCTTTTTACTAGGTGAAACACCTCCTTCCCCAAGATTATCTGCCAACTGCTTTGTTGAAACCACGCCACACCCTGTCCTGCACAACAATCCTTGAGACGAAGATTTAAGAAGCTCTGAAAACTCCAACTCATTTTCTTGTGACAAATGTTTAGCACTAGACATCTCTGTATATGGCAACTCTATAAAGTTTCTCGCAAAGCATTGACCACTTTGAACCTCTCCTTGTAGATGCTTAGAGCCTTGGTGCATGTGTCTGTTAGTTATTTCAAGTTGTCCATTACCGTTACTAAAGGCTACTTCTGTTTTATTTGTGGCACTAGAATAATGCACATCCTTCCTGGAGTCCTCCATTGTCCCACTTGAAAGTCCAAGAGTTAGATCTACTTCTTTTCCCATCTTACCATCAACATCACTTTGACCTTCCAAGCCTTGAGGTGGTGATAATCCAATGAAGTCTGTAGCCCAGACAGACCTCGAGCATTCCTGCAAGCTATGCAATGGAAAAGCCAATGAACTAGGAGCAGAAGCAGACAATGCAAGGGCAGATCCTTGTTGCTGAGTAGTCTTAGATCCAGTAGTGGGGCCCGTCTGGCACAAAGACTGCCCAAAAATTGATGGATTTCCAGCATTGTAAGTGGATTGTGATTGCTGATGTATATGCTGTGCCAGGTTACCATTCTGATACCAAGTCCCCGTGCCAAACTCAGAAGTTTTGGCAGATGTAAGAAATTGCTGTGAAAGATATTTATCCTGTAAGTCAAAATTCTGCTTCTGTGAGTCTGTCTCTGGTGGGATGCAGGATTCCTGAGAATGAACCTGATGGGAAAAATGACATAAACTATCTTCAGCTTGCCTCCATGGTCTAGTTGGACGCAATTCTTTATGAGAGTTGGTAATGACTTTTGGAGAAACACAAAGAAGAGATCCTTCCATTGAAGTTGGAGAGGGATCAATAGCTAATCCTTTTGTGGATACCAAGGAGAAGACAGCATTCTTCTGCTGTGTTACTGTGCCAGGATAGATTCCTTCTTTTGGCCAAGGATACCTACTCTCTCTTTGCTCTTGGAAACTCATAGTTCTAGACACTGATGGCCACTCTGCATTTTTTTTATATTCCTGATCAAAGTTAAAAGGCCCTCTTGAAAAACTTTGGTATGATAGAACTGGAATTTTCTTGCCAACAGCTTCTTGGATAAGAGCTTCAGACCTTGTAGAGGTTGCAGGAAAGAGGAGTGCCTCCTCAGGATGTCTTAATTGTTTATGCTCCTCCAGCTTGTGCTTACTAATCTCTGGAATGCTCATTTTTATGCATGCCCCATTCTGCCTGCCATTTTTTCTTCCTACCTGCTCACATCCAGTTTTGAGAGTCAACCGAACCTCACTTTCAGGCTCTGTAGTGGATCGCTCATTTAGTGAACCAGGTTCTAGTATATCATCTTTAACTTCTCTTTTCAATGTTTTTGCTTCCTCATTTTTGTTCGCCACTTCATCATCCATGTATTCATCAGCAGGTTGTTCAAGGTCAAAAGTCCACTTTCTAGCCCTGCTAGGTTGCAGATTGTAAGTGTCTCTTGAACTCTTGTTGCCCTCCTGTGCAATCAACCCCAGTTGCAGATTCTTCTCAAACAGGTTAGATCTGTGATTTTGCATATAGTCAACACCTGAAATAGGTTGTCTACAATCTCTGCCATCTTTGTCTGTCATTGAACTGCCAAGGGCACCCCAAAAATTACTCTTTCCCTCTGATTCCAGAGGTTCTGAACCAACATGCATTGGAAATGGTCCGTCTTGCACTGGTCCACAAGTCAAAGTTGATGTGTTGGAATCTTTCTTCTTGAGCTCAGCCATTAAATGCTTTTGAACTCGATATAGACGATGCAATTCATGTACCTGCAATATCCACAAATAGGCAGGATACATTAGAACTTCCCCAAAATCATTGTTTTCTTGACACAAAACTATCATCCATAATGAATCTTATCTGCTTCTCTAACTTTGTAACCTCAGTTGCCAGAAAATGAAATCGCATTTTATATTTTATATATGTCCTCAACTAACCAAAAGCAGGACTCAAAGATGTATTAAAATACGGGATATAGTGAAGCAGGAAGTACCTCATGCATCACACAAAATTATCAATACAAAGCTAAATAAGCTCATCAAGCATTAATTAAATTTATATTTGGTTCACCGAGTATAAAGCAAGGACTGACTTCTGTTATGACAAAAAGAAAGAAACTATATTAATGTAAGAGACAGCTTCAGTGTGTACAAAGTGATTGAAAACTCTACATTTCAAACCACACATTGTTGTTCATTATCAAGGGTGAATGATAAGAAAACAGATGCAGGCTTATCACATGAATAACCCAATTATATATAAGAAGCCTTTCTTATCATTCATACAGATGACGAACCACAATCTCTCATTCAAAATGTCCAGATTTCAATCTCTTTACACACAATAATTGTATATCAAGAGCCCACATCTACTTTCTTATTCATTCGCCCTGAGGATGAACCACAATGTGTGTTTTGAAACATCGAGCTTTCAATTACTTTGAACACAAATTTTTTGAGAGCTTTGTCTCTTAACACTACTGACTGCAGAACTTTTTTGAGTTTTTAACATCATATCAATGTCAATAAATGACCAGAATTAAGTCAATGGGACTAGGAGTACAACCAGTAACAATGGCAAGAGGGAGTAAAATGTGAGCTCTGTGCATTTAATGAAAAATAGAAAATGCTACATTTGTTGAGACCCACTCTTAAGTGTGAACTTATAAGTTGTAGATAGCATTCCTTAGTTTGAGATTCACATACCTGATCCCTAAATACCTCCTCATGCTTAAGCATTGTATGCTTCAATATCTCAAAATCATTTTCTGAACATTGTTCCATTGTCCCTTGCTTCAGGGTATTGTAAAATTGCTTCTCTTTCAATGTTTCCTCCCCAGTGCAGTCTGGCCAAGCCTCTACAAGACTTCTGTTTACTCCTGCATCTAGCCCAGCATTCATATTCAGGAAAACTACTGGGAAGTAATTTTCACACTGTACCTTTGCTCCCATACCTGCAAAGGTGATTGGCAGATAAAAAAAAAAAAAAAAAGAACAAATGCTAAGAGTCAATACCAAAACAAAAACGTTTGCAGTCAATAAAGCATCTTTAAATATTTTACAGATCTATTTAAATAAGAACGGGTATCACTCCAAAATTTGGAGAAAGCTGCTCCACTTTCACAATCAAAATATGATTTAAGTAAAAGAAAATCATTTCAAGCATGCTAGAACAACATTCCATGCAGACACATATTACTGAACAAGATTTCAGTATATCTGAAAAACAACGTTTAAGAGCTTGTTAAGCCATTTCAGGAGAAGGAAAATGAGCAAATATTGTGCAGTAAACAAACATAGTGAATCACCAGAGAAGAAATAAAATTCTTAGGGAAAGTTCACTGAGAATTTTATTTTCAGTGAGCATGTTTTTAATCATCTAGAAACTTTATTCAAAAATCCATAATAGAAATGGATGTAGACGGTGCAAAAATGGTGAAAATTTAATTTTCAATGAGCGTGTTTTAATCATCTAGACAATTTATTCAAAGTCCCGTGATAAAAATGGATGTAGACAGTGCGATAATGATAAAGATTTGTTAAAAACCAACATTGATTTCAGCCAGTCACATATTTCTATCAAGTGGATTGATTGAGGTCACTTAGAGATGCTTTGCAATTAGCTTTGGTAGATATTAAATAGCAAATGATAGAGAATAATAGGAAAAATTTCTGTTACCAGAGAAAATAATCCTTTGAAGCAAAGGATGTTCCAATATAACTTTTTTGATAGATAAGTCATGGTAGGATACTGCTTGATTATTCCGGTGCTCAGTTCAGTCTAAAAGCCTCAAATTTGTGATGATTCCAAATTCAATGATAGAATATCAATGCCTCAATTGAGGATAGAATAAACCTTTTTTGTGGAAATTTATGATATATGATTGAATAAAACTGCATGGTTCTTATACACAATATTAAATGGCATGCTCTGGACTATTGTTTGGTTTGCAGATGCTAATATGAGCAGTGAGGTTGTTAGTTGCATCACGGGCAACGTAGCAAATGCACAAAAAAACAAAAGTTCCAAAATTGAGTGACAAGGCACATTTGCATGAAAATGAGGATGGTTCCATAGTGGTCATATAACTGCAATAGAAAAGAATCCAATCTCATCATTGTCTTTCTGAGATAGAAAATTTTTATGGGCCCTCTTCATCAAACTTGCAAAATTTCAAATTCAAAGTTTCACATCAGGCCAAAAGAGGATGTGATTCAGGATATTGAAGACGAGAAAATTTTGTACAGTATACAACATGATGAAGCCAGGAATGAAATAAAATTCTTGTGGAAAGTTCCCCATTAATTTTATTTCCAATGAGCATGTTTATAATCATCTAGGCAATTTATTCAAAAGCCCATATAGAAATGGATATAGACAATGCAAAAATGGTAAAGATTTGTGAAAAAAAAATTGATTTCATCTAGTCACACATTTCTATCAAAAGAGTTGATCGATATAACTTGAAGATGCTTTGCATTAACTTTGGTAAATAGTAAATATTAAATAATAGAGAATAAGAGGACGACTTTCTGGTAGCAGAGAGAACAAATTATAGTCCTTAGAAACCAAAGACGTTCCAACATAACTTTTTTGATAGATAAGTCAAGATTGGATGATGCCTGAGACCTTTATTCCAGAGCTCTGTTTAGTCCAAGCCTCAAATTTGACGATTTCACCTTCAATGAGAGAATATCAATGCCTCAGTTGAGGATAGCACAAACCCTTTTTAAGAAAATTTATGATGTGATTGAAAAATGCTGCATGGTTTCTTTATCTTATGTACAAAATTTGATGTCAAGCTCTGGACCATCATTTGGTTTGCAGATGCTAATGATGAGCAGTGAGGTTGCTAGTAGCCTCAGAGGCAAAGTAGCAATTGCACAAAAAAGCAAAAGTTCCAAAGTTGAGTGACAAGGCGCATTTGTATGAAAAAGAAGAGGGATTCCTAGTGATCATCTAACTGCATGAGACAAGAATTCAATCTCATGGTTGTCTTTGTGAGTTTGAAAAATCTTATAGATCCTTTTCATCAAACTTGCAAAATTTCACATCAGACCTAATTAAACTATCTTTTCTAAATCCATAGGTCCAAATTTAATACCCGTTCCCTCATCTTTGTCCACATGGGCACAGTTATTCAGTTACTGATTACTAAAAGAGAAATCTGCTTCATATGTTGGAATTCATAAGTAGGAGGTATTCCCACAGCATGTCAAATTGTGATATTGCTATCAGGATTCAACCGTGTAGTTGTACAAGTCAAACTCATTGACCCATACAACTACACAGTTGAATCCTGATAGCAATATCACATGTTGGAATTCCTTGTAGTGAATATTCATCATTAGCATACCTAAATTATTTATATTTCGCCTCACTTACATAAAAATGTTTTTAGCCTCTGGGAAAAACAAGACATAAAAAGCCAAATGCAATTGAATAAACATTCAAGGAAAAACGTGAAATTCTGTAATCATATTAACAGATTAGAGTTCAATCATGTGCTCTCATTGCATTTGTGTATATTTAATTTTGTACTTCAGTGTGGTTTTTGTTGGAGATGATATATGTATTTCTGTGCAAGCACCTGATACTAGAATTGTAACTTCCATTAGCATATTCTCTTTCTAAGAATGGGCAATTATATAGTGTCCCACACATGTGCAATCAGTCTTTTCTCTTATTTAAAGATCCCCACTCTTCTGTTAACTGGAGGAGTCCAGCATATTCAAGTTGCAATTATAAGACTTTAAACATTTTGTCACATCTCAGCTCTATTAATTTAAGCCATTACACCTTGAAGAGTGTAAATGTAAAAATATGTCAATTCCCCCATAGTAGTTACTGTTAAGCTTAATTGGCTAAGTAAATTTGCACATATAAAAATTAGTTTCTAGAATGCTAACATAAGCAAATAGCTATGTTTCATGGTGTTTTAGGGACGGGGAAAGTGGGAAGGCAGGGGATGCATTTCAGGCCAGCAGTCTGGGGGCCATTTTTCAGGGATGGCAATCTAAAATATACTTTTTGGGGTTGGCAATATATGTTCAGTATATATATATCTTTAGTTATATGATATAAAATAATAAATTGTGGATTCATCCTATCAAATTGGATGTGGATATATATAGAATAAAAATATGTAGAAATATTCCTAATTTGCAACACAGTGCATAGCAACAACAACATTGGATGAACAAAATCAGGGAATTTTTAAAAAAAGGGCTAGTGATTTGCAGTCTGCTTCCCACCATCCCATGACAAGCAAATCAGGGCAAAAACTTGATGGAAAATCAGACAGAAAATCACAATGGAAGACTACAGCTTTTTTTAATATCCTGAAGGAATTTTTTTTAATAAACATTATAAAAAGTGGCCTTGCCATCAAGGATGTCTGGCCATCCTGGGATGATCAAAAGATGTTTCAGACATCCCCTGCCACCTCGGGGATGGCCAAACATCCCCTTGGCATTTTCTGAAACATGTTTCCGAAACATTTTGCATTTTTGAAGATATTTGGGGATGGCCAGGGGATATCCCCTGCTGTCCTGCCATTCCCAAAAATGCCATTGGGGACGGGGATGGGGATTTGAAGGCTGGGTACACATCCCCATGGAACACAGGCAAATGGTAAGCAATTTTACATTTAGGAGCATCAGATTTTCTGTTTTCACAGTCCATAACAGTGACACAAAGTTTTCAGGAGAAAATTGTGTAGCTATTTCTACCCCCTTTACACCATTATATTGCATCCCTATTATTCCCCCCATTTGGATCCGTCTACTCATAATTTATCTTTTTAACTACCAGTGTCTTAATAATTTTTGACTCAAACATCCACTCCTCACTTCATTTACACTTTTAAATTCCTCTTTCTTGCTTAAATTTCTTTTCTGTGACATTAGTATTGCTTAAACAATTAAACTTTGACTTTTGTGATTTTTAAGATTTTCATATTCTCACTTTCTATCTTGACACATTGCACTCCTTAATCCCTCACCCCACACACCACCTCCCATTTTTCATGATTTAGGGTTTTATTTGTCTGCTTAATACCCATTATTTTTTAATTATTTTACTACAGGCTGAATTTCTATTCCCTTATTACCCTTGTTTCTTTCTCTACTCCAGTTACTTTAATTTTTCTTAGTACCACATTAATTAACATGTTTTAGAATCCCTTTCAACCTCATCCTACATTCCCCCCAAGGCCACTCACCTTTCTTGTTATTGTGACCATTATAAAATATTAGAATTTGCAGTCTTCAATATAATCCATCCTGATGACGGATCATAAAGTGTGACCCAAAATGTCTCCCAAACAACTTTGCATATCAATCTTACATTTTCCATAAAATTCTTGCAAAAAGGGAAAAAAGTGGAAATCCTCATAAAGAATCTTTCTATAGCTTTTCTATTTTGAATTTTGTGCCTCATAAGGCAATTATTGTTCTTGCCATGCCCAAATAATTTTTTCCTAAATCTAATTCATGATAATTAGCACTAGGATCACCCCAGTTTTCCCTTTTTACTCTGAGAAGTAAACACCCTTTGATGAGCCCAGAATCACTAGTTACATGGATTTAATACATTGGCAGTACTAATTTCATATATATCCATGTAATTTTCCACATGTCAATTTATGCAGGTCTGATTCAGAATTTATCAAGTGGACAAGATTCTCAAAACAACAAGATCCATCAGAGGTCTGCAATTTCAATTTCATATTTGGGTTTAAGAGTAATTAAATAAGTTTTAGGCCATGGCACGATAGAAATTAATTTTGACACTCCCAGATGACAGAGGTGATCAAAAGGTTACCAAAACCAGCATTTGGAAGCATGCCCAAAGTATACCAGTGACCCCAACGAATATGATTTTCATAGACTACGTGTTTCAAGTATATAGCTATTGCTTGTAATTTCAACGATTGTGAACCAAAGTGCCTACCGGATCAAACTTATTCCACCTAGCTTCACATCTAGATGTCATAGTTTTCCTAAACAAGCAATCAAAATGTATGTGGTTATGAAGCCATGCTTGCCAATGTGGTTCTGAAGCTGCTGTGCCATGAAGTTTCACAATGCAGGCACTGAGCAAATCACTATTTGCAGTAGACACACCCTGTACATTAATCTGTTCAAATCATACTCTTACAACCTAAATTGTGTGCAAATGCAATGATTACCTGAAGATTGAACTTGTGGCATATTTCAGACTTGGCATTAGGGTCCAAACCAAGCTCAGGTGCAGCTAATCCACCAAAATTGAACTCATGATCAAATTCTGGCCTTGCACTGTTGTCAGAACCAAGTGTCCATGAATGATTGAACTTGCCAATCATATTCTGCACTTAGCATTACAGTCAGCTAGTATCCTCAATGTTTTCAATACATTGTCATGTTTCTGGACCAACACTTGCTCGCATACCCCCTCCCTCCACTGCTGTCAAGCCTTGTGGACTCTGTCTAGATTGTAGCTATTATCAATCTGATGCCCGTAATTTACAACCTTGTTTAAAGTAGTTGTCTATCACTCTGATGGAATTTTCTTCCATACAAATGCTCTCCTTAATATTCCAGGCCATGGACACCAATGTGGATCACTCCATAAACCCCGGCATTGCTCATTATACTGCCTGATATCAAGGGTTCATACAGCACCAAGACAGCGAGGGCATAGCCACACATCCAAGATTCTGCAATTGTTTTGTTGTCTGAGCACGACCATAGTGGAGAATTCAACTCCTAAATAAACATGACTAATTTCGATGTCTTGCATCTTGGCCCTTTCCAGCTTGCCGTAGGGACAGTGTGATGTCCGTAATGTACAAATCATTTACAAAAGTGGTATATTCCTCCAATAGGATTTCATTACACATTTTTATTCTCCATATAATAAAATGCATTGGGGGATCCATTTGGTTTGCAGGCAAATAGGTCGGCAGGATTCATCAACTCACAAACACTACCTGCTGTTTATAACACAAAAATCACAACCACCCAAAATGAAGTTTACATCATGGAACCATTTTTTCCACTAAATTCTACTTCCAACCCATTTTAACCCCATTCCGGCCGTTTAATGGAGGATGCCAGAAAAAAAAAACTATACTAAATTCTAGTTCAAAATTGAAAAATTCCACTCACCCACTTCCGCAGAGAGAAATAGAAAACATCAGAAAACAAGATTTTTTTTCTATTTGCTTGTTTTTCTTTTACAAAATTCTACTACACATAAACAATTCCACACGAGACCCATTCACACATTCTCACCCTCTTAAACGAAAAAGACGAAACAAATAAATGAAAGAACAGCAAGATCTACTGAACAACAGCAGTAACTTAACATAAAGTGTATTTCTCTCAGTACAATTACAGAAAAACATTTGATCGCCCAAAATTATGTCATCAAAATGCACAAGCCCCCAGCAAAACACAGAGAACTAAACACTTAAAAAAAGGGTGGGCTCTCAAGCTTAAAATCTGAACTCACCTGCTGAAGATGCTCCAGTAACGCCAAATTTGTCCGTTAGGCCTGCTCATCGAACTGTGCGTTTGCCTTTCGTCACTTGACGCCAAAAAAAAAAGCTAAAAAAAAAAACTAAAACTAAACAAACTGGTGAGAAAAAAAATTTGCTCAGAGCATCTGCTCACAGAGTAAATAATAATAAGACCTTCGTCTTCTGTAAGTCGTTATAGAATTTACTTATAATTTACCGTGGATGCGAAAAGAAGAGGATTTTTTTACTTTGTGTGAGAGTGAAAATGGAAATGAAAAGGTCGTGAAGGAACAGCCTTAGTACGGAGAGAAAAATGGAGGAGATATTCCGGACAGCAAAAGCAATGCAGATGGATGAGATCTTACATTATACTTTTGACTCGGGAGTTGCAAATAATCATACAAATATTTTTTCTGAATATGTTTTAAAATCTTATTTATAAAAAATAATATTTCGTTGATAGCTACTTTGGGATTAGATATACAGAGTTCTAAATATGATAACGATTTTAATGTTCGCTAAAGATAAAAATTGGCCCATGGTACACATTTTCTTAAGCAGACTGAATATTTTAGACAATTTAAAGTTTGACCTCCCTTAACTTCAACTCATGTAGGTATCATCTAAAGTTCCAACGCTCGGATACATCATGTCTAGTAATCTCCATTCTTTAAAAAACTAGCATAGATATCTTAAATTCGTCTATCTAAAATATGTTCAATAGTTTCAAGACGCTTATATTTAAATCATTATTCATAATAAATAAACACCTCAAGTCTTTTTTAAATAAATATGTATAAAACATCTATACTAGTTTATTTATATATTTAATACCTTTTAAATAATATTACTTACTATTTTTAATAGATATTCATATAATAATTTTATTAAATATTTTATTATTATATTTAATATTTAAAAAACTATGTCTATAAATTATTCAGTATATATTTAATTATATAATTATTTTAAAATTATTTTATATGTTACAATTATATAAAAATATATGGTTTCATAAATAAATTTCTTATAACAATAGTAGGTTTCCTCCTGCTCTCTTTCATCCTGATGATGGATCACGAGTGTGATTCGAAACGTTGATGCTGAAAAATTCTTACACAATCGAATCGAGAAACAATACAAATCTAAATTTCTTATATTTAGTAATTTATTAAAAAATTAAAAGTTATTAGGAAAATCACATCTTTAACTTAAACAATGAACTCAAAAGAAATTACAAGTCATTAAATAAAAAATAATTTGAAGGAATAATAGAGTAAAATGAAAAAATCATCATTTTTTGTTTAATATAATTATTTGTAACATTTAATTTAAATGTCATCATTAATAAATATATATTTTATTTCATAATTTATATTTAAAATAATATTAATTTTTTGACAAATAATATAATAATTAAGTAGTATTTGTTTATAAATGAATTTATTTTTAGTTTCTATCTTACAATGACTTTTTTGTTGAAGAATTTAACACCTTGTGTCACCATTACCTTGGTTTATAGTCAATTTACCATTGTTTTTTATTAGCATGGATATTCAACATTGTTTGTGTGGACAACAAATTTATATTTATGTTATATTCATAAGTATCAAGTTTATATTTGTGGATAAGAGTGTAATTATAATAGTACAATTAATTTTTGAATTATTGTTCTATTGTTAGGTAGTTAGTATGTGATTCTATCAGTTTCTTTTGTGTACAACAATGATGTGTTATACTTTATAATTAATACGATATTATTATTATTTAAATTTAATGATAAAATTATGTCTTGCATTTTTTTCTTCATTTTAGATTCATTTTGATCTAGTTATTTTTATGTAATGATTAGTGTACAAGTGGTATGATTTTTTGCTATATGCACTTACTTTTGGAGAACAATCTTGATCCTCAATTTTATTCAACTCCCACATCCAAATAATATCAAAATATTTTCATGTAAAATCAATATCTATATTAATATTATAAAATATATTCCATAACTATTTGATATTTTTATATTTTTTTATTTATTAAATTAATATTTTAAATATAAAAAATTTAAAATATCAAGCAATTTTTTTTATAATTTTTTTTATTTTTTTACAAAATAAATAGCATGTTTTATCAACTTCTAATTTTTTAGTGGTTAATATTGGACAATTCGCTAATAGTCCAAATTGGGGATTCAAAATTTGACTAAAAGTACAAGTTTAAGACATCTTGAATTGCCACATTTTTATAAAATTTTATTTTAGTCATGGTTAAATCACCAAAACATTTATTTTATTAAACTTTTAAATTTAATCACTACCATATTACCAAAACATTTATTTTATTTTATATTATTATTGGCTTCTTTAGACCATATTACCAATTTTTAATCACTACCATTGATTTTATTTATAATCTAATGGTTGGATTGTATTTCATCCATTAAAATGTATCTACAGAGCTCCAATACCCATCAAGTCCAAAATTGTATTTGAGTTATTGAAGATTTATAATCTAATGATTGAGATTAAATTGTATGGGCCAAAATGTACCCATAGAGCTCTAATACTCATGGGGACCAAAATTGTATTTGGGTCATTAAAGATTTCTACTCTAATGGTTGGGGTTAAATTTTGTGGGTCAATATGTACCCGTGGAGCTATAATGCCCAAAAGACTTGAGATTGCATTTGGGCCCCATAGGCATTAAAGCTCTCAGGGACATTTGTTTTGAGAAATAGAATCTAAACAATTAAATTATAAATAAAATATTAAGGAATTATAGAGGTGAGCACTACACCTTAAACTAGTCAATCACTACCACCCTAAACACCTTTTTTTTTACAAGAACATGAATTTTCTACAAATATATGGTGATTTAAAAAGATGAACAATAAAATTAATGCTTTAAAAAAAAGAAAAAATCACCAAATTTTATATTATAAAAAAATAATAATAAATTTGATACTACAGGGGTGTCCTCGTCCCAACAGCCCAGCATCCCTTATCTTGGGTACCTAAGGCGAGCTAGGGTGAGACTAGTCCCCTGCAGGTGATTCCCCACCTGCAAGAAGTCCCACCTCTTAAACTTGGTAGCAGAGTCGAACCCAATATCAATGGGGAGCAAACCCACTACCCAAGTCAACTCTATTAAACAAAAACACACTACCCAAGCCAACTCATTATAATTAACTGCACCTAAATTCTTTATCAAATATTAAACAAAACATTGAGAGGGGTGTTGTGCATAGAGGATATAGGAAAGAAAAAAGGTGGGCTAAATTAAGTAAAATAGATGAGATCTGGCATAAGTAATGAGGAAGAGATCTGCGATGATTGTTGTTGGGGTCGCTAAAGAATGCATGGGGTCATGAAAAAGACGTAGGTATATATAGACATAAAAGGAATGATAGAAGAGTGCGAAGAAGACAAAAATGATGAGAATTCCGATACCAAAAGCGTGATCTGCTTTACCTCTTCCCCACATCCTCTTTTTCAACCAACACCAACATTCCCTCTAACTAACTTTTCTATCAAGGTATACATACATCTTCTCTCTCTCTTCCACACTCTGAAGGAGGATTTTGTGCTTTCCATATCTTTTTACTTTTTCTTAAATACAGACACTTCTTTTTAGTACAGACGATCACTCTCAACATTTGTATACTCATACTTGTGGTCGGTTTTAATTAAAGGCCTTTTATGTGCTTTGGTCGGGAAATATTTGGGACATTTTTACGACCTCGTATCTTTTAATTTGTTGTAAAATATATATAAATGATGTATAAATATTTATTGAAATAAACGGTGGTTGTTATGTACTACGAAGTTCATCAATTATTAAATTTCTAATCCACATAGAATACACAAGAATTTTATTTTTATTTGTATAAACAAGTGATAGTATTTAGAGTTATGAAATGTTGTTTATATTTGGAAAATAAATTAAAGTGTTAGAAATAGGGAAAAAAATATTATAATAGTTTAAAATTTATTATAAAAATGTTTTAAAAGAAAAAATTAATTTGTTAACGATAAATATATATCTATTTTAATGTTATTGATCATCAAGAATAAGTACAAAAGATAGATATGATTGAGGATTGCTCATGTGCTTATTGTCATGTTCAAGAATGATTGCAATCAATTCAATTTTCTTATTTTAATCACTACAACTCGTACACAAGCTTCCAATGATCAAAACCATGCTATTTGTTCCTTTATATAGTTTTTTTAGCATCCCTCTTGTACACTAGAAGGATCCCTCAATGGAATTAGAATTGGAAGAGTTGACTTTGTTTCATATTATTAATTTGATAATCTTAAATAAACTATCATTTATCACTAAGTGACAATTTCATTTTTTGTGATGATTTCAAAAATTATTCTAGTGGTTTTGATTCATCATGGTGATTTCACTTCCACAATTTGTCATGAATATTTTATAATTGCCTCATATTGTAAGGCAATATTTTTATGTTGTGGACAAAACCATGGGTTTTCAACTATTGATATCCTTATATTTTTCCTACTAATTATTCACAATCCTTTCCAAATCCTTATGAATCATACCTACCTTCCTAGAGAGGGTTTTAGCGCCACAAAATTTTAATTAAATATCAAGTGAAGAAAGAGTTCTCCTCAATTCTCCTTGGAGTATTGCTTTTCTTGTTTCACCTTTTTCATTTTTGAGACTCACTTTCCAAGACTCTTGAACTATATTATAAGTCTCCCTTGTCTTTTGTTATAGCACTACATCCTCTAAAAGAATTGTTTGATTATCAACACCCAAATCCTCTAAAGAATGTATAACATTCTACTTCTTCCCCATCCAACATGGAAATTTCATAAACATGCAGGTATTCACAATTCACTATGAAATGCATCTTCACAAAGGGAATAGATCAAGTCCAAAATAATTCTCACCAATAGCATTTAAGATGGCAAATGAACCATATCTAAGAGGTGTGATTTCATTAGCTTATCCTTGCAACCTTTCCTTTCCTAGGGACAACCTCATACTATCTCATACATTGAGCTTATGTTCCCTCATATGTTATTCATCCATATCTTTGCAAATGTGTTATGTTATTCTCTAATTATTTATTCACTTTTGAGCTAGATTTGTGTAATCATATCAACAAATTTTGATGCCTTGACTGCCTCCAAATCTTGTCCTTTATTTTTTTATAAGAAAAATGTCAAGTGGACTTGAGGTAAAATACCCCAAGCATGCTTCAAAAGGTGAATACTTTGTAGAAGAGTGGATCCTCCAATTGAAGAGTTTTGAATATAAGGAAAATATTAATCCCAAGTCTTGTGACACATTGTAATTCCCCATATGAGTTTGAGAAAAGTTATGTTAACTAGTTATGGTTTTCCCATTTGTTTGTGGATAGAAATCCATACACTTGTTGAGCCTTGTATCCATCAAATTCCCCAAAGTGGACAAGAATTTAACAAAAAACCTTGTGTCTCAATCTAAAATCATGAACTTAGGAAGATCAAAGTATAACTATAAATTAAGAAAAAAAAAAGTTAATTACTTATTTCCCTATAATAATCTTCTTACGTAGAGTTAGTCTACACGTCTTATTGAATCTATCCACTATGGTAAATAAATTGACAAGTATATTCCTACTCGTTATTAAATCTCCTAAAAAATCCATAGACATGATTTCCCATGGTCTTGTTGGAATAATAAGAGTCAAATGCATTCCCTCATATCTTGTCTTCGATTTTCTATTACAACATAACTTGCAACCTTTAGTAATTTTTGATGATTATTGTTACATTTTAGATCAAAACACACACCTTTACAAATAAGCCACAATTTTTCTAACACCAAAATCACCTACCCCTTTAGAGGCATATGCCTCCTTCATGAGTAGAATCCTTTATTCCCTTCACATAGATTTTCTAACTAGTAGAGAAAATCCTCTTTGAAATAAAATCCCTCTTCACTTTAAGAAGCTATTTGAACTTCTCCCCAAAATTTACATATTGAGACTACTCCTCTACACAAGTTTCTTTTAGTGATTCATTTCTTATATTTGTGAAACAAAGAAAATTTGAACCTTAGGTCTAATGTGTAAACCTAAGATTGATTTTTTTTGTGGTGGTTGTGAGTTATTTTCTTATGTTTCATTAAGATGGAGATCATCAAGGCGAGTAGATTTACTTTCAACCATGAAGATGAGCCAGTTAGACTTGAATCTCCATCCTATTGAGTCTTGGGATGATTTGGAATTGATTTGCTATGGTTAACCTAATTATACTATATGACCTAATATGTAAAATGCAATAATCCAATAATTAACAGACTAAAACAGTAACTTGCAGGTAGATTTGGGAAGTGCACAGAGGACTGTCTTCCTATCCTAAAAAGTTGGTTCTAATCACTATAGAGGGAAAAAGTCGCCCTAGGGTGTATGAGTCTTTGTATGCTACTTATACTCTATTTTTGAGGTCCTCTAATGATAGATCTGAGCTTCTGATTCCCAGTTGTAGAGTTGTTAGAACACTATTGGATAATTTTGTAAATGAGTTTTTGTGAGTTGACAAGATGTAGGGCTTTAATTTTAACAATGAACAATTTATCTTCAAGCTTCTTTCAATCCTCTTCAAACCTAAGATATGCACATTCACAAAGAGAAGATATGTTGGGTCATTTAGGGGTTTTCCTTAGTCAAACCCCATGTTAATGTTTCCACTTCCATAATAACAATGTCAATGATAAAATGATAATGGATAGGAAGGAATGATGAGATCACAAAGTGCTACAATTCACAACCCTTCAATGGCTTCCTTGAAGAACTAAAGTCATGAACATCACTTCAAGGTATTGTATCTTGCTTTCTTGAATGATTTGGAGACCTACAATTTAGTGTTAGCCTTCACAAAACAATGATAGCATGAACACACATAAACTCATATAGAATTTGACATGATGTTGGATCTTGGATTGTTGCAATAGGTCTTTGAAATGTTACTCTTGACTTGCTTGATAGTGCTCTTGATAATAGTAATTTCTCATAAATTCTCCTTAGTGCTTGTTAGATTTCAATGATGCAATAACTAGGTATTTATAGGCATAATATTCAATTTCCTACAAATTAAATCCTATTAGCCGACATTTGCAATTTAATTTTTGAATGCTAAAATATTGACACCAACATATCCAAAATTGGTCCCTAACAAAATAGGGGGACCCATACGCCCTAGGGAGAATGGGTCCTGGCCCTATTTTCCATGACATTAAGTGTCGAAGGAAAAATATTAGTTAGATGCATTTTTTTAATGCTTGCAATTTCTCTGAAAGTGGTACAAATGGGCTATAGAATGCATAATTTAGGAAATTAGGGACCCAATTAGGCTTAATAATTTAGAGGGAGCAAAAACTAGTGTGAAATTGTCAAGACAATTTTTGACAGTACAATTTGATTATCAAATGAAATTGTTACAACAATTCCATCCCATATATAGTGTCAAGTGTCTATTGTAATTTACTTTGTGCTTGTAAATATTATAAAGGTTGATTGTCAATATGTATCCTAGTTTCTTACCAAATAAATAATTTCTCCATTTCTTTATAGATTTAAATAGTGCACTTGATTCTCTATTATATACCAAACATATTATAACAATTGAAGCAAAAAGTATGAATGATAACAAATGGGATTACCTCCTTATAATAAGACAATTCTCAATATTATATTCACTTGCATTTATTACAACCTGGAAAGGTTGCTGCAAGTTAGGAAGAACAAACACAAGAGGATGAGTGATCTTATATTTTAATATTTATCATCATGTTATTTATACCAAATAAAAAATCCTCCCTATAGCTATATCTTGGTGTAGATATGAGGCTATAAAAGAGAAGGATAGAAAAATTTTCCTCATTTATTGGGCAACACCTTCAAAAATCTAAGTTTTTGTGTAGGCTAGTTTATGATAGATTTCACATTAGATGGATCTATTCTCAACTCTCCCCGTCCAACCACATGTCCTAAGCATACAAAGGACTTTTTTTCCAAACTCACATTTTTTCATAGTTAATATCTAAGTTATATTTTTAAGACTTACTTAATATAGATAAGATGATCTTCTCATCTTGTATTAAAAATAATGGAGTCACCTAGATATATAATTACACATGAATCTATGAAATCCCTTCACACATCATTCATTAGCTTCATAAAATTTGTTCATGTAATACACAATCTAAGTGTAATAACTAACTATTCATTAAAGCCTTTCCTTTTTTAAGTGGTCTTCTAAGTATCATCCTTCATGTGAACTTGGTGAAGTATTTTGCATGCTAAACTTGATCTAAAAAATCATCTCTTTGGAAGATGACATATATTCTTGATGGCGATCCTATTCAAGGTCATGTAATTAGTGTATGTGTACTATTCAAGAAGTATCATTTTTTGTACCATCACAATAGGTAAACCAATTGATGAAGTACTTCAAAGAATGACTCCTTATGTTTGGAAAAAAATGAGGTTAATTTAATGAAGGAATTTTTAACTTTGTATTATTAACAATAGATACTCAAATTTTTGGGTTTAGTTTAAACCTATGTGAATCTAGGGTGTGAACTTGTGAAAGACATAATGGTTGTTTTCTCAAGGGTTGTAGGTAGTAAATTAAATGTTACACTCTGTGCATTATTACCTATTTACTATTACCTTGTTTGGTTAAAATGCTTTAATATATTAGAGGCAGCAAAAAGGTTTTTTTGGGTCGGTCACTGCCTTCAGATTGAATTTTTTGTTGAGACGTCTGCATGATGAGGTGGTGGAAGCAGTGTTAGAGACGTTGGGACCACATTTTATGGCGGTGACATGTAGAGGAAGATTGAATTTTGATATCGCCTCAATGTTATTCGCTTGGGGGATGGGTTAAAAGAGGATGTGGAAGTAGTGAAGTGGATTATGTTCTCCTTTTTTGCAAAGGACTTGCTTTTGGGAATTGAGTCCATTTTGGAGTGGGTTGTGTCAGGAGTCGGCTATGAAATCTCAGAAGGTTTTGAGGACATGGATGAGGCTACAGAGGAGGGGCTAGTTCCTTTTGTGAGGTGGCGTAGGAGGATGGATAGGGAGGCCTACAAACTAGAAATCTTGATAGCTTGGGAGAATTTAAAGTTGGTGCTACACCAATAAGAGGTGTTAATTGAACAGGGAGAAATGAGCGGCCCTCAACACCTTCCTCGCAAAAAGCATTTGGAAAGGCATGGGGGAAGGCATCGTGGAAGACCAAGTAGAGGAGGTTCGGTGTGATAGGTATGCTTTGGTTTTTTGTTGGGTCGGTGTATTATTGGCAACGATAGTACCTGTGGAAGCGTTCAGGCGGTGACTTGTCTTTGATGAAATTCTGGCTGTGAAGTAATGAAGAATTGAATTTTGCTATGTCATTTTTTTTTTTATGCTAAGAATTGTAAATGTTGAATTCTACAAGTTAAATTTGACTTATTATTATACTTTGTGCAGCCCAGGTAGCGGTTGCTTTTGGGTTTTTAGATTTCCCTAGGATAGTTGGGATGAATTGTTGTAATAAAAGTGGGCAATTTGATAGTTTTTTCGGGGGTTTTTTGTTGTATGCAAAGGATGTTGATCGAAAACATTAACCATATATGTAAACTTTTATAAATATTATCATTACCAATTAAAAAAAAAGTGCTTTAATATATGAATGTGTTTGTATATGAATCTTGATAGAAATATGATGAATGAATGTTTGATTCAATTTGATGTTTTATAATGATTCTAAAGATGAAATATATGGTGCATATGAATGTATTGTTATTAGCTAACTACTGTTGTAATGTACTAAGTTGGATGCAGGAATAGATTCAAACCTCTGGAAGAGAGGGGAAGTATCACTTAGGGGAAGAACTTGGTCTGGTAACCCTTAATGAGCCTAACTAGGCATACACATACTCACATCCTAGTTGGTCTAAGTTGAGTCAAGTTAGTTCAGGGAAATGGTAAATGATTTTCAGTTTTGGTTGTGAATTTTTATATTGGTTTATGATCTTGTTCTATGAATGTTTTGATTGGGGAATGTGATTAAGTATTTATGTTGAGTGAAAGTCCTTCCTTGTGTGTTCATATTTATGTTGATGAAGTATATACATAAACTGTATGTATATGAATATATTTACATGTCTACGATAAACTCATACATATGAGTAAATATGTGCATGAGTATACATAGGTAGACATATCTACACATGCTCATGGATGGATTACCCATTTGTATGGGAATATTGATTGGATGAATATGACATATATATATACACTTTATGTATATATGTCAATCAATGAAAATGAGAATGTAAATGTGTTTATATAAGGATAATACAATAATGTTATACATATATGTAATATATAGATTAATATATATGTATATAATTACGTATATACATATATATTTGAGTGTGTATATAATTACTATTTTTATATATTTTGATATATTTATTTAATTGGAAAGTAATGCATTTGGTAATCTTGAGGATATATATATATATATATATATATATATATATATATATATATATGTATATATTACAGATATAATACACACACACACACACACACACACACATATATATTATTTGAAGTATTTGGAAATATACAAAGCGCATTATTATAGTGCTAATGTTTGATATATTTAAGGTGCTTTAAATAAAGCATAGCGCATTGTAGACACTTAAAAAGTCCTGATCGGTATTACGCATCTGATTCTGATTAACTAACATCATTTCCTCCTAAATCACTTCTGCACTAACCAATTAATTAAATAATCTTTATTATTTAGTTAAATTCATCAACTTCTACTATTAATCAAATAATTAACTTTATCAGATTAATTCACCCTCTTATGACTAATGTTCATCACATTTAATTAAATAAATCAATTTATTTAATTAAAGTCCCAATGTCCTCTCATTTGATTAAATAAATCTAATTATTTAAAACAAATTTGTCACAATCCCCTAATCCACTCAAGTTGATAAATTCTGAATTAATTAACTTTAATTAGCATCCTAATCTTCATTACTCATTTCTCTAGCTTTTGACTCCACCTTGGTTGAGTAAACCCATGGTCAACTAACCAAGTTGCACATGAAAATAATTTCTTCTAATTAAATAAATAGCCTATTTTACTCTCAAAGGCATATTCTTTAGAATATTCCCTCAGCTTGAGTTTCCCTCCAAAGGCTTTAAATAACCTCTTACAAAGGTCTTTAATGCTCTTACAAGAGCCACCTTTGCCTTAATGGCCTATTACATGCCATCTTGTCCCTCTTACATCTCAATCATTTTCATTCAATTCTCTCTTACACCCCTCTTAGACAAGCTACCTAAGCCTTAACTCCTCTTACACATCCCTCTTCCCAAAATGTGCTCACACATGTGTGATCACATATCCCTATTGCTTCTCTTAGCCTTGTGACACTTGTCACTTGGATATTGAATCTCCATTTAGTCCCACATTGCCCAATTTCACCTCTTCTTCCAACCCTTGAGTCCTATAAATAGAGGGCTTCTCTATGAAGAATAGACCCATCATCTCATGCAAAGTCATTATGCTCATTTCATCCACCAATCATCCAATTGCTATCACTATCTTTGAGGGAAATTGGCATTTATTACATCCATTTTCATCTCACATCTACTTGCATCTTCATCATTTTAGCTTGAATTCATCACCACTTTGGAAGAATTTCATCACATTGCATCAACAACCTTGGAGCTTATCAACTTGGGATTGGGAAAGGGACACTTTCCACATCAAAGTGACACCAATCCCCCTATGGGATGAGGTTTGGGTAGCTTAGATTAAGATTTCATGTTTGATTTCATGTTTACATCATGTTTTGAGTTTTTTTCTCATCTTCTTTGCATGCTTAAGAATTTCATAGGGAATGATATGTGTGCTTATTTGAAGGACTAATGCTCTTGTGTTTGTCTATGTTTAGCTAGGTGCAGATCATCATTCACACGCATTATAGCGCTACCATGTATATTGTTGTGGCTAAAGTTTAAATATAATGCAACTGTTGATGTATTAAAAATGCTATGAAATAAGTTAAGTGTGGTAATAAAGTGTTTCCTTATAAGAAACTAAGGATAAAGCTTAGAGTGTTGTGCATGAAACAAATCTCAAAGTAATTCAAAATCAGGTTTTACATTATTTACTAAGTCTTTGTTGTGTAGAAGTAAAGGGCACAAAAAGTATGAATATGTGGCACCAAAAACTATAGAATGTGGAAACAATAAGAATTCTAAACCTACACCATTTCCTAATAAAGCCATGTGATAAGCACAAAAATCAATCAATACAAACATGGTAGAAATATGAGAGGGTAGTCGACTTGCAAATCAAATAGGAAACCTATAGAGAGTCGTCGTTTTCCCTTGACTTGGTGAAAGATTCATGTTGTCTCAAGAATGAAATCGACTCATCCATTCTATGAGATTGGAAATACGAGGATTGTCATGTGTTGAAATTGGAGAGTTTAATTAGTTGAATCGTTGCATTAGAATAATAAGGTGGAAAAATTGTTAGCTTGTTTGTAGCATTTGGATGCTCAAATTTTAGTATATATAAAGGTGCTCTCTCTACCATTTGTGACACTTTTCATTCTGATTACTCCATTGTTATTCTGCTATATTTTTTGTGTAAGTGAATTAGAGAGCTTGAGAGTTAGTGAGTTGCTTTGTTATTTTGCATTTGTAATTGTTGACAGAATTGGTAAGAGGCTAGAAGTGGAATTTAGGTTGAACTTCGAGGAAGTAGAAAACAAGCTCGTGGAATTGTGCTAGGGAGGAAGTAATATCAGTTGGAGCTTTTATAGGCATGCTAATTTCTATTCCTTAGTTATTTATGTTTGAAAGGTTATTTATTTATGGTTTTCTTGTTTGGAAAGGATTTATTTAAATATGTGTTATGATGCTTTGGATAAGCTTGCATATTCATGGTTGTTTCTTGTTTGGTGAAACCTTGCTATTTGGTTAATACTTATGTATATCCTATATTACAATTTATATGATTGTGTTTCTATATATACTTTATATAGTTTGTCAATACTATACGTAGTTTGTCAATTCTATATGTACATAGCATGAAATGTGAAATTTGGTATGTATTGATGTCTTGAAGTACTTTAGATGGAAATGTTAATTGGAATAAGTGAATAGCTTGGTTATTCCTAGGGTTAGAATAATACATGGGAAAGGGTGTAACCTAGTTAGTCTAGTTGTCATGTCATCACTTTCTTCTTTTTGGGTTGTATGTTAAGAGCATGAATGGTCAAAAAAAATTGAGCTAGAAAGGTGGGTGAGCATGTAATCTCCACTCTAAATTTTGGGTGATGACTACTTTGGCCAAAGTAGTGTAAGTAGGCACTGTTTACAATATCAGTTTTACATACTAGACATGGATTGTCATACATGTAGGTTGTAGCCACTCTATGGTAGCTCTAGATATGTAGGACACAACACCATGCCACGGGAAGGCTAGGATTATGAGGTTACCAAACCAATCTCTTCTTCGAAGGGTAGGGCCATCTTACTAGTTTGGTAGATATGTGGGGGACTGTAGTAAGTCTGTGGTTGGTAGAAAAGTGCTTGAGTGATGCTTCTCCTCATGCAGTTGGTGGCCAAGATTTGAAGAAGGACATCTAGACCATTTGTATCTCTATTTCAGTAAGCTCGTTGAAGCTATGTATGTAATCATGTATCCATCTCTATGGAAAAATGTAAATGTGAAATGTCATCTTGAAATTATGTAATGTGAAACCATTACTTGTACTAATGAAATGATTCTTTGTTATGCAATGGGAAAGTTTTAAATGGTTTTGTTTCAAATGTGTATTTGTTATTCAAAAGAAAATAAATTTTTTATTGCTCGTAATGTTAGTAGCATAAACTGTTCACTTATGGGTAAAACATAGTAAAAATTATTAGGTAGAACAATGGTCATGTCACACATGGTATCAGAGCTACCAGGTTCAGCTCTAGAACCTATGTGCTCACTATGTTTCCATCCAACATTGTATGAGTCTACTGTTTGGAAATTCTTGTGCTAGGATGGTGCATCTCAAGATGACTGCAAGGAAGTCAGTAATCGGTAATGAGCACTACTTAAGGGCCAAGAAGGAAAGGGAAGCCATTGTTCAAACCATAGAGGGGACCAATTATGACAATGCCATTTGACTGAGTGACACTGAGATTTTTAGTCATTCCCTATCATGAATAAATCAAGAGAAAAAGGATGCGAGAGGTTGTCAACTTTGTACCTCTTGTCTCTCTAACCAAGTCAGACTCTACTACTTTCCAAAGATATGCCCTTAGAATGTAATGTTAGTCCTCCCATGATATTTAGGGACCCTTGTGTTCTTCCTATGGTGGAAGTTATTGTAATAATCTCAAGTGGCGAATCAAAGGTATATGTTACCCGAAACTATGTATCTGAGGATAGGTCTGAGGGTTATTTCCCTTTTGATGATGTATGTGAACAAAAATATGAGGGGTATACCCACATAGTTATGTATCGGAATGTGAATTCAAGGGATACTCTCCCTTAGATTATTTGAATAGTCATTCCATGTAAACACAAGTATATTGAAATCCTTTTTGATCTTAATGAAAAACATATTTTGGAAAAACTTGTGTATGAGTTCTTTTATGAAATTTCTTATGTGGATGTTTATTATTTTGGAATGTTTTTAATGATAAGTAAGCTTTATTAGATCTAATTAAAATGAAACCTATAGGTATAATTTTTCTTGAGAAAAATAGTTAGAACAAAAACTAACTTTGGGGGAAGTCAAGAAGTAGGCCAAGGTACTAAGAATGTCGAAGCTAAATTGGATCACATTTTGGCTATGATGGATGAAACAAGAGAAATAATAGGAAACCTTGTGTAGGAGGTAAGAGGAAAAGAAAGGGAGGAACAAGAAGTTCCTAATAATGAAGAAGAAGTTCCCAACAATGAAGAAGGGGAAAATTCCCATAATCATACTCAATCTAGTGAGCATGAGGATGATAAGTCACAATCTAGGTCAGAGGGAACCAAAAGAAAATGACTAGCAAGTGAGCTATCTCATGATATGAGAAAGATCACACCTCAAAAATTTGAAGGTAGTACTAGTGGGGATATTGCCGAGGCATGGCTCACGGAGATGGAAAAGTATTTTGAAATCAGAAATTACTCTAAGGTCACTAAAGCCGTTTGGGGAGCTTTTTAGTTGGCTAGTGAAGCATCCAATTGGTGGATGAATAAAATGATGGACCTTGGGCTCAATTCCTTAAGGCTTACATGGAGTGAATTTGTGGATATATTTTAGAAGTGGGAGTTACCTCAACTCTTTTATGATCAAAAGCTCACTAACTTCTAGAACCTGAAGCAAGGGGATTCCTTGGTGAACAAATATTGGGAGAAGTTCATTCGTCTCCCGAGGTATGTACCCATGTATCAAAAGGACAAGAAATTTCACATAAGGAAGTTCATCATGGGTCTCAATAATCAAAGAGGTGGAGAGGTAGATATACACGGTCCTGCTACCATGGACCTAGTATATGAGAAAGACATTAAGTAGGAGAAAAGGCTTAAATCTATCTCAAACTATCGTGAAAAGAATTGAAAGAAGTTCAATTGGCCACAAGCCAATCAAGCTTCAAAGAAGCCTAGTGAAGGGAAAGGTTTTCAAAGGAAAAGGGACAAGGGACCCCAAAATAATTGGAATGAACCAAGAAGGGATCGTAGGGGAAACAACTTCAGCAACAATGCTGGTGGAAATGAAGGTAATTCTGAAAGGCCTGCAAAAAGGAAGGGACTAGTGAAAGGATGTTTTACATGTGGTGGAAATCACTTTTCAAACCAATGTCACAACAAACAATCAAGGTCACAACCACATGGGAACCCTCTTCCTCCATGATGAGCTACATTCCAACAAAGGATTCATGTTGCATTCGATAACCGGAAAGCGAAGTATCAGATTACTCCAATAGAAGTTTCAGGTACTTTGTTTGTACTCCCATCTCAATTTTAATAGATACTAGTGCTACAAAAAAAACTGTTTCACCTAGTATAGCTAGTAGAATGTCTAGAAGAGTTGGCTACATGGAGAATTCTTGGATTGTTGAATATACAAACCAAGACAAGAGCTAAGGTGGATCAGTGTTTATTCAAAGCAAGGGTTGAACTTATGAGTTTCTCTACGAAAGTGAATTTGTACGTAGCTCCTTTAGGTTTATATGATGTCATCTTAGGGACAAATTGGCTATGGAAACATAGGGCCAAAGTAGATTGTCATGCAAAAATAGTAGAATTCTTAGATGATCTAGGAAACTAGGTGTCATTGCAAGGAACGCATAGGGAAGTTAATCCGCAACAAATTTATGTCATACAAATGCATAGATTCAAGAAGAAAGGTTGTCAAATCTTCGGGGTGAAAATGGAGAAACTTGAGGAATGCAAAGAGTGCATTTCTCAAGATGATATAGTATATTATAGACCTCAAGACTCACAAGATGTCGAAGAAGGTGAGGTGTTGGAATAAGGAAAACGGATATGGAGAAATATCCTATCCTACGAAAATTTGTAGATGTATTTCTAGATGAATTACCTGGATTGCCTCCCAAGAGAGTGTTTGATTTCTCCATCGACATAGTTGCAGTGTTGGAGCCTATATCAAAAGTGTCATATAGGGTGACCATGACAAAATTAATGGAGCTAAAAGCTCAGTTAGAAGAATTGTTGTCCAAGGGACTAATAAGACCAAGTGTTTCACCTTGGGGAGCGCCAATGATCTTCATGAGGAAGAAAGATGGTACACTACACTTATGTATTGACTATTGGTTGCTTAACAAATCAATGATAAAGAATAAGTATCTATTTCCACATATCAATGTTCTCTTTGATCAAATGTGAGGAGCGAAAATGTTTTCAAAGACTGATCTATGTTCAGGCTATCATCAACTAAGAATCAAGGATGAAGACATTTTCAAAACAACTTTCAAGACTAGCTACAACCATTAAAAGTTCATAGTCTTACCTTTTGGGCTAATGAATGCGCCTGCAACATTCATGAACCTAATGAATAATGTATTTAGGGACTACTTGGATAGTTTTGTGTTGGTCTTCTTGGATGATATTTTAATCCATTCCAAGAATGAAGAGGAACATCTTCAACATTTAGAGATTGTTCTCCAACGATTAAGGGAACATAAGTTGTGTGGAAAACTCTCAAAGTGTACCTTCTTTCAAAAATAATTACAGTATTTGGGTCATGTGATTTTAGCTAATGGGATTGCAATTGATCCAACAAAGATAAAATCAGTGTTGGAGTGGCTAGTGCACAAGAATCTGTTGGAAGTCAGAAGTTTTATGGGTCTGGATGGGTATTACCGAAGGTTTGTTGCAAACTTTTCAAGAATATATTTTCCCATTACTTCATTGCAAAGGAAGGGAAAGAAGTTTGAGTGGTCTGAGAAATTCCATGCAGTGTTTGACCAACTCAAGGAGAAGTTGAACATAACTCCAATACCGAAGATAGTAGATCCAGATGGTAACTTTATTGTTACCATAGATGCTTCAGGAGAAGGTTTAGGTGGATTATCAATGTAGGAAGAGTGAGTCATAGCTTATGAGTCAAGGAACCTAAAGCCTTATGAGAAAAATTATGCTTCACATGATTTGGAGTTAGCAACAATTGTCCATGCATTACAGATGTGGAGACACTATCTATTGGAGAAACCATTTGAACTAAAGACTGATTGTCATGGTCTGAAGTACTTGTTTACTCAACCTAATATGAATGCACGACAAAGGAGATGGTTGGAATTGATATCTAATTATGATTTCAACATCAATTATATCAAGGGAAAGGAAAACCGGGTTTCTTATACCCTAAGTCGTAGGAGGCATATCTCTTTGATGATATCAATCCAAATTGACTTCAAAGGTCAAGTGTTGCAAGAATCCAAAGGTGACAAGTTTTATGAACAAGTCAAGCAAGCACTCTCGGATAAACCACAAGATCAAAGGTACAAAGGATATCACTTTGAACCTAATGGTTTATTAAGGTTTAAGGGAAGGATTTATGTACCTAACTCTAGGGAATTAAGGGACTTGGTATGGAAATAAGTTCATAATGCACCATATTTTGGACATCCTGGTGTAACTAAGATGTTGGATGATGTAAATCCATTATATTTATGGAAAGGAATGAAATGGGATGTTGTGAGGTTTGCAACAAGTTGCTTAGAATGTCAAAGAGTGAAGGTAGAGCATCATCACCCTCCAGGTCTTTTGTATTCTCATGAAGTTCTAGAAAGTAAGTGGCAAGTCATTAGCATGGATTTTGTGCAAGGTCTTCCAATGTCAAGGAATAAGCACAATTCCATTCTGGTAGTGGTGGACAAGCTTACAAAGGTGGCTCACTTTATACCAAGGAATTTGACTAATGGAGCTTCTATAATAGCTCGAAAGTTTATTCAAGAGGTATTTAGATTGTATGGGATTCCTGAAAAGATTATTTCTAATAGGGATGCTCATGTGACATCAAGATTCTGACAAACCTTGTTTTCTTCACTTGGGACTTAGTTAAACATAATTTCAATATATCATCCAGAAATAGATGGACAAACTAAAAGGGTGAACCAAGTGTCAGAGGACATACTAAGGATGTATAGCATGGATCAACAATATAAATGGGAGGATTACCTACCTTTGGTCAAGTTTTTGTATAATAACTCTTATGATTTTGTAATCAAGATGACTCCATTTGAAGCATTATATGGAAAAAAGTGTCAAACTCCTATAAGTTGGGATAACCTAGAGGATAGGATAAGCCTTGGGCTAGAAATGTTATCAGAAATGGAGGAGCAAGTTGGGATTATGAAGTAGAGGCTAGTAGAAGCTAATGATAGGAAAAAAAGTTATGTAGATTCCAAACAGGTACCTAAGAATTTTTCAGTAGGAGAGAAGGTTTTGTTGAGAGTTAAACCTCACAAGAGTTTTATAAAGTTTAGAAAGTCATCCAAACTAGCTTCATGCTACATAGGTTCTTTTGAGGTTCTTGAGGAAGTCAACCTTGTTGTGTATAGAATTTTCTTGCCGCTAGCTCTTGCCAGAATGCATAATGTCTTTCATGTTTCTTACCTTAAAAAGTACATACCAAGGGATAACCATGTTATTTATTGGAATTCTTTACAGGTACAGGACCCAGGAGTGGTAACAATCAAGCCTCCGAGGTGCTAAGAACACATAAGCTTCAATTACGTAATAGAGAGGTTCTACAATGCAAAGTCCAGTGGGATAAATATGTAGAAGATTCTGCCACTTGGAAATACTATGCTGAGATGAAGCAAAAATTTCCTGAAGTCTTGCAATATTTTGAAAAATCCTAAAAAAATGATGTTTTATGATGTTATGCTTATGTTTTATGTTATGACCATATTTGATACTTAAAATCATTGGGAACGATGATTGACAAGGGGGGAATATGTTACACATCATGTGTTATTACCTATTTACTATTACCTTGTTTGGTTAAAATGATTTAATATATGAATGTGTTTTGTATATGAATCTTGATGGAAATATAATGAATGAATGTTTTATTCAATTTGATGTTTAATAATGATTCTGAAGATGAAATATATGATGCATATGAATGTATTGTTATCAACTAACTACTATTGTAATGTACTAAGCTAGATGTAGGAATAGATTCAAACCTCCAGAAGAGAGGGGAAGTATCGCTCAGGAGAAGAAATTGGTCTGGTAACCCTTAATGAGCCTAACTAATCATATACACACTCACATCCTAGTTCTTCTAAGTTGATTCAAGTTAGTTCGGGGAAATGGTAAGTGATCTTCAGTTTTGGTTGTGAATGCTTATATTGGTTTATGATCTTGTTCTATGAATATTTTGATTGGGGAATGCGATTAAGCATTTATTTCGAGTGAAATTACTTCCTTGTGTGTTCATATTTATGTCTATGAAGTATACATAAAATGTATATATATGTATATATGTACATGTCTACGATAAACTTATACATATGAGTAAATACATGCATAAGTATATGTAGGTAGACATATCTACGCATGCTCATGGACGGATTACCCATATGCATGGGAATATCGATTGGACGAATGTGACACACACACACATATATATACACACTTATGTATATACGTCAATCAATAAAAATGAGAATGTAAATGTGCTTATATAAGGATAATAAAATAACGTTATATATATGTAATATATATATTTTAATATATATATATGTATATAATTATGTATATATACATATATATATTGGTTGGTAAATGAGTTGTAGATTGATATTCAATTTTTTTTATAGTGTTCCACACTTACGGTGGAGATGATCAACATTTATTCCCAACCACACAACTGTTCACCCCTGTGATTCCCTTACAATGCTTTACTTGGAAAAAAATTTGACCAAACCAATCCGTAGTAACCCAAACCACCAACCCGCATGCTTGCATCTAAAACCAAAGCCAACACGATAGACCAGACACATAGCAACCAACATAGACCAAACTAACCAAACCATAGACTCAAAAAAATCCCCAATGTCATATCTAGACCTTACCATTGCACTATCCATGCATGATGCAAAAAGGAAGTTTGACCCATATCTTTACTTAGGAAGTACCCCCTCCTCCAGGAGATACTCCTTGAAATTCCCCTTCCATTTCACCTCAGGTGCCTCCTCCAAATATAGGAATACCTTCAAGTATTCCACGCCCCACCTAACCCATAGCCTATATGCTCGCATAGCTCATGTCCCTTCATGTCTAGAAGAAACAAATATTGTTTGACACATATATCTAGTAGGAACACCCTCTCCATGTCGTGAGGACGTAGTATCCCCACACCCAGTTCAAGAATGATTATGACATCCTTAATGCCATCAAGAAAATTAGTCATGACCAGCTTCCTAGCCATAAGCAAAACCATGGCTTTCGAAAGCTCCAGGTCAAGTAGGGCCACAACGAACTTGGAGGCGATATCCACATTGGTCCTATACCTCTCCACAGACAATATAAATTCTTTCCCCAACACCAATTTGATAGCCCCCAACACCAGGGGGTCCCATTCTTTTAAGACAAAACATAGATGGTTCTTCATGATCTTGCCAAGGAAAGCCAAAAGATTTTGCATGGCCACCAAATGCATAGGAGTTTCCATGACTGCAACCTCCACACCAGACCTTCACCGCATTCACAAAGTTTAAATGATCACCAAAGCATAATTTTTCATCTCTTAAAACCTATAATTCATGTCAGATTAAATATTTCATGTCCTATGCTTTGGTAAGCGTCCTCCGCCATCCTACAAAACTCAAAATCCATCCACACAACACGCATGAAAGGATGAGCATTAAATCTACCATCTCTTCCACCTCATACTAGTTGTGCCAACTAGGCAATGCTCTATGGCATCCACAACATCACATGGCTTTATCCCCACCTAGTTGTCGTGGGAACGTATGTACATATATATTAATATATGTATGTATTTGAGTATATATATAATTATTATTTTGATATGTGTTTTTATATTTATTTAATTGGCAAGTAATGCATTTGGTAATCTTGAGGATATATATATATATATTAAAGATATATTATATATACATATATATATATATATATATATATATATTAAATATATATAATATATATTGTTTGAAGTATTTGGAAATATGCAAAGTGCATTATTATAGCGTTGATATTTGATATATTTTAGGCACTTTAAATAAAGCATAGTGCATTATAGCGTTGCCTTATAAGCAACTAAGGCTAAAGCTTAGAGTGTTGTGCATGAAACATATGAGAATAAGTCAAAAGACATAAGTGCATAAGAAAAGGAGAATATAGTTTGGACATTGCAAGTAAATGAATGTGGATTTTACATTATTTACTAAGTCTTTGTTAAGTAAAATTAAAGGGCACAAAAAGTGAATATGTGGCACAAAAAATTGTAGAATGTGGAAACAAAGAAGTCTCAACCTGTGCCATTTCCTGGTAAAGTCATGTGATAAGCACAAAACTCAGTTAATACAAAGATCAAAAAAATATGAGAGGGTATTCAACTTGCAAATCAAATAGGAAACTAGTAGAGAGACATCGTTGTCCCTTGACTCGGTGAAAGAGTCATGTTGTCTCAAGGATGAAGTTGACTCAACCATTCTATTAGATTGGAAATATGAGGACTATTATGTGTTGCAATCTGAGAGTTTAATTACCTAAGTCGTTGCATGAGAATAAAGTGGAAAAATTGTTAGCTTGTTTGTAGAATTTGGATGCTCAAATTTTAGTATATATAGAGGTGCTCTCTCTACCATTTGTGACACTTTTCATTTTGATTACTTTTTTGCTATTTTGTTGTATTTTTTGTGCAAGTGAAATAGAAAACTTGAGATTTAGTGAGTCTCTTTGTTATTTTGCATTTTTGATTGTTGAGAGAATTGGTAAGAGGCTAGAAGTGGAATTTAGGTTGAACTTAGAGGAAGTAGTGAACGGGCTCATGGAATTGTTCTAGGGAGGAAGTAATATCAGTTGGAGCTTTTATATAGGCATGCTGATTTCTATTCCTTAGTTATTTATGTTTTAAAGGTTATTTATTTATGGTTGTCTTGTTTGGAAAGGATTGATTTAAATATGTGCTATGATGCTTTGGATAAGCTTGCATATTCATGGTTGTTTCTTGTTTCATGAAACCTTGCTATTTGGTTAATACTTATGTATATCCTATATTAGAATTTATATGATTGTGTTTCTACATATACTTTACATAGTTTATCAATACTTTACACAGTTTGTCAATTCTATATGTACATAGCATAAAATGTGAAATGTGGTATGTATTGATGTCTTGAAGTACTTTAGATGGAAATGTTAGTTGGAATAAGTGAATCACTTGGTTATTCATGGGGTTAGAATAATCCATGGGAAAGGGTGTAATCTAGTTAGTCTAGTTGTTATGTCATCACTTTCTTCTTCTTGGGTTGTATGTTAAGAGTATGAATGGTCAAAACCAAATCGAGAGAGAAAGGTGGGTGAGCGTGTGACCTCCACTCTAAATTATGGGTGATGAATACTTTGGCCAAAGTAGTGTAAGTAGCCACTGTTTACACTGTCAGTTCACTGTGATTTAGGTTTACATACTAGGTAGGGATTGTCATACATGTAGATTGTAGCCACTATATGGTAGCTCTAGATATGTAGGACACGACACCATGCTACGGGAAGGCTAGGATTATGAGGTCACAAAACCAGTCTCTTCATCAAAGGGTAGGGCCATCTTACCAATTTGATAGATGTGCAAGGGACTGCAATAAGTCTGTGGTTGGTGGAAAAGTGCTTGAGTGATGCTTCTCCTCGTGCAGTCGGCATCCAAGATTTGAGGAAGGAAATCTGGACCATTTGTATCTCTATTCAGTAAGCTCGTTGAAGCTATGCATGTAATCATGTATCCATCTCTATGGAAAATTGTAAATGTGAAATGCCATCTCAAAATTATGTAATGTGAAACCGATACTTGTATTAATGAAATGTTTCTTTGTTATGCAATGGGAAATTTTGAAATGGTTTTGTTTCAAATGTGTGTTTGTTATTCAAAAGAAAAGAAATTTTTTATTGCTCACGATGTTAGTAGCATAAATTGTTCACTTGTGGGTAAAACATAGTAAAAAATATTGGGTAGAACAATGGGCATGTTACATTAAAGTAGAATTCAATATAAATAATTCAATAAATAACCCATGCAAATTAAAATTGATCTCTAATGATTGCTTAAAAACTATTATAAGAATTGTATCTAGGCTACAAAAACTCTATATGTTTGTTATAGAAATTGTGATTTTAAATAATTCCTTAAATTAAAATATTTAAAGAATATGATAAATATACTGAACTCTCTTATTTTATCAAGGCAACATAATGTCACATCAATACAAATTTATATATTAGTTCTTTACACAAACTGTATAATATTTTAAAATTAATTTAACAATCTATAGTTTACAATCACACTTCTTATTAATTATATTTATACAACAATCATACAAAATTATAAGAATAAATAAAAAGAACATATTCACCAATGTTTCTTGAGAGTGGGCTCTCCTCTTGGTCCATGAGGTGATAAACCACTTTCTTACAAACTCTTTAGGATCAAAAACATATTTTCTACTATAATATTTTAGCACACTAGGAAGCCTTCAAGTCTTGTATTTGTTGTGCATGATCTTCAATAGACATATAAGGCCCCTTGTGCTACAATCATCTATTTCTCCTCAATCTATTGATTTATTTAATTGCTTAGTTCTTTTATTTCTTCCATTTATTGGTGATAACTAAATAGGCTTCATATAGTTGTTTGTATAGAGGTTGAATATCATTTTCTAGTTTATTCACCTTATCACTTAAAGAAATTATTCTTTTTGTTTTTGAATAATCGCCTTAGGATTTATCTTCTCTAAAAATGTTGATTCTCTAAATAATTGTGGCTCTACAATGCATTCTTATTGCCTTTCTAAAATAGGGAGCTCATTTTTAAAAATAGGGTCATGATACTCTTCTTCAAATTACATAGCAACTTCCTCTTTCTCTTTCCTAGTCCTCTTAGTCCTCTTGCACCAATTTTTTTATAGTTTTTCTCTCAACATTTTTTTTGGTAAGAAGGATGACTAGGATATCATGTTTGAGCCCAAGGTTTCTTGTTCCTTACCTTCAACCATTTAGTTAAAAATCATAGCTAGGTTTTATAGCCCTAAAGATGAATCTTCAACCAGAATTTTCCTTTTTCTCTTTTGTCTTGTATTATCCAAGGCTCTTGCTAGGGTTTCATTAGTAGAAGTTTCAACTCCAATCACCTTAACTTCATAAGTCTTCACACCACGAGTCTTAGATTCTTGAGTTTCATTATTTGCAATTGAACTATCAAATTCTTGCCCCTCCTTATTCTCTACATTCTAAATAATGTTGATCAATTCCTTGGAAAAGTGACTACTTTTAATCCCTCTATAACAAGAAATTTGATTAACCCATGATAGGAATGTGAGTTTGTATGACCTTTTTGTACTTTAATGCACATTTTTTTGTAAAGTTATATGAAATAGATGTTACCTATTTTTAGCTACAACTCAAAACAAGTAGAGTTGAATTGCATTCATCATTAAAATGTACACAAGTAATTTCAAAGTTTTATGCTAAGTATTATTTGTTGTGAAAATCTGATTACTTTTGAATTTCTAGTATTATTATGCAAATGTTTGTAACATAAAAACTCATAAATTTGCATAAGAAATGTTTTTTATTCATATTGTAAAAACCAAAGTTCCACACAAGCCATGGGAGTAGCTTAATTTGATTACTTAATCAAATATTGAATACAAGAAGGAAATGTATATCACACAATTGAAGATAATATAAGAACAAGGAGAGAAGGTGATTCATCATTACCTTGAATGACAAATCGTTGTTATAGTTGTGTTGATCTTGGTTCAACTCCAACTCTAGGTCCAGCTCCAGCTCCAAGGTTTACCTACAAGATTGTTGAAAGGTGGTGTTAGAGCAATGAAAAATCACATTCTACCTTATCCCTACATTACCAACAGAAATGTAATATGCATTCTATCAGGCATACATCAGATGATTAAGTCATAAAAAAAATTAGATGTTCAGGGAGCACAAAGTTCAATGGAAGCTTTCAGCTTTAATTATTTTGCTAACTTGTTTGTTTAATGTGCAGGTATAGGTATAATCGGATCTTTTAAACCAATAGATATTGTTATGAGTGGTGAGAAATGTAGCTCCCATAAGGGTTGAGCCCAGCCCATGACAATAATATAAGCAAAATGTAGACGAGAATAATCCCATGTTAGAGACAGTCAATGAAAGATTCATAATCAACTGTCATTTTTTAGGCTGCTTCAGAGATCCAATTCAAGCCTTGTCAATGAGTATACAACATAATGAAGGAAGCAACCAAGTCATGAATATAGTCAACACATGAAGAAGGAGCACTTTTCATATCAATTGAGCAACAAATCATCAAGTTGCAAAGGAGGCAAAGTAGGAAGTTCCCAAAATATACATCCTCAGATGAAAGCAATAATATCACAACCATAGCATGAATCATGGTACCTAATAGTTCAAAATAAATTCCAATAGTAGCTTATTGAATAACACTAAAGAGTGAACAATTAAAGCCTCAGAGAAAACTCATGTATTAGAAAGGCATCTACAATTGTGTAGGGACAATCACATTGTCAGGTGGATAGCCTTTGCAAGGTATGGTAACAATGACTATCAATGTCAAAACTTCTTTCATTTCCATCTTAAGCTAAACATAATCTTGGTGCTTGAAAGGATAATAGAATGACAGTCTTAAAGGATAAAAAGATGTAACAGTGGCTATGGAGTTTAGAGAAAATAAAAGGACAATCATTAATTTTCACTAACAAGTAACATTGATACAAGTTGCATACATGAGAGCTAAGGTAGTGATAAAAGAGGATGGAATGAAATGCCACGGTCACTCCAATAGGCTACAATGAGTAAGGTTCAAATCTTCAAGACAACCACCTATTGTGGACACAATGGAATAATAAGCCACATTGTAGCTATAATCATTTAAAACAAATGCATATTTATGAAGGATGGCAGTAGCAGATTGCAAGTATAGTTAATAAAGACATCCACATAGGTATTTATATGTACCATCAGTCAAGCATAAATACAACAATCAATTAAGCAATGCCAAGAATCATAAATAATAAAGAGATCAGTGCTATGCTTGCATCCAATGAATTCAATTATAAACTAATATATGCCATGAATATGCTCATAGTGACGGTAAAATTTGCAAGGCAATAGCCTATTTGGATGGTGGCTAACAACTATAGAGTGACCTAGAGAGGAGTCTTGGTGTCTGCACAATGCCTCACTGTGTAATGTTAGTCTTTATTTTTGATACAATCTATTCACTATGGTACCCTTGTTTTTTCAAGTTTTCAGTCATGAAGGAGGTTGCAATAGCAAATAACTGTCTCAGCAAGGAGAACAAAGTCCTCGATACTCCCATAAAGTCTTGAGGAAAACTTAAAGTTTTATCATCTCTCAGAGGATTATAGCAGTGAAATGCTTAGTTTCCAGCCACGACCTGTATTAAGGTTTTGTTTCTTAACAAAATATTGAGAGGGTTTTCCTCTTTATTTCATTTATTTAAAAGAAACCAGATCAAAAATAAACTCAAAGGATTCAATGAGGCCATGGTCAAGCTATCACCAGGAAAATGCAAATGTATAATGGAAGTCGCGGCCATTCCATCCTCAGAGAAGAAAGAACACAAAATATAGAATATACAGAAAAATAAATAAGTTTTTCTTTTCTTTTCTATTACAAACACAAAGTCCGAGATGTGCAAATATGAGCATACCACGTAATCTCCAACAGAAAATCATTCCAAAGCTTGAGCCCAGTATAACCATGGCAGCCAGAAATGGAGAATGCATTGACAATAAAACACCAAAGAAAAATTCATCAGGAAATATGGCAGGATGTGGCCAAGAAAGCCTGAAAGTGCTTTCAAAGTAGAGGAAAATGTCCAAATCTGTGCAAAAAAAGACTTACCACGCATTTTCCCTCAGAATCTCCATGGTAAATCGACATGAAACAACATAAAAATGGTGAGATTCGAGCTCAAAACTCTACCATGGTGGCCACAATTGAGCAAGACTGTAGACTCTAAGAAAAACAAAATGATAAAGTGATTTAGGGTTCAATGCTCTTGATTCAAGCCCTAATTCGATGGTGGACTTTTTTCACTATCTTTTAAACAAAAATCATTGTGAATTATTATTCTACCAAGGTCTTGACTCTAAGTCAATCAACCTAATCAAATAATGGAGTCCATGTGTCTTGAAAGGTGAACTTGTAAATCAAGTTCAAGTTATCCTTTGGAGTTAAAATAAGAATACTTCACTTGTTTTTATTTGCATGGAGTTAGGAAAGATAATGATACAATTAAATATTAAGGATAATATTACTTTAATATTTAATATGTATTTGGAGTTGAAAGAGAAAACTACACATTAAATACTAAAATAATCGTTTTTATTATCTTTAATATTTAATCATACAATTACCTCATGCAAGAAAAACAAGTGGAGTGTTACTAAAGATACTTTTCATGCACCATGGAGTCAAACTGAGGTCATTTCCATGCAGTTTCGGGGTCTTCATCAGTCTAACTAATTGAGAGGAGGAGTTGAACCTATTTTTGGCTCTTTTCATGCAATTTTAATTCCTCTTTTTGAGGATTCTCATATTTGATCATGGGAAGATATTTTTACTTTCAAATCACTTTTAGTGCCACCTCCATGCATTCATGATCCATTTTGAGATGCACTTCAATTATATACAGTGTGACATGAAGTTTTTAGCTATTTAAGCTCAGTTTACAACATTGGTGGGTCCAAATTTCATGCAGTTTTTCTTTTGCTCATGGATGCCTTCACAACTTAGATATTTTGACTTTAGTTATCTCCTCTTGGATTTTTGAAGTCCTTTATTGTATATAAGGAAAAGCCTTAGTCATTTTCCTTAGTTCTTATTTTTTATCTCTTCTTGCATACGTTTTGCAGAGAGATTAAGATTTGTAACTCAGTTTTTATTTATAGTTTAATATAGCAGCAGAGCTTTGGTTTTCATTTTTTTTCAATTAGTGCAGAGATTCCTTTTGTTTTCATTCAAAATCTATCAAGTTTACCTCTTCAGAATTATATAAGGTGTCTTTGTGAATGCTTTGATGAAATTATTGTGTTTTAGTCATTAGAACCTTTAGTTTTGTCTCGTTCATAATTGTACATCATATCACAGGTCTTATGTTGTGCTTATATTCAATTTGTTCTTCAAGTTGTGAGAATTTATTTTCCTTCTGAAAAGAAAAACTATTTGGCCTTCTTTGGAAACAATTTTCCAGAAAATAGTTGTGAATCAGTTTGCAGTTTAGCCATCATTATTGTTTAGGTGCATCACCATAGTTTAAAGTTCAGTTTATGCATTCAATTAAAGCCTTCTTCCCTTTTCCATCCAAGTCAAAGTTAGTTATTAGAAAAATATTAAAGGAATCCGGCCTATAATCCGGAGGTTGATTTCCATTTTAGGCAACCCACAGGCCTAGAAATCATCGCATGTTACATAGGATTGCAAAGCATCTTAGCTTTCACATTCAGGTGCATTCTTGTTGATAACAATAGAAAAAGGGGAAAATTAACAAGATGATAACACAAATGGAATATCATCCTAAAATGGTGAGAAAAAATGTAGGCATACCTCCCTTCACAAGAAATGTATTGAATAATGATGGTAGTTGCATCATAGGGTTGTGGATGAAGCAAACATTGAAGTATAACATAATATCTACTGCAAAGGAAGAATATATTGCAACAACCTCTTGTTGCACAAAAGTGTTATGGATGAAGCATACATCAAAGGATATCAAAATATCATATGATGAGGCTTTCCTATATTGTGTGATAATACAAGTTCTATCAATATTTTAAAAAATCTAGTAATGCATTCAAGGACAAAACATATCTCTATCCGGGTATCACTTTCTAAGAGAGAAAGTTGCAGAGGGTGAAGTGAAGTTGGAATATGTGCCTACAAAGGATCAGATGACAGACATTTTCACAAAGGCTCTTCCAAAATATACATTTGAGTATCTCCAACATAAGTTAGGGGTTATTACCCCTCTCAACTAGATGCATAATTTGGTGTATATGTCTAGGTGAACTATTCAAGATACATTCTTGGACCAGGACTGATGGAGGCTACCTCTCAAGGGGAGTAGGTAGTGGTGTATTTGGTTGGTGTAATCACAGGGAGAATATCTTGTGCCCCTAAGGGGGAGTGGATAGTGGAGAGAGAGCAAGAGGGAAAAGAGCAGTGGAGAAAGTGAAGTATGCAAGTGTTTCCCTTTGCCATTGATGTCAAAGGAGGAGAGCAGTCTAAAACATAGGGAGAGAGTGAAGTATGAAAATCACAAGGAAAGAATTGATGTCAAAGGGGGAGAGAAGACTGAAGTTTGAAATGTAAGAAATGTTCCAATAAGGGGGAGTATTGCTTGAGTACTGCTTGATGAGCTGGTGTTTCCATTGTAGTGTTTCTTTTTCTATTGATGTTTTTAGAGTGGTGTTGCCATCAATGAAAAAGGGGGAGATTGTTGGAGATTTGTGTTGTAATTGATGTCAACAAGGAAAGTGTTGCTCTATTTTTTCCTTAATGTTGTCATTGATGTCAGCCTATGTCAACCTTTAGTGTAGTATTGATCTAAAGTGTTGTAGATGGAGAGATTGTTGGTGTTGCAGAGTGTGGTTGTGATGAGAAGGTGTTTGTGATGTTACTGATGCAACTAGTTCACTTGGTTTCTAAGTGCTTTTGGGAAAATTTGAATAAGAGAGTGTACAAGGTGACAAAGTTGTGTTTTGTGTTGTGCTCCACATTTCTTAATGGTTGAAGATGTGCATGTGCGGTTTGGATGAGATGATCAGAGGTGTTATATCCAAATTTTTAGGTTCTAGATCGTGTGACAATAGAAGTTGTGTTTGATAGTATGTTTTCCTATGAAGAAGGTTGTCTAGGAGAAATGGAATTACTCTGCATTTCTCTACATTGAGGTTTCTTGTCTTGCAGATTTGGGAATGTGCTAATATTGTCTATATCTACCTTCCCTTGGATTTTTATGTTTTTCAGGTATTTTGCAAGGTTGGTTAGTGAGTTGTATGTCTATGGCAGTGTGGCTAGTTGCACGAGATGTTAAGTATTCTTAGTTGCAGGTATTTGCAGTAGTGTTGATGAATATTATGATGGTGTAGAATATTCATGGATGTTGTGGAGTTTTGTTGTGTGGTTCACATGTTGTTTCCAAACCTGGAGAAGCGTGTATGTGGTTGCTTGGTAGCATTAATATATGTTGGCCGACTAGTGTGTTAGTGTTACTTGTGGATGTGCTTTGTGGTTTGTGGAAGCATGGTGAAGCATATTGATGTGGATTTGGCTCCTAGTTAACCCTTAGCATGGGATTCCTTCACTTCTTTCTACCACTGAAGTTTTTGGTGCCGACCTATTTGTTGGTTGCATGTTTGAGGTGCATATGTTTCATTAAGGCCAACCTAAAAAAGGTTGTTTGAGGTCATGGAGGATATATAAGCAAGGTTAATTATTGGAGATGTGAAAAAAAAGTGTGTATATGTGAAGTTAGATGTGAATGTGATCAATTATGGTGATTTGAGTGCAATCTTAAGTGCCTAAGGCTAGCGGATGCAGTGAAAAAAAGGTGTCTACATTTTAGTGAACCTAAAGTTGTTGGAGGTAGTGAACCAAAGGTTGTAGATGGCATAGAGTTGTTGTGGTGGGTTTTCCTATTACTTCGAGGTAGTGAACCTCCTTGTAACAGTCTTCCTCTATTCTTCTTTCTTTCAAATAGTGATCCCTTGGCAATGATCCATTCTTCTCTTTTAGGCAATGAGCCCTTTTGGCAGTGATCCTATTGTATTTGGTGTTGTTATTCATATTTATGTGAATTAATCCTCACCATGGTTTTTACCTGATTAGGGTTTTCCACGCAAATCTAGTGTTCTCTTGTGTATGACTGTTGTTGTGTTGATGTTTCATATGCTTACTTTTTGTTGATGCTTTATAAGGGTTTGAAGGCTAATAAGCATTTGAGAATTAATGAGGGCTTGATGATTTTAATAAACTGATTCACCCCTCCTCTTAGTTTTCTTATGTGTCTAACACATACCATGAGTGTCTTTATTGGCATGTTTGACTTTCTTTTGTCTCTCATTTTCTTGATAAAGGCCTATATCTTAATGTGTTTAGAGAATATTAAGTTTAGACACGACTTTCCTTCTTTTTGATGTTTGCATGTGTGTTATGTGTATGCAAGCTAGGTAAATGACAAGTGTTATCCACTTGCTAAGATTTCTCTTCAAAGTAAAGTGTCTTGTTTTTATTTGTTTGTCGATTTGCATCTTTGCATATCATCTTTTTGTTGCATCTTATCTTTATAGGTTTCATTTTGATATTTAAACCTTGGTGGAGATTGATTTCGCTATATTCACAAGTGTTAGTGTGCATCATAATCATATATCATAACTAATAAATCATCAATCCATCATATATATGAATGTCATAATCATCGAATCATGCAACTTATAATTATTGTCTTGAGCTCAACCATAAAATTACTTTTTCTGGCCGATGTCCTGAGGGGGCATCATATCCTCCATCCTATAGTCTACTAGGATATGTTGGGGTATATTGTCAATCTTTTTTCTTTGAAACAATGCTATAAAACACATTGTATCAAAGATGGGAAAAATGTAGACACCTAAAATGGCTAATACATTTTCATCTTATTATTTCATCATTATCCTTATCATTTCTTCTATCTATAATTAATTAAATAATTTTTAGTTGTTTAATTATCTTGATCTTTTTATCATATCTATATTAATAAAATATTTTTTAATTACTTAATTAATTCATCTTTTATCATTTTCACTCCAACATTAATTAAAATTAAAATTAAATTTATCTTTGGTCCTTTATAATTAAATAAATTTTAAAAATTAATTAATTAGCTAACACTCCTCTTTTAAATAAATTAAAATAATTTATTTAAAAATTAAATCTTTTCCTCCATAATTAAATAATTTTCAAAAATTATTTAATTAGCCAACACTCCTATTTTAAATAATTTTAAATAATTTATTTAAATTAAATCAAGTTTCTTCTAAAATAAATAAATTAATATTTATTTATTTCTCTATATTCACTCCTTCAAAATTTAAAATTTGGATCTTACCTATCTTGAATTTTTCTATCCATTGATCTTGCAAATCAATCTCTACCATTGATCAAATGTCAAGTGAATCATATAAATAAGAAGCTTTCATTTCATTAAAACCCCCTAGCTCTTTTATGATAAAAAATATCCCTAACACTCTTGTTATAAAAAAATATATCAAGCATTCAAGAATTATCAAGCATTTTCATGCATTATCAAGTATTCAAGCATTATTAAGAATTCAAGAATTATCAATCATCATTAATCATTTTTAAGTATTATCAAACAGTTTTCATTGTTATTTATCAAGCATAGGTACCAGTTATCTTTGAGAATTTATCTTATTCATTATATAATATCAATATTATTTTTTCATAGTTTGTTACTTTGAAGTGAACCAACAATGGAGAAAATCAAGATCTTAGCTATGGTGACTTTTCTTGTTATGTAAATTATATATTCTAATCCAGGATCTTGAACTTCATTATGTGATTGTGAGAGTGTGAGTTTTGCATTGTTCGTATTTGTGATTCACATTTTCATCATTCACAATACCAAGCCATTATTTTGGTTTTCTCTTTTAGAAAGAGTCACCAACCTTCATATCAAAGAAGGTACCTTTATATTTATGACAAACAAAACACACCAATATTTTGATCCCCAACAAAATCGTAAAAATCTGTAGGTAAACAAATTTATGACTACAAATTTAAAAGTGACTCGTCCAATGGGAAGTGACAATTGTTCCAATTATTGGAGAGATCATTATGGAATAAAAATCTTCCTCTGCATATGATAGGGTTATCTCCCTCGTATGATGGGATTCTTTGGGGTTTTCATGTACTTTTAACTTGAAAGTACAAAAAGGTGAAAATAGGAAAAACTAAAGAAAGTGAGTATCAGAAAACCTAGTGAAAGACAAACGTTCCAACTAGGACTTCATTGGATATGAAAAATTACAAAGGGGGTTTTAACACAAAAAATGTGTGCAATGATGATGAAAGAAAGATAAAAAACCTCAACATACAAAGAAATGGGCCATTTCAACACATTCAAACCAAGATACCAAGATATGAATGTCTTTTATTACATCAATTGCATATATTACCAATGGTTTGCACAATTACATAGAGGGATTACTGATTAAAAATTTGAGAAATCAGTAATAATAATACACGAATACATTTAGAGTTCATAAAAATTAAAAAGAATTCTTCATTGTCTTTATGAAATTATACAATTCCAAAAACCCTTCTATACATAATGTCAAACTAAAAGCACTCAAAATTCTCTCCAAAATGTTCTAAAATTTTTCCCTCTATAAGTGTCCCCTTACAATGTAAATAGCCTAGTATTTATAGGCTTCCTTTTGATAACCACCTAGTAACTACCCCTTTTGAAATACAATGCTTTGAAAATAATAACCTTATTTGGTTCTATTTTACATCTCTTTTTCAAAATTAAGGTTTATTTTCTAACTTTTAGTTCATTAAGTGATATAAGTCACTTTTACAAAAATATAGCTTGAAACCTATAATTTCAAAGAAAGGTCGATTCATCAGTTTTGTTAGGGTGGACATTGTATCTTCTTCCAAACGATATATTGGTTGCTCAATAGCAACTTTGCTTTCAAGGAAATGTACTCCATCTACATCTTTTAAGCATCCTTTCCTTATGTGACCTCATAGTACTCCCAAGCAATGTAACCTTTAAAATGATTTTACTGATCACTTTTAGGTGGTTCCATTGCCCAGTTGTTACCACTTGAATTCATTAAGTCTCTTTATGAATCTACTCGAACATGTAAAGCCTTCATCAAACCTATTTGAACCATTGTAGAGAAGAAATTAAGTTTTCATATGCATCTTCAGGATCTCTACTTTTAATTAAATTACACCTAATATTTTCATCCTTGGAAGTCTTCAATCTAGCTATGTGAATTGTCCATATTCAATAATTGTTGACTTTCATGTTTATGTACATATTTGACATGACATTTCAAATAGAGACCCCAAGATACAAAATAACCAAAGACTAGGGTCTTTATTGTCACCATTTCTAACTATGTTTATAAAGACCATCAATAATTTTATTCACATTTGAGACCCAACACCCTTTATTGAGGATCATATTAAGAGGATTCAACCTAGACATTCATAATTTTTATCTTTTTAATAGATATAATAGATATTATTCATATATCATATAGATATTGCCAAGGTTCATTCGTTGTCCATAAAAGAACCATTTCCAAGGTGCTCAATTGTAGTTTTGATGTGAATGCCAACATTCCTTTCTATCCATTCTTGACACTTGTGCTATGTCCATTGAAACAAGGTGCTCCAACTTTTTCACCATCATAAAATCAGGCTTGTGCATAGATAACTGCAACAAAGTTGAATAGTTTGATTTTTTATTGGGTGGCTACATAGGCATATGGAAATCATCTAAATCTATTGGAATATAAAAAATTATTCCTCGCTTTTCATTTAGGTGAGATATCTTGGATCCACGTGAGTGCTCCAAGGTGTCTACAATGAACTAAAGCTAATCTTGCAACAAATGATTATTGTTTGAAGTTGAGGAACCCCTCTTTTCCCAAAGGACCTACTATCAACCTCTTGTCTATTATAGGAACCCCTATCATCAAGTGCTAGAAGCCCAACACTATTCTCCCAAGATAACCTCTTTGAACTAGGCTCTGAAATACTAAGAGCTCTCAAATCAAATGCTCCTACAAGAGGTGTTGGAGTTGAACATGGCAGCTTAGGCCATTCATTAGTCATTGATGATGCTTTAGTAGAAAAAATTGTATTGGTTTTCTCCTCAAATCCTTTGCCATCACTAGGAGCTATACTTGATGAAATATGACACATAGACCCCTCTGTTTTCTTTTGTTCATTGGGGATCTTACCCAAGAAGTCATGAATAGAAGTTTCTTTTCTCTCACCATTATAGAAAAACTAACACCAGAGTGCATTATAAGACCCTAGGACTCATTCTGTGCAAAGTCATTCCACGTTCCACATTATGCATGCATGTCTTCAGGAGAAGTTATGACCACAACACCATTTGCATATTCCTGATAATTTTTAAACTCTTTTTAAAAAAACCCATTTTATGCATATCCTAGTAGTTGTATTGGCTTAAAAGTTTCCAAATCATTTTCAATGAGCTCATATTGTGCATGCATTACAACCCTTACATGTCATGAGACCACATTTCTTTGAAGCATTAAATCAAATAGTTCACATTTTTTTTCTATACTTCCATGATTCACATGCAGGTCTTTCACAACCTTCACAATATTTGAAGACAATCATGTGTCCTTCATGCTTTGATGGATGTACATATCCTATTTCAGAAATTACATTTTTGCATAGACTTGAAAGGTATTGGAGTAGGTTGTGGCCTTTAGCTTTATGCCAACCAAAAGAATTTACTTGAAAGCTTCAAAATCTTTTTTAACAAGTCTATTGCATATATACTACAATGGTGAAATTTTATAATTTGCTAAATTGTTTGCATGCCCCTCTAATAAATCTGGGCTTGTGCATACCCTATCATCATATCATTCCATTCGGCCATATGTAGGGAGAATGTTAGTAAAGATTATGGAATTTGGCATTACATCTGCCAAATGCAAATTCTTCAAGATTTCTAAAACCTTTTCAACAATTTCATTTGCTCCAAATGTTGCAATCATTGCATTCCATGAATTATCATTTCTTTGAAGCCCCTTGTCTATGCTCTAACATTCTGCATGTATGTCTACCAGAGTGTTTGCAACTATAACATCTACCAAGAATGCACTTTTTTTATGCTTTGATGGAAGCTGATACATATTTGAGAATTCTATTAAACAGTTAACATGCCTCAACTTTTCTTCCATAGTTGCATGCATATCTTTCAAACTTTGGATAGGTGGTGTTAATCATGGAGAATTGTGGTGCAACTTGTGGGAAATTCTAGCGTAGAAAACCCAATGTGACAACATATAAATAATTCTTTAATGATTTGTTAAAATCTTGAATGTCAATTTTGAGTGGAAGTTTTAATTAAAATTGGGGTTGTGAAGTATCACAATCCATTTTTCTAAGTTAAGAACATAGGTTGTGAATTTTCACAATTCAATTTTGGCTTGACATAGGTTGTGAGTTTTCACAACTCCACTTTTTTGAGTTGTAGGTTGTGAATTTTCACAACCCCTACTTTTTCTTTTTGTCTTAAGTTGTGAATTTTCACAACTTCCTCTATTTTATTTCTTTTAATTTCTCCCACTTAATTTCTTTTCCAAAAAAAACCACTTATTTCATCAGAATAAGTAATTATTTAAATGTCGATAATTGAATACTTCAAACTCACCACCAACATTTACAACTACTTCACGATCAATCACTAGCCAAATGATATTTTGTGAATCAAAAGATATTATTTTTTCTTACAAAAGTGTGGAAAACCATTAATAAAACATCTCAGAAATCTAAATGATCCATGAGCTCACCAAACGATAATTTGTAATAACTTTAGATTGGGACCATATTTTTGGCTAAAATTTTTCCACATTGTCAAGAATGTTGATACAATGAAACTCAGTGAGCGATATCTACTCAACTTTCCTAAAATTGCAATTTTAATTGTTTTCACAACTTCAAGTGAAAAAAATAGAAGTTTTACTATATCACAATCTGTGAATCAACATGACTCAAAAAATCGCCACATTGGTCAAAATAGCACTAGGAATATTCCCATTAAAGTAATTTATACTAGTGAATACACATTTTCTAATTTAATTGTTTTTGCAAATTCCACCAATTTTCACGATTGCCCCTAGGCCTAAACTGGAACAACAAACATCTACTTTGAACTTGGCATGAAATATTGTATTTTGGTACAACTAAAATTGAATCATTTGAGAGTAACACAAAGCAAGTGATCCACAAAGAAGGCTTTTGGATGAAATTATAGATCAAATGTATAACCTAAACACCAAAAACACCTGAGGTATTTACATTTAGGAGTGACCCATTGAGATATTTTGGTACAAAGAGTTTAAAATTTGGACATGTTAAAATGGAGGCAACAAATCCCTAGTCATCACCAAGAAATGCATTTTCAAAAGAAGGAACATCATCATAAAATATGGTGACGATGGTGTTTTAGAGGTTTTATAGAATAGGGTACAAAGTTATGAAGAGAATGAAAAATATGATTCGCATAATCTGATTCAACCTATTGATAGTATTGAAAGGAGTTATGATCTTCTTATATTGTTAATGTTTTATTATTATTGAAATATTTAATGGATTGATGTAAGGTAGATAGTACTACACCTATGGCATAGATCCATGCCCTACCAAGAAGACTTGGTTATATGATAAATTACCTACCATGATGTATACTAGAGTAGGTAAGGTAACGGGTCTTAGCTAAACAAGTAATATTACTATGCCAAGATATTTTTTACCAACATTATCAAACCCATGAATAGAGAGAGATGTAACAAAAATGTAATAAGGATCTACATGAATATGGGGTAATAAGTCAACACCACAAATTATATTGAGACCTAATCTAGGGTTAATGAGAGTGCATCTAGTACCCACAATATTATCAACAACAACTAATAAAAGAGGATTAAATTGGATTTATACTTTAGGAGGAGGAAGTTCATGCTAGTGGAAATATAATGTTTGGAGTATCAAAGAAAATAAATTCCATTAAAGAATTCATATCCCTTGATCTAGCAAAAGATGGATCAAGGATCTTCTATAGAAAATCCTAAATTAAATATCACGATAGATAAGAGAAGTTTGAAGAAGGTACCTGTTGATGCCTAAAATTGACAAGCAACAGGCTTATGGGAAACTTAGTTAATGGGGGGACCAATTACGCTAAACTGAGTGACCTACAGGTTTTTAAAGAAGCCAAATCCTTCTGTAGTTGAGGGGTTTGGAATGGGAAACAAAAGCATATATCAAAAATAAAGATCTAACCTAAAGCGATCCACCAAGATGTAGGTGTGGGAACAATATTTTTCCCTTTCAGATGGGATTTAAGGGTTCGTTCAACAATCTACATGTCCCAAAATAACATAAATCATTGATGAAAATCCAAATAATCTATTCAATAACATAAAATAACTCCCATACACATTTACTAAAAAGAAGAGTCCAAGACATGGTCTAAATCAACAAACTTATATTGAAATTATATAAGTTTTGCAAATAAACCACTTAGAACAATAATGACACAGTATAATGTTTTGTCAAATAGCTAAGAAACATAAAGGCTGAACAACAACGACATAGTCTATGAGTCTTAATACAATAATAAAAAACAATACAAAAGGCCTGGTGTCTTTCCACTATTTTTTTGTGTATATTCTGAACTCATTTTCAAAAAGAAGAAGCAGTATTTATAGAGAAACATCCCACCACCTAAAAGTCAGTAACAGAAAATATTCCTTCAGCACGAGCAATGATGTCTATAGCAATGATTTCCCAAGGCCGTTGCAACAGAAAATATTTTGAGACATGGCCATGCAGTCGCCTTCGAGCTAGATGCATCCCCTGTAAATGATAGTTGTGGTACTAGTGTAGAAGCAACAAATTCATGTGCAGACATGTATCACTCACTCATAAAGTCAGTTAGGATACGTGGTGATAGGTTAGGGCCTATTGTTCATTCTTCCTTTCTTGCGATGAAAACCCTCATAGATAAGACAAGTGGAGGAGTCTTTGTTACTATCAACGACTCCACCAAAAAGTGTCCATAGATTGATGCTATGTGGCACATAGACGAAGCTTGGTAAGGAAGTGAAAGGAAGCAAGTGTTCAAAGGCCCGCATTGCTGACATGTGGAAGCATGGTGGAGCTCGCTGAAGAAGCAATGGAGGAGATCTTCGCAAGGAGCGCTCGGTGGACACGTGGTGATAGCGGGTGAAGCTCTTCAAAAAAGGGGGACCGAAGATATTTAAATGTATAGGGTGCGAGCCGAACTTAGAAAAATATAATCAACCCGAAGGGAGCTCGAAGGATTTTTTAAAATCCATAGCTTTTGGTGATTACCAAGGGTATTTTTCCAGTGGAACGAGGAACCCAAAATTTATGGTTCAAAGACTAGAGCCTTATCCATTGAGCAATGGAGTCAAAGCTTGGAGAGTACAGACTATAGAGGAAGCTAGTTGGCCTCGGATGGCATTGATATGGTGCACAGATTCTCTTGTGCTTCGTGCAGATCGATTACTTCTTTGAATGGCAGCCTCATGGATATCCCAATCCTAGACTTGAGTTGAAAGAGCAGTCGTTCTATCTAATGAGTGACGCCCTCAATATCCTCAGCAATAGGGGTTGACTAAAGCTCTAAAAAATGAATATGTCCTGCTGCTTCTCCTTAATCTTTGTTGCAATCTACTCCATTGTGGCCACCAAATCATCAGAGAGAAACAAGGAGAGCAAGCCCATCTGAGTCAGTTGGGAGAATTTTTTCTACATACTGTTCATGGCTCAAATTAGTGTTGTTGAGAAATTGCTAGCATGGAGGATTACTGCATTACATTGGATGAATTCCTTTGTTGTCTTGGTAGCCAACCTTTGATCCTCGATCCCTGTGCTCACAAAGTCCTCATTCGCCACTGTATACAATTTATCAAGCAACCTTTCCACCTCGAGCACCCTCTCCGTGATGAACTATGGGAACTACTCAATCATTTTGCAAACCTCCTTGCTTAAACTTGCCTCTTCCGCCATGAACTGAAGCATCAGCTAAAGATTCAGATAGAAGGCCTTGACCTTTTCCTAGTATGAAATATATAGTTGTTGGGCTACTAGAATGAGGTCTGACTGGTTAACAAGGGGTTGGGGAGGATTCTTCAAAAGAACAATTTTTGCATCCTTCGACCCAACATCCTGTGTCAGTTCTACAATCCTTTTGTCTGCAACGGAGAGTTGTTCCTGTAGGGTTCTCAACTCGACAAACCATTTTTCCTCAGCCTGGCTTCTGGTTGCAGATTCCTTTTCTAGAGAGAGCCTTACCTCTTGGATCTCCTTCTTGAATTAAGCTTGTTGGCCCTGGAAGTTTGTGTCTTTCAACTGCATTCTCTGCTCTAATTGAGTTCGTTGATGTTGAAAATCTTCATTCTTTTGTTGCATCTCCTCCTCTGCCTGTGCCAACCGGTCCTATAATTCCTAGTTTTTTTGCTACAGCTCAGCGACCAGGTTGGGATCTTGGGATTGGAACTTTGCAAGTTCCTCTTGGAGTCTAGCATGTTTCGCCTGTGATTGCTAAGACAAGCGTGCAAATTCAACATCCCTAGCCTTGTCTTTCTTTAATAGGACCTATGTCCTCTCTTTGATATTTTTAGCTCATCTTCCTTCTTCTTTAGTTGGCAATTGGACTTGAGAAAGTCGGTAGTCACCACACTAGGTCTCCTCCATCAGCTCAACTTTATCCTACAACCGAACTGCATGCAGATTGATTCCCATAGCATGGATGGTGTAATCTTTGGGTCGCATCTCCCCCTGCAGTTTGATGACGTTCGGGTGCATGGTTGCAAAATGCAATGACTATTGAGCCTCATTGAAAAGGGTCTACACACATGGCTTGGCCAAATTTTTAACATCTTTGTCCCTTTGCTTTTGGAGCCTGAGAGCTCGTGCTGCTCTTATTTTGTTGCCCTCTGACATAATTCTGCTAGTGATCTAATGAGCTTCTCCATGAAGGGTGCACCAGGACGAAGAGAAAAAGGGAATGAGAGAGTAGTGGTTCTAACAGATTTCTTCTTCAGAAGAGAGACTTTAGTGGGGAGAATGGGGGAATATTGTACCAAGGCCTGATCTGTGAAGCAGTGGAAGAACTCATGGGAAGCAGTGACGGTAGCAGAGACATAGCAGATTACATCTATTGGGAAAGTTGGATTGGAGCCAATACAATGGTAGCAAGAGAGGTAGCAAAAGCGGTTGAATATTATGCTTCGACGAAAGCTGGAATAAACCGTGGAGGAGTAAAGGCTAATTGTCCAGCTTGGGAGAATTGGGAGAAACTTCCCACGACCATTGCAACATAGGCAAAAAAAGAAAGTTTGACACTTGAAGTGACGGGCGACGCCGAGATAGTAGGAGAAACCAAAGATTGTGAATCAAGAAGAGGGGGAGAGAAAGATACCTGAGTTATGGAGGACTTTGATCCTTGGCTTATTGCAGGTTCCTGTGAACCCTCTTCAGAAGTTGCATTTGTGCGTTGCCTTTTGTTGGGTGGGGAATTTTCCACATCTATGACCTTCGACAGGTGTTGTTGGGTTACTCTAGGTATTTTCGTGGCCCATGTGCGTGTTTGTGAGGCTCTCGAATGCAATATATTCACCTGCACCTTCAAAGTAGTTTTTCTATTATGCTTTGCCACTTTTCTAGTTTTCTGCATTGGGGCCATCTTCAGCTCCTTTCCTTATGCTATATATTTCTTAGCCTCCACTGGGTCAATATCCTCATCATCAATCGCATCATTATCTTCATGTGCATTGTTCCACAGATCATCGAACTTTCCATCCTTGTTAGCCTCATGGAACGGGGCATCAAGGCATTGGGTCTTCTGATGATAAATCCAGAAATCTCTACTATTTTACTCACTCCGTTACCACTTCTTGACCAATTCATTATGAAGGGTGGACCCCATTTGGTGCTTCTCATTAAAATTCTTCGAAGGGAAATAAAAATTGAGCCATGTCGACCTCCTATCCTCTGTAGGAATGTGAACTAGGTCTACAAATAGATCATCCTATTCTGACAGGGGATTCTGCCACTTTTCCCAATAAGGTTGGGGGCTATGAGTTACCCTGACATTCAGATTTGCTAAGTCATTGTCAGGGTTATATTACCATTTTTCACAAATCAATACTAGCCCCAGATGAGCCAACTTTACCTCTAGAAAACCATGTGTCTGCTTCTTTTCCATAACCACCATTTTGAAGCTCAGTGGGTAGAAGAAAAACCCTTTCTTATTCTTCCTTCCGCAAAAGTCATTGTCAATAACTGACACTTGTCAGAACATCTCAAGGGCCAACACCCTATTTGTGAGGCATGACGAGAGCCAAAATGGTTCCTTGGTAAAACCATGCATCCTAATGAATGTGAAATCTTCTCCGAGAAACTAATCACAAGGAGGAGTAAAACTTTGCATCCACCTTTCCTGCTCGACAGAAAGCCAATAAAGATTTCCATCCTTGCTAAAGTTTTGTAGAATTGAAGTCAAGAAACAATCTGAGAATGTATAATAGTCATATGTTGCAGAGAGGAGAGGAGTCCATACAGAAACCAGCCTTCTTACTCCCTTCTCATCAAAAATAGCTAACCTCATATTTTTTTTAAAGAATTCAAGGGTTCTAGTGTAAAAACATATAAGCAAGGAGAGAAGGAAACCTGAACTTATGTTGTGTTTTGTATTCCTTGATTTGGATCATCATTTCCTGAGCAATGACTTCCACAAAGTCATACTAGAATAAGGAATGTTGCTTCCTCAACTGAAAACCCAGAACCAGTTGAAATGCTTCATCGAACTTGTCCTTGTCCATGCCATAAACAAAAGCCATTATAGAGAAGGCCTCCTGCAAGTTCATGTTAAAATCATTGTGCGCAATCGAAATCTGTGGTGGATTTTCCAAATCTTCCTGAGGCCTTTTGGTTTCTCAGTTATAAAATTCCATAGCAAGATCTCTGCCTCTCTAATAGTTGTCCCCCTTTTTTGGAGTGAATGACTCCATCTTTTCTGCTCTAGAGCCTCTTGCAGGATGCATAACATGTTCCTAATATCCTCCATGTTGATTATAACCCTCAGCTCTTGGCCTTCAATGGCACCGGTATTTGGGTTGAAATGTTGAATGCCCTCATTAACTAGCTCTGGACAGTAATGCACAAAAGGAACCATAGCTTGTACGCCAACTGATGTTCGTTAGTGGCCACTTTAATTCTTTCGCAAGTTGCTTCCCTAAGACTCTTATGGTTAGTTTTGAGGATGGGATCATGAATGTTATCCCATTTTTCCATTATCTGGGTCTGGTCCTTGTGGGTTTTCTTTTCTGCGGCCCGCATGCGAATCCACTTTGGCTTCTCTAGTATCTCAAGCGAAGCATAAGAGATTTCACTAAAAATATCGATTATTGGTGTCATGTGCATGGCGTCAAACAAGCTTTGGGTCGCCTCTCCTTGCGCTTCCATCTGAGGATTTTGGGCCACTTCAAGGTGTTGTGGATTTTTGCGATGCTCAAACTTACTGCAATTCACTTGTGTTCTTCAACAATTCTACACTAAAAAACTCTTTGCACTAAATAGCGTACTCAAGAGGCTTTTCACAATGTTAATATTTTGCATGCCACACCTAGCTTTTTCTTACTTGGAGTTGTAGGCAACAATTTCCTTTCTGCATTAAATTCAGCATGTACCACCAACTCCCTTGCTCATGCAAAATGAATTTCTTGCCCTTTTGAAAAGACAACAATTTATTATGACAATTAGTCATCATGTCCTATGGCACAATTTATTGGGAAATTGAGTCGGTGATTGAAGGCATACAAAACCTTTCACATGTTGTACAATTAATATCCTAAAAAGAATGATTAAGCCAAAGATGCAATGAGTACTCGAAAATATTTGAGTTCCTCCTTGGAAATTGGAAAATTCCTGCAGCGTGACACATCAACACTTGGTCGTGCAGACTACCACTTGGGACTACCGTCAGTTTTATCTACTTAATTACTTCTTAAATTCGTACACAATAATTGTACATAGTAGACACAACTAGGTGGGAAATTCGAGCAGGCTCTTGGTGGGATTTTTGAGTTAATACTCAATTAGCATCATGTTTATGGCATGTAGATATCCTGGCTATTTCTATAAATAGACACAAAGGAAACAAAAAAATTGTACTTAGTGATTGGAACAAATTAGCATTTGGTAATTGGGTAGAGATAGGCATCATGAATACTTCAATTAGGCTCACTAGTAATAAGTCACAGACAACTTTCTTAGGTGAAATTTCTAACAGGCATTTGAAATGAATGACGAAGAACAAGCACTCATTGGCTATCATAGCAATGAAGTGGGTACTGGGTAGGGACTGTATAGAGTACGAGGATAAATATAGGGTTAATACTAACATTTTCTTGCATTTTATTGCGTCCTTGCTTGATATACAAGTACCTAAGTAGATGATTTTGCACCTGATAATGAAGATCTATCCAAAGCGCCACCTCAATGGCCTTGGTGAGGTTGTGACAAATGCAATCTATGGCCTCGGTCTTCCCATGGCAAGTGACCTCTGCAGACACATACAAGAAGATGCAGTGGTGTCATGGGTACCATTTCTAAGGGGGTTCTGCATTCTGACCATTGGAGAGCACTGTGAGAGGGTCACTCGTGCATGCCACTTCTTGTTGCGTTGCTATAATGTGGTGTTGTTTTACAACGTTGACTGGTATACTGATTTTAGGAACTTGGTGTTTCCTCCACCACTCACCATTGCTGGTGTTGATGCTCATGTTGTCATTAATGCTCCTACCACCATTCCAGAAGCGAATGATGATCTTATTCTTGATGATGCCCCTGATGCTCCTGCCTGAAAAATGAACTCCTTTCCTTATTTAAGAATCAACACTTTTCATCTATTTTTTGTATATATGCCTAGAAAAGTATTTTAATGCATATACTTGAAAAACTATATAGTATATATAGATATACTTTAAAGTATGGCCCTAGAGCCATTTTGGAAATGTAATATCGAAGTATATAATACCATATAATGAATATACAACTTTTATTAAAAAAATTTCTCTTTTGCTTTCTGCTTATTGCATTATGGGTTTCATTTCTCTACTTCCTTCGTTATGAGTTGCTTTTAGAAAGACCGACCGAACAAAAGAACAAAATAAAATTTACAATAATTACATATTTACATGGGAAGAATAATTAATAAAGCTTAATTGAACAATTTGAGGTGGATTCCGTTAACTGGAATCCCTAATGATTTTTTCTCCATATTTTCTAATTTGAATGTGTTATGTTGCTTGCATTGAATTACTCTAAAAGGGCCTTCCCATAGACTATCGAATTTTCTATGTTGGCTAGGCTTTCCGGCCCTTTCATTGAATTTTAGCACTAGATCTCCACATTTAAGACCCTAGTCTGAGGTTTTCTTGTCAAACCACCTTTTAACCACATGTTGGTGGTTAAACATGGCTTTTAGGGCTCTTCCTCTCTTCTCTTGTACTTCCAGTAACTTGGCCAACCAAACCTCCATGGATCCATTTTATTTAACCTCTAGGGATTTGAACAACTGTAGTGCAGGAATCTCCATGGAGATGGGCAATAGTGCTTCCTTCCCGTAACTAACTCGTACAGCGAAGTCTTGAGGACTTGCTTAGGAGTTATACGGTCTTCGCAAAGCACTACCCAAAGGTTCTTATGCCACTCTCTTTGATGTTTCAACCTGATTCTTTTAATGAGTCGGGCTAAATTTTTATTCCTCGACTCGACCAGACCATTTCCCTGTGAGTAGTAGTTTGAAGACATTTTTAAGAATATGCCATGCACGAGTGAAAATTGACATACCTAAGAACCCAATAAAGCCTTAGCGTTGTTAGAGATGATGGTCTTTGACGGGTCAAATTTCGTTACCAATTCCTCAAGGAAGTTCACAATCTCCACCTTTGTCACATTCTTCAGGTGCATAGCCTCGGTCCATCTGGTAAAGTAGTCCATAGCTATGAGGATCCATTTGTGTCCAACACTAGAGGTGGGATTAATCATCTTGAAAAAATCAAAGCCCCATTGTGCAAAATGTTCCTCAGTCACTATTGGATTTAGGGGCATTGCTGAATTTTTCCTCCTTCCTGTGAAGAATTGACATTCTTTGCAGGCTTTAACCAAAGAGTGTGAGTCATTGAATAACATAGGCCAGAAGTATCCAACACACATAATTTTGATAGCGGTGGTTTTTGAAGAGAAATGTCCGCCCGTGGGATTGCTGTTGAAAGTGTCAAGAATTCTCTTCACCTATTTTGTGGTGACACATTGCAGTAGAACACCATTGAAGTTCCTTTTGAAAAGGACTCCTTCAATGAGTGCATATCTACTGTTTTGCAATCTATAGAATCTTCTTTTTTGCGAGGGAAGGCCTGACAGATATTTTTTGGTATGCATGAATCTTACTCGGTCCGCCAACCAATAGTCTTCAGACTCAGATTCATTTGTTAGAACAAGCTCAAGTTTCTCCTCTTCAACTGCCATTTCTTTGTCATGTGCCAAATACTCACACATTCCTCTTCCTCAGATAGTCTTTGTGGGCCTGACCTCAATATCATATTCGAAGATCTTAGTGATCCAATTGGCCCTTTTTTGATGATTTCTCCTTCCATAATATACTCACGCACACTGGAATGCATGACATAAACAACTACCTTGTTGCAAGATATGAGATGTCAGAACTTCTTGAGCCCCTTAACAATGCAAAATGCTTTCCTTTTAATGAAGTTGTAGTTCATCTCATAATCCTTTAAGGTTCAAGAGTGAATTGTTGGCATATGGCCTAGGGAGATTATTAGTATGGATTCTAGTGTTGTCATTGATGGAAACTAAAGTCACTATTGTGGTCCGCAGATTTGAACCTAGTCATACCAGTAGTTAAAGTTAAGTACAGTGTATTATCGACAGAGAACATGAAGAACAGGGTATCTGGTTAGTATTTCAATCTGTATGCTTCACCGGATCATCATTTTGTGTTGTGGATCCTAGTGATAGTTTTCTATGCATCTATGTTATCTTATTTTTAAGTCATGTGTTATTGCATTAATCGATGTACAAGTAAAGTGATCTGACAGCATGTTTTTTTGTCTATTTGTTCGTTATGGCCAACCTAGTCAATGTAGTGTGTTGCGGATGTATAAGGGACGATTGTTTAAATTTTTCTATGTCTGGGAATTTTATTTTGGGTCCCAACTATGTCATGGCCGACTTGTATGGGTACACGTTATAAATTGTTCCTAATTTGAGCCGACATGTGGAGAATATTATATTTTGTGTGAAGCCGACATATAGTGTTTGAATTCTTGCTAGCGGATATATATATATATATATATATGAGATCGATAATTCATTTTGGGTATGAAAAAGAAAGTTTGGAAGTGTGCGAATGTGTGTGAAGAGTAGAGTAGATGTATTTTTGAATATTAGAAAGGTGATTGAGCAATCTATGCACAGTTTTAGAAGGGCAGAAAAACTGAGAAGAGCAGAGCAGAAATTCAGAATTAGTCAGAAGGGTTGAAGATTGTCTACAAAGCTTCATTGGAACTGAATCCAAGCATTTGGAGATGTTATCTTCCCAGTTCAAACTTTTTGTTGTAATCAAAAACTTTTTGTAATTCAATGAGCCTTCCTTATTCAAAGTAGTGAGCTCTAGGCAGTGTGCCTGAATACATGTGCATTCCCTTTTGTTCATACTTTTAACAAAGTATAAATTGTGGATTAATCTCCACTGTGGTTTTTCCCCTAACAGGGTTTCCACATAAAAATCTTGGTGTTATGGTATTTTTATTGTCTCTCTCATGTATTTACATGTTTATTTTAGTTTAAATGTTGTGAATAATTTATGATTTGAATTGAAGTTTAAATTTTTTTGAAAACTGATTCACCCCCCCTCTCAGTGTTCCTTGAGTCCAACAATTGGTATCAGAGCACGTTCCTCTTTGTAAGCTTAACAACTTGAGGTTGATCTTGAAGTACAATGGACTCTAGTAGTCTTCAACAACAACTTATGGTAGCACTTGATGATCTTGATCAGTCTAAAGCAGAAGTCCTGGAGTTAAAAGAAAATCTTGTGGATGCTGAAAAATTCATTCAATCATTGAAGGATAAAATCAATGAGTCAAGAGAAAAGAGGAAGGAATTGTGTGATTAACTAGAACAAAAATTAAATTAAAGCTTGGAAGATGTTCACCTGAATCAGACCCTAAAATAAATAACTGAAGAATGTGAAAAGCTTGCTAGGGATAATGCTACTCTAAAGCTTGAGATGGAATTTGTGGCGATGAAGATAACTAAGGAGATTGAAGAAAGAAATAATAATAAGGAGAATCTGGCTTAGTCCTTGAAAGAGAAATCTGAAGAATTCAGTAGAGTTAATAGTGGATTCATTCAGCTGGAGATTGAACTGTAACAATCCATAAGTAATAAACAAGAGCTTGAAAGACATATAGTTATTCTCAGAGATGAACTCTCTACTGCAAATGAATACAAGGAGAAGTTTCGGATCAGTTCTGCTAAGTTAGATAAGATGACTAAAGGGTAGAAGGATGGAAATGATAAGCGAGGTATTGGATATGAGAAGGAAGAAAGCTTTGGATCTGAACACAAGGATCCCAGAAAAAGAAATCAAATGAAAAAAGGAAGAAGGTATCCGGTATGACAACCCAATGCTTAGAAGTTTAATGGTTATTGCTTTGCTTGTAGTAAATTTGGTCATATGGCTTCTTAGTGTAGAAGTAAAATAAATTCAAGCAGTCCATCATTTCCCGGTTAGTGTTTTAGTTGTAATAAGTTTGGTCATAAGTCAATTGAATGTAGAAGTATGTCTGTTTGTGTAAGGAATGTTAAATGTTATACTTGTGGAAGATTTGGGCATGTTGCTAATCAATGCAGATCAAAGGGAAATCAATGGAATGAATGGTCTAGACATAGAAATCCTGTGTGCTACAACTGCAATAGATTTGGTCACATTGCAAGATTCTACAGAAACAAAAACATGGATAGAAGAGGTCTGGGATATCAAGGAAGAATTTCATAGAAAGATGATAAAGGAAAAGAAAAGTGACTGTGGAAGAAATAAGAGATCAGATGAAGAAAACGTGGGTAAAGAAGAGTGAATCTGATAAGCTCGTACCGGAAGTTCCCTCTGGTGATTCCTCCAGAAATTAATTTCAGGCCATCAGCCTAGGGGGAGTCTTTCAAGAAAAATCCTTTGCCCCCCTGTCAGTAGTTGGCATCAAAATACAGGAAGTTGTCAGTAGTTGTGTCATCAGTCAACAAATGTATTTGTGATCACTTGTTCAATAAGTTAATAACTGAAAGGTCCGTAAATGAATTCTTCTCTTGCTGTCTGAGAGAGGAGTGTAACTGAAACTCCTAGGGAAAAACATTTAATGTAGTAAAAAGGTTAGGTGCGCAAGTTATAAAAGGGTATTTGGAACCCTCATTTTTCATCCTGCGTTAAAGAAGAACACAAGGAGAGCCTCTAGAGTAGAATTTTGTAGGATTCAAGTCAATTCAGCGGTGAATTCATTAGGTATTCCATTCGCTTGTAGAATTTCTAAATTTGTGCTCAATAGAAAAACCTTGTTCGGTACGAAAAATGAAGCAAATCAAGGGAATTGTGAGTTTGGATGAATATAGTTCAGGAGAAAGATGGAATGCAAGAGATTGCTGACATGTGGTTAGATCGACCCTTATATGAGCAGGATTTGATTGAGAGTACTCTAGACAGATACTTTGTGCAGAATAACATTGAATTGGAAAGTTTGCAGAATGTATTCCTTGAAGAGTTGATTGAGTGTATTAAGGAAGTTGTGGCCTCTGACTCTTAGGATAAGAAAGAGGAGGAAATAATCTTACATTTGAAGGAGCAATTCAAGCTATCCCTTACAAAACTGAAAAAGAAAATGAATGTGTTGAGGCAGTGCATTAATTCAGCTAATAACATCTACAATTATTGTCTACGTTGGCCTCATGTTATTGAAAATATAAAGACAAGCTAGAGAAAATTGAAAGTGAATTGAATAAAATTGGTTAGGACTACAATATGTTTCAAGACTAGGATGGAGCAGTAAAGAAAAGAATTAATGAGTTGCAGGTTGAGCACACAAAGATTCACTTTGCCAGAAACACTCTTGTGGACACTTTCTGGAAAGTGAAGGATCAAACTGAATGCAGATTGGAGCAGTTGATTGAAGTCCTGAGGAAAGGAGAAAAGTTGGAAGAAGCAATTACAATTCCGGAATCCCTCATTCAGATCATCAACCAAACATAAGAAAATAATAGTCTGATAATAATTATTGGGATTGCTATAGATGCTTGGAAGAAATTCCTTCTCGAGATGAAATATAAGTATAAAATAATTTTCTGATTTGTGCAACAATTGTAGTTTTCTAAATTTTTATCAAATTTATATTTAGCAAAGGGGGAGAGAGAGAGCAGTAAAATTTTGTTTTAGCATAAAAGGAAGAAGTGTAGGGGAGAGAAAGCAGTAAAGCTTTGTCATTGATGTCAAAGGGGGAGAGAGTGCAGTGAAAAATTCCTTGACATCCTAAGGGGGAGCAGTGTTTTGTTGTGTTTTGAAAATTTGGAGTTTGAGAGCATATCTCTGGTTTTGACACTTAGTCATTTTTCACTAAGTGTTGCCATCAATGCCAAAGGGGGAGATTGTTGGCATATGGCTCAAGGAGATTATTGGTATGGATTCTAGTGTTGTCATTGATGGAAACTAAAGTCACTATTGTGGTCTGCAAATCTGAACCTGGTCATACCGGCAGTTAAAGTTAAGTACAGTGTATTACCAGCATAAAACATGAAGAATAGGGTATCCGGTTAGTATGCCAATCCATATGCTTCACTGGATCATCATTTTGTGTTGTGGATCCCAAGGATAGTAGATTATACATCTATGTTATCTTTTTGTTAAGTCTTGTGTTATTGCATTAACTGGTGTACGAGTAAAGTGATCCGCCAGGATGTTTTTCTGTCTATTTGTTCGTTATGGCTGACCTAGTCAATGTAGTGGGTCGCAGATGTATAAAGGATGATTTTTTAAATGTTTCTATGTTCAAGAATTTTATTTTGGGTCCCAGCTATGTCCTGGCTGACTTTTATGGGTGCACATTATAAATTGTTCATGATTTGAACCGATATGTGGAGAATATTATATTTTGTATGAAGCCGACATATAGTATTTGAATTCTTGCTAGCAGATATATATATGAGATCGGTAATTCATTTTGGGTATGAAAAAGAAAGTGTGGAAGTGTGTGAATTTGTGTGAAGAGAAGAGTAGATGTATGTGCAAATATTAGAAAGGTGATTGAGCGATCTATGCACAGTTTCAGAAGGGCAGAAAAGTAGAGAAGAGAAGAGGATAAATTCAGAATCAGTCAAAAAGGTTGAAGATCATCTACAGAGCTTCATTGGAACTAAATCAAAGTATTTGGAGATGCTATCTTCTCAGTTCAAACTTTTTTTTGTAATCACAAACTTTTTGTAAGGCAGTGAGCCTTCCTTATTCTGAGCAGTGAGGTCTAGGCAGTGTGCCTAAATGCATGTGCATTCCCTTTTGTTCATACTTTTAACATAGTACAAATTGTGGATTAATCTCCACCATGGTTTTTCCCCTAACAAGGTTTCCACATAAAAATATTGGTGTTATGGTGTTTTGATTGTCTCTCTCATGTATTTACATGTTTATTTCAATTTAAATGTTGTGAATGGTCTATGATCTGAATTGAAGTTTAAATTTTGTTGAACATTGATTCACCCCCCTCTCAATGTTCCTTGAGTCCAACATGAAATGCTATCGGATGTTCTCCATTTCCTTCATCACCCTTCTGGTTCAAAACAGTAGCAATGTTGGATTTTCTACTAAAGACATACATTATGAAGTCCTTTGATAGGTTTGGATTCACTAGCATAGGAGCTGAAGAAATAGTGTCCTTAACCTTTTCAAAGGCTTCTAGCTTCTTCTTTCTATTTGAACAACTGGTCCTTTTTGAGCATTAGGGTGATAGGTCTAATTATTCCTACAAAATCATAAATGAATTTGCTCACAAAATTTACCTTCCTCGAGAAGGACTGGACTCCCTTCTTGTTAACTGGTAGGAGGGTTTCCTGATTGCCTTCACCCACTCAGGATCAATTGCAATTCCTTCTTTGGACATTACATGTCTCAATAGTTTTCCTTGTGGCACTCTGAAAACACATTTTTTGGGTTCAGGGATACCCCAAACTCTTGGCATTTTTTAAAAACCATTTCAAGATGATCAAAATGATCATCCTTACTCTTAGAGAATACTATAAGATCATCTGGGTAAATCAAGATGATATTATTGATCAATTTCCTGAAAGCAATATCCATTGCTCGTTGGAAGGTAGCCCCCGCATTTGAGAGACCAAAAGGAATTTTGGCGTAGGAAAACATTCCCCACTTGGTAGTGAACGTTGTTTTGTGTCAGTCCTCCTCTTTTACCCAGGTCTAGTTGTAACCAGAGAAACCTTCTAATAGAGAAAACATCTTTGATCCTACCATTATCTGTAAGATAGACTCCATGGAAGGCAAAGGGTAGTGGTCTTTCAGAGATGCTCTGTTCAAGTCCCAGAAATCAACACATAGGAAAATGTCTACGTTCTTCTTTCGGACTGGAACCAAATTGGATACCCATGTACTATGCTTGATTGAGAACATGATCCAGGACTGAATTAGCTTTGTTAGCTATTGCGCCATCAATGCCTCGATCTTTGGATTCATCGGTCTTTAATTTTGGCAGACTGGTTTTTCACCTTCCATCAGTTCTATAGTATGCTGGATGATTTTGGGATCGTATCCCTTCAGTTCATCATATGACCAGGCCACTACTCCTTCATACTTCTCACAGAAATGGATGGGCCTTTCTTTATCATGGTGCGGGACATCCTTCCTGACTTTGAGCCTCCTTCCATCTTCGACCTAAAGATTTGCATAGTCACTTTTGTCTACTACAAACTTCCTCTTGTCATTCCTCACATCATCACAATCGAATAGGTTTTCGAGAGTGACCAATCCTTTTGGAAGCTTTTTGGACCTCAGCTAGATAATTTGTTCTTCACAGGCCTCAACAATCTTTGATTGGAGTTGCTCAGTGAATTCTCCCAATTTTTGGATGAATGAGGTATGTGTTCATCACTTTCAAACACTTGCTAGCTCTGGTCATTATCTAGGATTGCAGGTCGAATGATCACTTGCACAGAGTGTATGTTATGAATTAAGCCAAAAGCAGGATCAAACTAAGATCTGATTGCTACCATGCAATCCACATCTGCATTTTACTCTATAGGCACTGTCTGGATATTGAAGGCTTCAAAGCCCATTGTCATGTCCCAGACTCTATGTATATAGGATCTCATGTAGGAATTGTTGGCTATGGAAAGCCCTAAACTTGATTTACCACTAGCTCAGAGTCTCTGAACACCATTATTTGCTTAATGCCCATCCACTATGCAAGGCTTAGACCTTGCACAAGGCCTTCATATTCAGCTTCATTGTTTGAACAGGAAAATTGGAAGTGGAAGGACCTGAGTGTCTTTTCATTGGATGGGGATGTCAAACATATCCCGGCTCCTATGCCAACTTTGCATCTTGCTCCATCAAAATGCAACGTCCATATCTCTAAGGTTGGACAATTCTTGGATTCCTTCATGACCTTCGGATCACTTGATCTTCATCATAGATGACATAAGTCCCCAATCCAGTGGCATGATAATTTCCAAAAGGATCAATGTCTATATATTCGCTTAAGAGGACCTCTAAATCGTCCCAACTTCCAATCACCTTCTATTCCTCTAGTAGCTCAATACAATGCATTTCATCTTTGGTGAAAGAGGTATGAGTAGCCTCAAAGTTGATCATAGCTTCATCGGCCACATGTTCCGAATGTAGAGGTTCAGACACCATCTTCATTTTAGCTCCATGTCTGGTCCTAAGGATCAAGTGTGACCAATCCAAAGAAAGATATCCACCTATCTTGGAAGTGAATTCCCGGGATAAGCAAAGATCGAACATGGGGAGAATGTCTATGATCACGATATCTTGTGGAACTGTGATACTTGGGTAGGAGAATAGGGTCAAGGGGAGGTTCTTAATGACACCTACGGTTTTGACTTTGTTCCCATCAAGCTGCATAACCCCTTTTTTTAAAGGTTCATATCTAAGTCCTAAGGCTTCAATTATCTGCTTGGGCATGACTATGGTACTAGCACAAGAGTCAATCATAGAATAGTGCAACAATTTTTTACCCACAATAAGAGTTAGGAAAAAGGGTTTCAGTTTTGGCTTATCTCTAACTTCAGTACATGCTTCCTTTGTACTATTTGTGGGGACTTTGGCTAGAGCTGATGAATCAACAACCTTTCCCTTGAGTGATTGCTTTATTGGCTCAATGACTACATCTTCTTGGAGGGCCTTCTGCATCAATGACTTCAGCTCTAGAATAGCTAAGATATCCCAAAGGGACACATTAGCAAAGGATTTTTTCAATTGCTCCACCACATTAAATGGCAGTATATTCAAAGGCTTTTGTTCCTTAGCCCTTGTTATAACAATTTCCCTTCGAGGATACAATTATTGTGCAACTACGGAGGTACTAGGGGTTTGGTCAGAGACACCTTTGGGTTGCGGGATGACTGGTTCGCCCGTGAATCTCCTCTTGGAGTGAGTGTTGTAATCAGACTACACTTACGAGGCCTTCAATTTGGATGCATCATTTGCAAACATTGCCTCTTCTTATTCCATCCATGAGAAGAGCGCGTGATTTGGAGCTATATCTATCTCTTTCTTTAGGGACATCCCTTGCATTTGTGCAGTGAGTACCACATTTTTCATCTGGGGAGAGGCATATACATAACCTCCAGGGTCTGACGCTATGCCTTAGCTGCGCTGTTTCACCACCTTTTTGTTGTAGATTGTCGTACGGGAAATTTCGGGGCATATGTGCATCACCATAGGGGAAGCACCAAGGATTGATGTCATCGATGAGGTTATTTTTCCCCACTTTCATCTCCCTACTCAATCTTGGGTGAGCATTCTACAATAGAGTAGGGACTGGCACCATCTGATTAGTTGTTTGAGTTTGCAGATTTGTGTGTGGGCCTCCTTGGAACTGATTTTGCTGGTAGGAAGATCTTCCGCCATGATAATTTTGGTAGGTTGGCTTTGGAGGCATGGACTGGTTTTGCTTGATGTTAGTTATTTCATTTGAGATGGTCTGCAATAGCTCCTTGACATCATTCATCTCATCTTTTGAAGAGCCATACATGGAAGTAACTTTCTGTGGTGCACTTGGATATGTGTACATAGATTGGGGAGGAGCAGGCGCACTGTTAGATGCTATCTCTTGGGCGGGAGCTGATATCTCTAGAAATATAGGCATAGCAGGTTGAGGTGTCTGCTTTCTTTTGTTGATCAGGTTGTTCTTTGCTTTAACAACAATGTTGTATGCATCTGGTAGAGTGGTTCCGCTAAGGGACGGGATCATCATCGAGATGTTGGAATTGATGGATTTCAAGTAGAACATGAATGCCAACTCAGCCGATGGGCAGATAGCAGCTTGGATCCTTTGCCAAGTTGTGTGGTAATGGGCATTGAAGTTGGTCATGGCTTCATATGGGGCCTGCTTTATGGTCACCAGCTGCTGATATAGCTAAGAGAAATCTCCATTGTTTGAAAATCTCTCATAGAAAGGATCTTCGAGTTGATCCCAGGTACCGATGGTGTTAGCTTCCCAGAGTGCGGTACCAATCTAGCACCTTGTGCTTGAAAGAGGCTGTGAGCAACCTTAGCATGACATTCTGATCAGTAACACCAAACACACATCTACCACATCTTGTAGATGGTCAAATGGTATCTTCGAGCCTTCTCCATTGAACTTTGGCAAAACTTTTAGCGCGGAAGAAGGGATAGGAGCCCATACAGTGGGTGCTATCGGTGCTACAAGGGGGATTCCATCATCCCATGCCACGTAATTTCTATTAGCAATTGGCAACATGGCTGGTGGAGGGATCAGAACGTTCACTGGACAGGTTCTTGTTCTTATTGTTACTAGTGGTGCCACTAGCAGGCCAAGGTTATTCATTGTTTGGGATCTAGTAACAAGTTGACGGCTCATACACCCACTTTGAATTTAGATACATCAAAAACAAGTCCCACCGAGCGTGCTAGAAAAAAGAAACTATTGATGCCTAAAATTAACAAGCAACAACCTTATGGGAAACTCAGTTAATGGGGGGGGCAATTGCGCTAAACTGAGTGACCTCCAGGTTTTTAAAGAATCCAACTCCTTCTGTAGTTGGGGGGTTTGGAATGGGAAACATAAGTAGATATAAAAAAATAAAGATCTAACCTAAGGCAATGCGCCAAGATGTAGGTGTAGGCATGGTAAATATCCCTTTCGGATGGGATTTAAGGGCCTGTTCAACAATCTGCATGTCCCGGAATAACATAAATCATAGATGAAAACCCAAATAATCTATTCGATAACATTAAATAACTCCCATACACATTTACTGAAAAGAAGAGTCTAAGACATGGTCTAAATCAACAAACTTATATTGAAATTATAGAAGTTCTGCAAATAAACCACTCAGTACAATAATGAAAAAGTATAATTTTTTGTCAAATAGCTAAGAAACAAAAAGGCCGAACAACAATGACACAATCTACAAGTCTTAATACAATAATAAAAAACAATACAAAAGGCCTAGTGTCTTTCCACTATTTTTCTTTGTATATTCTGAACTCATTTTCAGAAAGAAGTAGTATTTATAGAGAAACATCCCATCGCCTAAAAGCCAATAACAGAAAATATTCCTTCAGCACAAGTAATGATGTCTATAGAAATGATTTCCCAAAGCCGTTGCAACAGAAAAGATTCTAAGACATGGAATGCAATTGCCTTCGAGCTAGATGCATCTCCTACAAATGATTGTTGTGGTCCCAGTGTAGAAGCAAAAAATTCCTGTGCAAACATGTGTCTCTCACTCACAAAGATGGTTAGGATACATGGCAATAGGTCGAGGCCTGTTGTTCATTCTTCCTTTTTTGCAATGAAAACCCTTGTGGAGAAGACATTTGGAGGATTCTTTGTTACTATCAATGACTATGGGGTCTGCCAAAAAGTTTCTGTGGATTGATGGTACGTGGCACACAGATGGAGCTTGGTAAGGAAGCGAAGGGAAGCAAGCATTCAAAGGCCCACACTGCTGACATGTGGAAGCATGGCGGATCTCGCCAAATAAGCAAGGGAGGAGATCTTTGCAAGGAGCACGCGGTGTACACGTGGCGATAGCAGGTGAAGCTCTTCAAAAAAGGGGGACTAGAGATATTTAAATGTATAGGGTGCAGGTCAGACTTAGAAAAATATAATCAACTCAAAGGGAGCTCGAAGAATTTTTTTAAATCCATAGTACCAAATATAGATATTAGTAGGAGTAATACGAAGTTTCTTAATAAGATCATACACTCCTAGGCACTAAGAAAGAGGTTTAGGAGTAGATGGTAGAATAGGTTGAGAAGGTGGAAGAGACATTAGCTATAGGAAGAGACATGTAGTCATTAGCCTATGGAACATTAGAATTAATACACTTAGCAACATGAATATAATAAATCAGAGGTTGTGGTGTGTTAGGAAAACTACAAAAGATTATTATAGGATGGGAAGATAAAGGGGAATTAGGAGTTGTAGGTATAAATATTTTGGGACAAGAAGGTGGAGGCGAATCAAGTGTTGTATGCACAAATATTTCAATACTAGAAGGCTTACTTTGAACATTAAAAGACTTATCCAACATCCCCTTAGCAGGTGGGATAAATCCATTAACAATTATTGATCTTCATCATTATTATTTTCTTGTAGAATATGGGATGTAAGAGAAGGAATAGAATAAAAGTTCTTAATACGCATCCTTGAAGAATTTGACATAAAGTGATAATATTTATTGACTAATGCTTCATTGCTAATATGGAGAGAATTGGAATAAGTGAAGGTAAAATTATGTTGAGAAAAGTATTAATGGTTTCATGCTCTTGCACCAAAATATCCTCAAAAGTAGGAATAATTTTAAGAGAGGGATCAAGAAAGAAGAGTGAAAGAGAAAAGGGTAAATCACTTGCACATGCTTGTAAGAGAACATATTGGAGTTTCTTAATAAAGTTGTAAATTGATATAAGAAGACAAAATCCAAAATTAATTTTAAAAAAGAGACATATACAAGTGGACCAAAGTCCCCCATGTTTCTCTTTTAAGGGCATGGAATGGGGTTTGAGGTAGCGCCACAAAAATTATTTATTTATTGAGAAAATAAATTTTATTTTCATTTTTTTACTTTTGCTTTTGAGAAATTTTTGAAGTGTGAGAGCAATGGGTTCACCAAAATACAGTGAAACATAAAAAATAAAGTGGTATAGAATTTCAAGTTCACCAAAATATAATGAATAAAATTTGGCCCTAACAAAAAGGGAAACAAGGTTCTTTTGAGAGTAAATTCCACTTATTACACTTAGACGAATCAAGAGATTTAAATATATTTAAAGCTACATTGATTATTTTTTCTAGAAACTTGATTTTAAATAGAAATTATAAAAGTAACTAATATTTTTAAAGAAATTTGAATGATGAAAATATAGAAAAAAAAATTATTAACTAAAACATAGAAATTACAACACAATAAGGATCCTACAATTTAAATTTGGAGGTATTTGTCTTGGACACTAGTGCAGCACATAGACATCCTCACATTGTCTTTTCATCTACTACTTGTGCCACGAAGTCCTAGAATGTGTTGTTCAAATTCCAAAATTCACCTAACTTGTAGGGGATTGATAAATCCAAGAGAATGAGAGCGCCATGAGAGACTATTATAATAGAATTGTAGAGAACTGTGAGATGTCTTTAGAGTGTTGTGAGAGCCAAGAGAACCAAGAGAGAGAGTTCTAAAAATAAAAATTTAGATTCAAGAAAAAAGAGAAGAGGGAAGATGAAGAGGCTAACAATCCATTTGGAATTGTTCCAAGTCATTTTCACTAACCTAGAAGGGAGACAACTAGGAAAATAATTAAGAATGACTTCAAAATTATAAATAATTGTAGGATTCTAGCTTAACACACGGATGTTAGTGTTAGGTGCTAATTTTGAGACAATTTATGCTAAAAAAATGGTGAGAAAATAGAAAAACACAGGGCAAACACAAAAGTGACATAAAAAGGTGACCACGGGAAAGGGGGCCTAAGCACCTTAATAATGAGAAATGGTTATGCAAGGGCTAAAATGAGCCTACAAAAATACTAATGGAATGGAAACCAAAGTGGACACAAAACATAGGTTAAATTCTAAGGGTGTAGAATTTCTAACACTATAGGTAATTTCTTAATTAATTATTTAATTAACTTTGTTCCTATTCACACTAGCATACATAAGCTTACTTAGGTTGAATGTGTTATTTTCATCTCAATTCATAGGATGAGGATACATGTCATGATTTAATTTAATCCTCACTTAAGGTTTCACTAATGGTTTCTTTATCCTTTATCAAGGGTAAATCATTGTATAGTGTATCACTTATTCATTTTTATTCTATACCAATAGAGCTCAAGCCATTATAGTAATTTCTTTCATTTTGATCTCTTTTTGTGATAGGTGCTTGATAGAAAGTGATATTTGGAAGCTGTAGGGTTGAGAATTTAATTCCAATAGTTAATATGAGATACCCTAAAACTTCAACTTTCTATATATTTTCATTCCTAAATAATGAGAGCCTCTAATTTTATATTTAGAAATGAGATCTCAAATTTTACATATTATTGAGCTATTGGATAATGTTGTTGATTTGGTATTTTTTTAATTGGGAAAATTTGAAGGGTGATTTTGATATCTTTATTGGGTCGAGCTTACAACTCTTTCTATATTTACTTGAGCTAGTTAATCAGATCTATCCTCTAATCAATTTCTCTATCCCTAACTTCATCCTCTAATAATGTGGTTGTATTAGCATCATAGAATGTAAGGTCTTTCTCATGATCAATTCTTACCTATTGTCTTGGTTCTTACATGTGGATAATTGGATAGATGCATATCTTTATTATGTGCTTGATAGGATATATTTATATTTCTTTCACTTATATTCAATTATTTTCTTAGCATACCATATTTATGGATACTATTTCTCCTACTAACTCTAATCATTTTTTCATTTGAATCATCTGAAGCATATGAGAATTGATATTTCAAATCAGCAAATAAGTTATATCTACTAAACATATCAATATTATTTCTTTGAGGGAGATGTATAGTAGACATACCTTTTCTTTTGCACTTCCAAAAGTTATGTTATCTTCTTTCTTGTCAAGTTAGGTCATCATGTCCTTAATGATATTTTGAATGACCTCTTCTTTACATTTTTAATTATTTTGAGTCAATGAATTAGTTCTAGGTTTGAATTTAGTGAAGTCACCACTCTTTACTTGGAAGATAAAAACTTACCTTTATTGATAAAATTCTTCACAATATCAACCAAGAATTTATCTCCCTGATAAAAAAGCCATCATGTTGTTGCTCAAATTTGTAGGCTCCCAAATCCCTAAATCTTATCATTTTTTGAGTGTTATGGGTTTCAAACTTAGAGAAAAATACCTATAACTTATGATTAGGAAGAGACAACAATGGACCAATTTATTAATATATTGGTATGTATTCTTTAGCTTTATGATTTACTAGGCCAAGGGGGCATTTAGTGCAGTGTTGCATTGAATATAGATATAGGAAATGGAAAAAGCCCTAAAAAAAAACCATACCCATTTTATAGAATACTCTTATTTGTTTATCACTAAATTTATATAGTAGTTTTACAATGTACAATGGTTCTACACCTTCATAAACCAAATGAACAATCATGTAAAGAGTTTGAATATTCCTTTGTGATAGTTTGTAACAATATTGCACACATCTAGATGTGGAAGTAAACAAAAAATAACACAATGTAAAAATAATATTGATTTTAGTTATTTTGAATGTGTTGGTGAGATGGGCACGTCTTTATTCTATAGGGATAAAAGAGTTAAATTTTATGAACCAAAGTGGAATATATCATCCAATATCATTCAAAAATCTTGGGGGAAGAACTAGGATTACCTACAACTACACATGCCTCCCATGCCTGATTGCATCATCACCACACAACCATACACCTAAAACTATGCTTCTTAAATAAAAAACCATACATATTAGTAAGGAAATCATTTCTTTAAAGGGTGCAAAACTAATAAGACACATTTGAAAAACTTCCCATTTCTCATCATGTCCATATAAAGACCATTAATAGTTTCCTAGGTCATGTAGGGAGGTAGGTAGTATAATATAAATGAGCATATTTAATATGAGACCATAAGTGTGTGGGATAAGTAAATTTTTATTGAATCAACCAAATAAATGTTCTAGAGATGACATGAAGGCCTTCAACATCTGTTGGAAAATATGCCTCAACTTGCTGGCTTGAACCTCTATTAAAGACTTGGCATTTCTCCTTTTGTTGGCCTTCATTTTCGGACTATCACCGAAATCTAGAACCTTGAAACCTAAGTCATGGGGTTCTGAAGGATCATAACTTGGAGACATTAAGCTTGTTTCCGGATCGTTGGATTTCCAAACTGCAGAACCTATGTCGTGGGGTTCTTGTGTTTCATAACCTCATGACATGGTAATCTCCTTGTTGTCATGGGCTTCTGAGTTTTTTGAACCTATATCACGGGGTTCTCAACTTTTCTAACCTCCCAACTTGGCAATCCCTTTTGTTGTCGGTGAGACAAAGCAATGTTGGTTGGAGATCTACACATTTCTCTTCGACGTCCCATTGGAGTGCGGTGGAGCTATTTCTACAAGAGTCATGCTTGTTGGCAAGACATTCGTAAATATCTCTTTGACATTCCATGTTTGTTCGACATTTCGAGGACTGTGAGCCTAGTGGATTGTTGCGTCGAGGTGACCTTATGGTGTCGGTGAGAGATAATCCTAAGTCTCTTTGACAAGGCATGTCTCATCGACAGTGTGGTGGTAGCGATGTCGGTGTGACAGGGTGGTGTCAGTGTGAGATCCTCTGATGTCTCTTAGACATTCTGGTGATATCCCACTAGTGCTTATCGATGTGACATGGGGTTTTCGGGGATAGTGTTGGAGTATGGACATACACTAAGAGGGGGGGTGAATCAATGTCTGATAGAAAGACCTAAAATTTTAAACCTTTTAAATTTTGACAAAGACTTTTTGGTTCATATATCCTTTTTATTCACAACAGAGCAAAGTAATCACTTTGAGAGCATTCATGAAAAGAGGTAAGAAAATATATGAAAACATTAACTCAGTTCATTTAGACAACTTGTGTGAGATATCTTGCATTTACAAAAGATGTGACTGACATTGTTTAACAACTAGAGCATGATGACAAAACAGGTGCAACTCATAAAACTATGTACATGAAGACCAACATCTTTGAATCACTTTAAGACCACCAAGTTTCAATGCAGCTTTATGTGACACTATAACAATTGTGCAATTGAATGACATATGATAAGCATTGAAACAACAAAGAGCTTTATTACATTATGACAGATTGAAACATAAAAATCTTGAACTATGAATCAATGAATGACATGTAATGTGATAGACTAAATGCTTTTCATCATAATATGCAAAGCATGTTTGGTTAAACAGAACTTTTAAACTAGTTTGCAACATATGAATATGAAAGTACTTGTCACAACAGAATACTACATAAATAACAACTGATAACAAACATTAATGCATCTGATAAATTATGAAAGTCAGATAGACATGAAAATTAATCACACAAAGAATCATCGCATAACACATTATATGTCCTAAGTGGAAAACCCTCTTGGGGAATAAAAACCACTTGAAAAAATCTCTTTATTCACTTAGAGCACCAACTCTACAAATTTCAGGAGCACCAACTCCACACAAATCAGAAGCACCAACTTCCAAAGTTAAAAGACAACCAACTCCACTTTTCAAGAGCACCAACTCCACTTTTTGGGAGCACCAACTCCTCCACATTTTAGGAGCACCAACTCCTCCACATTTCAAGAGCACCAACTCCATAAAATACAATGAATAATCAATTCTAGTGTACTATTAAAACCCTAGAAGTGCAAATGCAATCCTAGAATCTCAACAGCAGACCATGAAGATTTTCAATGAGCACATTGAAGAATGTTGTATGAAAATGACATCTCTTATAAAATAATCTGAGAATCAAAAATATTTTCAAAGCAATACAATGTCTTATATCTGTCAAGATTAAGCCTGAAGTCTCATATGTTTTTTTCTTTTTCTTTCAGGTCACCCAAGAAATGCCAGAAATCCATCTTTTAAAGACACTGCAAAATAACCTGTAAAAGCAGTTTGTGTAACTGTAAACTCACTCGGGTTAGCACATTAACTTCAAAGTTAAATATGTTAAAGCTTGAGAATCATCCAGAAACCCTAAAGGATTTTCATCATAATTACCAAAGATTAAGTCCTTATCAATAGTATTTCAGAACCAAAGTTTTACTAAAACAACAGTACAAATTTAATCAAAACCATTATTAATAATTTCCCTTAACACAATGTCTTAAAGCCCGTAAGCAACAAAATAGTTTTTGTTCATTACTTGATCTTGGTGAAAGAAAAAATGAAGGTATGCCTTAAAAACCTGATAACCGTCTAGCTGAAACTTCCAATGTTGTTTCCTTGTCCAAACACCCACAATCATATCTTTTCCAAGCTCAAAGTTACTCCATATGTCGGCCAAGCTCATATAGTGAGCTAATTTACAAAACCATAGCATGTCGGCTGAGAAAAGCTCAACGAATTTGCAGACCACAGAGTACCATGGTGGCTAGGGTTCCATAAAACCTTTTTCCCTAACCAAGCTTCAAGTATTTTGAAGTCTTTGCAAAAATTAAAATGATCATTTGAGATCCATTCTTATCAAACAAAACATTATAATTTATTAGAATCCGCTACTAAAGACTTTACCCAAAAATATCGACATCATAATATTGAATAATGAGTTGTCAATGCCACATGTGCATACATTGTTAATGATGGTTGTCAGTGTCACTTTCAATGCGATATACCCAGTCACAAGTTGCTGTCAAAACCTCAGTTTCAAACAAAAATGATACTATCACCACCATTTGATTTTAAACAAATTCAATTTCTTTTGTCATATACCCCAATATATTCCATATGCCATGTTAACCAAGATTCATAAAATGTCGATGACCTTGATATTTAAAGCAATGTAAGTCAATAACAATGCTGCCCGATAACTTGCAAATGAAATGACCTTTGAAATGAAATTACTTTTAGGTTTTAGATCATAGTAATAATACCACCGATAGGATTTTATTCCCATTTTTATTGTTAACAACAAAATACCTTGTGCTCACAAAATCAGTAACAAATGAATATGCCAAGCATGTATTTACTAATATGTAAAAAAAATATGAATGTTGATCTTGTCAATCATGAATATGAATAACCATCCAATATACCATATACCAAACAACATGTTTAGATCACTATTGTGGATATCACTGCTCTCAAATTTTGACATTGATGATAAAAAAATCAATACCTCAAAATGTATACCCTCAATGTGTGCATGTCAAAGATATCATAAGTAAACCAACCTCATATGTGAACCAATCTGAAAAATGTGAGCATCAACTAAAGGATCAAACTGAAAAACAACCTATATCCTGTCAAAATGATAAACACTGTCAACATCATCATGTAACAAAAAAACTAAACAAAGTAAAATCTTGGATCTGCATATCATGTCATTGTTATCTTGTCATTTTCATATTACTAACCATGTGAATCTGCATATCATGCATTCATCAGACTAAGAATCCAAAGAATAGAACCAGTGATGTCATGAACCCCATAAAATAGTTTTGGCATCAAGGAAAAAATAATACATAAACAACTGAAAGCCAACATAGAGATCTCCCAAAGTTTTGGTGACATTTTGATGGAGGTAGAGACACGAATGGTACAATAGTCAAAAGCAGTGAATGAGTGATGTGTTGACACGTGGAATGAATTCATTTTTTGATTCTACATCGTTGTTGTGAATCAACAATAATTGGACTGGAAGTTGTATTTCCTGATAGCAATATATTTGCATTAAATGCATGATCTCACTCGAGGGTTGATAGAGAGCAAATATGGTAATATTCTCTGTAACCAAATTAATTTTTGGGTGGCTTGATCTGTACTGGATGGCAGTGTGTGTAGCTCGAGACGAAGGAAGCTTGTCGGTGAAGATAGTGAAATTAATGAAAACCTAATGGTGGTTGGGTGGTGCAACATTGTATGCGTTTATGAGCATTGTAACAGTGTGAGGAAAACTATAATCTCAATGTGAGGTCAATCAAGGGATTGTATTGTTGCTGCGAGTTAACATCTGAGAGTGAATTATATAACATTGTATGTAATCTATTTATTGTAATATAAAGTGACTTTACTTGGTGTGTGGGTTTTTCTCCTGTAAGGGTTTTCCCACGTAAATCTGGTGCTATCTTTGTGTGTGCTGAATTTTCCTATCCTTTTGTTCTGTGAATGTGCATCTCAATTATTGTAACTTGTTAAATGAATGTTTTTTCTGCACTTCTCTCCTAAGGATTTTGCATTAGGAAGGCATTTCCGCACCTCTTCTTTCCTTAAAAGTGGTATTAGAGCCTGGCCAGTTGTGTTATCCTTGTGGGTAGGGCTGGTTTTTTGTGTTATTTATGTTCAGTGGGAGTCTTGCAGAGAAAACTAATTGTCTTGGTTACGCATAGAGATGGAAAGCACATCAAGTAGAGTAGAAATTGAAAAGTTCAATGGTGGTAATTTTGAGTTGTGGAAACTCAAAATGGAAGACCTGTTGGTGGATAGAGACCTTTGGATTATTGTGTTTAGAACTATGCCACAAGGTATGAAGCAAGAATATTGGGACCTCACAGATAGAAAATATAGAGGGTTGATAATACTTTGTTTGGCCGATTTTGTTCTCCTAAACATCCATGAGGAGAAGATTGCATCTTCGTTATGGAAGAAACTTGGTGACATTTATTAGGGAAAGTCTCTAGTGAATAAGTTATTCCTAAGGAAGAAGTTGTACTCCTTGAAGATGGAAGAAGGTGCATCTATAGTAGACCATCTGAATTCATTTAATATGATTTTTGAACAATTGGTGTCTATGGGTGTGAAGATAGAGGAGGAGGATCATTGCATGCTTCAGTTATGCTCCTTACCCGACACTTGGGATCATCTAGTAATGACTATTGGAAGTACATCAACCAGCTTTAAGATGGAAGACATAGTTGCTTCACTATTGTCAGAAGAAATGTAGAGGAAGTCTTTTGAGATGGCTAAGGAGGCTCTTGTTGTTTGGGGTAGATTAAAGGAGAGAGGAAAGAAGAAATACAAGAAGTCTAAATCCAAACTTGAAGGGAGATCAAAGTATCCTGGTAAGAAGTCCAAGGTGAAATGTTGGAATTGTGGGCAGACTGGTCATGTCCGAAAGGATTGTAAGGAGGAGAAAAAGAAGAAGAACAACAACTCTTCCTAGAGTGATGCAGATGCCTTCATTGCAGCCTTGGAAAATCAAACATCAGACGATGTCTGGCTGATTGACTCGGGTGCATCTTTTCACATGACATCTCACAGAGATTGGTTCACTAAGTATGAAAAGTATGTTGGTGGAAAGGTGTACCTAGCAAGTGGCTCATCTCTTGAAATTGTTTGCAGTGGAAGATTCAAAATCCAATTCCCCAATAGAAGAATCAAAGGAATTGATGGCATACTGCACATACCAGGTTTGGCTCGTAACCTACTTTCTATTAGTAAGTTGAATGATGTTGGTATGCAAGTTTCTATCTCAAGTGGAGGTTGTAAGATGACTAGAGGCTCAATGGTGTTGGCTAAGGTTGCACACATAGGCACTCTGTAAAAGATGGATTCATGTCATGTTCAATGTAATAGCGTCTCTGTAAATTCAAGCAAAGTTGCTCATGTAGGGAAGGAGAATGAAGCTCCTCTGGGTGAAAATTCCTTGGAGGTGAAACTCCCAACAGAGAAAACCATGTTGTGGCATCATAGACTCAGTAACATAGGAGAGAAAGGCTTAAAAGACTTGAAAAACAAAAATCTAGTTGAAGGGCTTAATGATTGTAACCTTGAGTTCAATTTTTGCGAACATTGCATAAATGGAAAGCAACACCGTGTTTCATTTTATTCGAGTCCTCATAAATCTTCTGGCATATTGGATTATGTTGATCCTGATGTATTTGGTCCAGTGAATGTTCCTTTGTTATCGAAGTTTAAATATTATGTTTTTCTTTTTTTGATGATTATTCGAGAAGGGCATTTGTGTATTTTCTAAAGAGTAAATCAAAAGTGTTTAGTCGGTCAAAAGTGTTTAGTTGGTTTAAAGAGTTTAAATATTTGGTAGAAAATTAGACTGGAAGGAAAATTAAATGCTTGAGGACAAACAATTGCAGTGAGTTCTGTTTTGCATATTTTGAAAGGTACTGCAAAGACCATGGGATTAAAAGGCATAAAACTACGCCTTATACTCCACAATAGAATGGAGTTGCTGAAAGGTTAAATGGGACGCTAATGGAAAGAGCAAGAATTAAGTTGAGTAGTGTTGGTCTAGATCAAAATTTCTAGGCTGAGGTTGTGCCTACAACACGTTACTTGATAAATCATTCACCTAGTTTGGCTCTTGTTGACAAAACCCCTTTGGAAGCGTGGTTTGGTAAGAAGCCCTCTTTGAGACATATTTGTGTCTTTGGTTGTGAAGCATATGTTTATGTGCCGAATGAGAAAAGATCAAAGTTGAAGAACAAGGCTATCAAATGTATCTTCATTGGCTATGGCATTGGTGTGAAAGGATACAAGATTTGGAATCTTGTTACTGAGAAGGTTTTGTACAACAAAAGTGTAATATTTCATGAGTTGAAGCCTTCAGTAGCTGGTCCCTAGTTAGAGACAGATAAAAAGGAAAAGAATAATGATGTAGTTGAAATTCCTCGAACTCCAGATAAAGAGGAACTATAAAGTGTACCTAAAACTGAGGAGAGTTCTGAAGAAGAAGAACCACAACCTCAACCTGTGAGGAGGTCTACATGTGAAAAGCGTCAACCTGAAAGGTATGGATTTTCCATGTTGGATTCGAACTGTGCCTATGCTTTGATTACTAACACTGATGAGCCTAGGACTGTGAAAGAGGCAATTAATATGTCTAATTCAAATTATTGGTTGGAAGCCATGAATAAGGAAATGACATATTTGAAAAAGAATGAAACTTGGGATTTGGTACGCCTACCTATAGGGAAAAAGCCTATTGGCTGTAAATGGGTATTCAAGAAAAAGATTGGTTTGGATGGCAGTGTTAAGAAGTATAAAGCTCAGTTGGTTGTGAAAGGTTATTCCTAGGTGGAGGGAATTGATTATGGAGAAATTTTTTCTCCTATAGCTAAGCTGACATCTATTAGATTTCTTTTGTCACTTGTAGCAGCATATGACTTAGAGATCAAGCAGATGGATGTGAAGACAACGTTTCTTCATGGAGAGCTGAAAGAAGAAATTTATATGTCCCAACCTGAGCACTTCATTGAAAAAGGTAAAGAAATCCTTGTTTGTAAGTTAAAGAAATCTTTGTATGGTTTAAAGCAATCGCCTAGAATGTGGTACCAAAATTTTGACACCTTTGTGTTGTCATTGGGATTTGTGAGATAAAAATTAGATCATTGTGTTTATTACAAAACTGAAAATGATCGAGTTCTTATTATTTCCTTGTATGCTGATGACATGTTCATAGGAAATAGTAAGACTATGATTTCTGATCTAAAATCTCATTTTTCAACAAAGTTTGAAATGAAAGATCTAGGTGCAGCAAGGTATATTATGGGGATGGAAATAAAAAGGGATAGGGGAAGTAGAAAGCTTTGGCTCATCCAGAGTAAGTATATCAACAATATCCTGGAGAGATTTGGTATGATTGATTGCAAGCAACTAGTTGTTCCAGTGTTGTAGGGAATGAAGCTATCTGTTGAAGATTGTCTAAAGTCTCCTACTGAGATGGAGGCCATGACCAGGGTGCCTTATGCAAGTGCAGTTGGCAGTTTAATGTACCCAATGGTCTGTACAAGGCCATGCATTGCCCAAGCAATGGGAGTACTTAGTCAATTTATGGCTAATCTAGGAAGACCACATTGGGATGTTGTGAAGAGAGTTTTCATATATTTGAAGGGAACTTTGGAGTATACTTTGTGTTATCATGGAAACTTAGTTTGATCACAAAGATCTCTTAGCATTCGTGGGTATGTGGATTATAATTAGGCAGGGGACATTGATAGTAGAAGATCCACCAGTGGATACATTTTCATGTTATTTGGTGGTGCAGTGAGTTGGATGAGCAAGCAACAGGCTATAGTCGCTTTACCTACTATTGAGGCAGAGTATATGGTAGCAACACATGCCTGCAAAGAAGTTGTTTGGCTTAGAAATTTGTGTTTTGATGTTGGGTTTAATGTAAGAAAAATTACGATTTCCTATGACAGTCAGAGTGCTATTTGTTTGGCAAAAAATCTCACTTTCCATGCAAGGACAAAGCATATCGATGTTTAGTATCATTTCATTCCTGATATGGTGGAGGATGGAAAGGTTAATCTTGAAAAAGTGGATACTTTGGAGAATGTCACTGATGCGTTGAAAAATCATGTGAGCATAGACAAGTATAGGTGGTGTGCCAGTTCAATGGGCCTTGGGGCCTATGAATTTTAATAACTTTGAGTTTAGAGGAAGCTAGTAAATCTTTGTCGAGTGGGAGCTTGTTGGAAAATATGCCTCAACTTGTTGGCTTGAACCTCTATTAAAGACTTGGCATTTTTCCCTTTGTTGGCCTTCATTGTCGAACTATCGTTGAAATCTAGAACCTTGAAACCCAAATCGTGGGGTTCTGATAGATCATAACTTGGTGACATTAAGCTTTTCGTGGGATCACTGGATTTCTGAACTATGGAACCTATGTCACGGGGCTCTTGCATTTCATAGCCTCACGACATGGTGATCTCCTTATTGTCGTGGGTTTCTGAGTTTTCTGAACCTATGTCACGGGGTTCTCAAGTTTCCTAGCCTCTTGACTTGGCAATCCATTTTGTTGTCAGCAAGATAGAGTGGTGTCAGTGGGAGATCTTCACATGTCTCTTTGACATCCCATCGAAGTATGGTGGAGCTATGTCTACTAGAGTCATGATTGTCAATAGGAAATTCATAAATATCTCTTCGACATTTTGTGTATGTTCGACATTATGGACTGTGAACCTAGTGGACCATTGTGTCGAGGTGACCTTATGGTGTCAGCAAGAGATACTCCTAAGTCTTTTTGACAAGGCATGTCTCATTGATGGCGTGGTGGTAGCGATATTGGTGTGAGATCCTCCGATGTCTCTTAGACATTCTAGTGATATCCCGCTAGTTCTTATTGATGTGACATGGGGTTTTCAGGGAGAGATCTTCCAAAGTCTTGGTGACATTCCGATGGAGGTAGAGACCTGAATGGTACGATAGTCAAAAGTGGTGGACAAGTGATGTGTTGACACATGGCATGAATTCATTTGTTGATTCTGCATTGTCGTTGTGAATCAACTATCATTGGATCGAAAGTTGTATTTCCTGATAGCAATATATTTGCATTAAATGCACGATCTCACTCAGGGGTTGATAGAGAGAAAATATGGTAATATTATTTGTAACCAAATTAATTGTTGGGTAGCTTGATGCATGTTGGATGGTGGTGTGTGTGGCCCGAGATGAAGAAAGCTTGTCGGTGAAGATAGTGAAATTAATGAAAACCTAACAGTGGTTGGGTGGTGCTACATTGTATGCTTTTATGAGCATTATAACAGTGTGAGGAGAACTATAATCTTAGTCTGATGTCAATCAAGGGATTGTATTGCTATTGTGAGTTAACATCTGAGAGTGAAGTCTATAACATTGTATGTAATCTATTTACTGTAATACAAAGTGACTTTACTTGGTGTGTGGGTTTTTATCCCATAAGGGTTTTCCCATGTAAATCTGGTGTTATCTCTATGTGTGATGAATTTTTCTATCCTTTTGTTCTATGAATGTGCATCTCAGTGATTGTAACTTGTTAAATGAATGTTTTTTCTACACTTCTCTCATGAGGATTTTTCATTAGGAAGTCGTTTATGCACCTTGTCTTTCCTTACAACATCTAGAACTAACCATAACATTAATTACCACATGGTCATCCCTATCTCCCACTATTGAAACTATATGTGAATCCATGCCCTTTCGATGAAAATTGGTGTTTAGGCAAGAAAATTAGGTCATTAAATACATCTTGGGAAGATCCAACATGTGATGTAGACAACATAGAAATCTAGGGTTTCAAACTTGTCAATATTTTAGGCTTATATCAAAAATATTAGTTTTAGGAAGTTAGGTTCAATCCATAGAAATGTCGACAGTCATGAGATGAATAATTATTAGTGATTTAAAAAAATTGACACCTTGTTTTGATTATACAGGAAAAATAGGTTTTTAAGGGACCCGGAACCCTTTACAACTTAAGATATAAAATGCTACTAAAAGATACTACAATAAGACACCAGCAACAGACCATAACCCAAAATAACAAAACAAATAGAGTGTTGCACAAGAGATAAAATAGTAAACTATCATCAACACCCAACATCATCAAAACATCAAAACAACAAACAAACCGAGACCCCAAAAAAAAAAGACAACAGTAAAAAAGAGAGCATAACACTATTTCATACCACTTAAGGTGTTGGCCACCTCAAGCTCCTGGCTCCTATGCATTTCAATCATGTCCAACAACTCTTTCTTCTCAACTTCAAAGGACTTTTTCCAATCAACAAACCCTCTAACAGCAAGGCCTTTACCATCATCTTTCGCACCTTTTTTTCCTTTTCCTTTGGTTGAGTGCTCTTTCTCCATTAATTCAAAAAAATACAATTGGTCCTCCCTGAGCTCACTAATCTTTCATAATAGGACTTACAAAGAGTCCACACTATTCTTCACTGAGATGTGACACACATGGAGAAGATTCTTTATGTCTACATTAGTATCCAATATCTTAGCTTCTAATCCATCCAATCATTCTTCACACAGAGATTTGAATTCATGGAAGGAACCCTCAAGGTCCACAATTATGTCAATCAGAATATCTGACACCGAGCCTTTTGGTATATTCTTCAAGTTCTCCTTCAAACCCCTTATTTTAATGTTAACCTTATTAAATACCTAAAGAGTCCACTTAGCTAACTTAAAAGTTCCAGTGGCCCCAACCCTAGCCATGTCCAGCAACTCAAACATTGAGGTAGAATCATCATTGAGATAAGAAAAGTCCTTAGAAAGGGGATTTTCCTTTGGAGGCTCCAACTTAACACTCTTCTTCTCAACATCCTCCTCGTCTTAACCCTTATTCTCATCCTCTAGCTCCACATTGGGTGTGCTATGAATTGGGGAGTCATCAACTTCCACCACCTTTTCACCAGAATCCTTCTCCTCACAAATCACCTCGGTATCCTTTCCTAAAACTTTCAAGGCTTGGTTCTTTAATTTGGAAATACATTTGGACACCATCCTCAGCTTATCCTTGGCCTCCATAGCCAACACATTCTCTTGCAAACCCTCCTCATTACCTCCACCTTTGGCTTCTCCCTAGCCAACAGCCAAATCCACATTCTTGGGAGAGGACTCGTTCAAGCCCACCTTTGTATCCTCATTGTTAGAAAGAAAAAGGCACTTAGCTTCCTGATTGATTTTAAGGCTACCCTTCTTCCTCCTTTTTGAGGAGGTAGTCACAGGGGATGGGGAACCATCATCATCCTCTTCATTCCACTCCTCTTCTTCAATAATGCTGGTATCCAAGCCAGACAACCCAAAAACTTCACTCAGAATCTTCTCCTTTCCCTTAATAGCAGGGGCAAGGAGAAGAGCTTTAACATGCTCCATGATTAGAAGAATGAGACCCTCATGGAGGACCAGAGCCCTCCTATTTTTTAAATGAGCATAAACAAAAACCTCAATGGAAGAAAACAAAAAAAATGGAAAGGGGATAAAAAACTCATTCTTGAAATGATTTAAAAGAGTGAAATGGTGACCTAGGATAGAAGTAAACCTACCTTCCAAAGTCACATAACACATTATCACCTCTGCAACATTTGCCCATATCTTCTTGAGGGACTTATGCTCATAAACCAAACTTTCCATCTTAATCAAAAAAATTTGTTCCTCATCTTTGAAGAATTGGGCCATCAGCATCCCAGTCACAGTAGCAATTAGCTCCTCATTTACATCCACTACCAGACCCTTTATCTAAAGCTTACGGTTATGCCAACAAGAAACAAATTCTATTGAGCCATTTAGGTCATGCCCATGCAATATTTCAAAAAATAGCGTAAAATTCTCGTGATGAAGAATCTTCCATAGCTTATTTTTCTTCCCCAAGCCCACACAAGAGTGCAACTCTATTATGCTTTTGTTGTCACCCATCTCTTCAAACACCAGAAGAAGAAAACCCTTGCGATAATCACTCAACTGAATGCCAACAATCCAAACAAAACCCACAAAGTGTGTGAGTCAGGAATTGATACTAAATATTAAATGTCACCACCGCATCAACTCAGCCAACACCATCATTTCTCATTAAGATCCTAGCTTTCTTGGGAAGGAGAGAGCCCTTCTCCCACGCATGATACTCATTAACCTAATAGCCTCATTGGTAAAAAAATCTTCCAATGAGTTTCCTTCTCGAAAAATGTGAGAGACCCAGGTCTCTTCACAAGAAATTAACATGATTATAGTATCTTTAATTAATTGATCCACATTCCAACTAGGCTTATGAGTGCCACGTAGATAGTTGATGATATTCAAAGAATCAGCTTCAACCCATATTTTAGAGTAACCCCTATCCACATCATATTTTATGCTTATAAACGCAGCCTCAGCCTCAGCACAGTGATTTGTCTGATTTCCCAACGAGAGTGCCACCACACCTAAGAGTCTTCCATCTTCATTCCTCAACACCCCCCCGCAACCTGTAGGCCCAGGGTTACCCTTCGTTGCCTCATCAAAATTAGCATTAACCCACCCTGAAGGAGGTGGTTGCCACTTAGTACTCAATCTATCATTTAAGCTAGACTTAGAATTCATAGCAGGAATAGAAGGGACCTTCCAATTTGAAATCACCAAGAGGTCATACCCAACCAAACACACAACAAGGGCACAACTAGATGACTTGGTGTCAATGAGAGAAAAATTCTCTAGAATTGCCTGACAAATCTTAATGAAAAGTCTTCCAACTTTGAGCTTAGAATCACAAAAGATTTTTTTGTTTTGTTCTTTCCATAACCCCCACACAATATATGGGGCCATAAGATCCCAAAGCCATTGGAGAACGGGGGAGGTGGAGGGGCACTTCCACTAGTCAACAAATTTAACAAGGGAATCCAGGAAGACCCAATCCAAATTCCAAAGACCGAGAAATTTACTCCAAATAATAGAGGAAAAATCACACCCAAGAAAGATATGGAAAGCACTCTCAACATCTGCTTCATAAAGAGAACATATATTAGGAATTGCAAATCCATTTTTACAGAGATTGTCCTACGTTAAGACTTTACCTTGCATAAGAAATCAAGAGAAGACATTCACCTTGGGAATCAACTTCTTGTTCCATAAAGACCCCCAGAAAGGAAGAGAATTAGGATTTTCCAGCAAATTAACAAGGGCAGAAGCCACAGAGAAATTACCATTAGCATAAGGAGCCCAAACAACCCTATCTAGACTAGGAAAAATGGGGATACAAACATTGCACAAGAAGTCCTATAGAACCTTCTATGATTGGTCCCAGTCCTAGAAGTTTTTCCACTCCCCATTTTGAAAATAATTTTCCATCCTAATACCAAAGAGACGTTTACAAATAGGAATAATGGGAGGGGCCCAGGGAAGATTGATCAAAGGTTTAAAGTCACACCAAACATCCTCCCAAAAGATAATTTTGGTACCATCACCCAATAGCCATCTAACACCATTAGCAATCAAATCCATACAAGGAACAATATTCCTCCAAAAAAAAGAGCCAAAAGGAATATCATCAGAGGTCAACATATTCCAGGATCTCCCAAAGCCATGCAAATACATGTTACTAGCCAGGGTAGCCCACCCCACTTCCCCATTAAGGAGCCTCCAAACATTCTTCGACAAGAGAGCCTTATTGAAAGCTTTTAAATTTTTTATGCCAAGACTACCCCATTTCTTTGGTTTACAAGCCAGATTCCAAGCCACAAGAGAAATTATAGCTTTGGTTTCAACACCTGACCACAAAAATCTTCTCATTATTTGTTCCCTTTTCTCTTCAAATTTGATACGAATTCTAAAAAGGCTCATTGCATACAGAGGCAGATTTTGAAGTGTAGAGGAAATGAGTTGCACCTTCCCCGCTTGACTGAGAAGCGCCCCTTCCCAACCCACCAACTTTCTACTTAATTTATCCAACAAACCTAGCTAGAAGGACTTCAGGATCTTAGAAATACACAAAGCCCCAAGTAAGTAGAGGGGAGCTCACCCCTATTGCATGATAGAATCTTGGAAAGCTTTAACTGTAGAGATTCAGGGGTGTTAAGGAAAAAAATGACTCTTAGGAAGATTAATACGTTGACTAGACACCTTCTTGTAAGCCTCAGTCAACCCCTTCACAGTTTTGACTTCACAGATAAAGGATTCACCCATCAGAATAGTGTCATCAATAAATTGTTGATGGCTAACATGTTCACATCTAGAAGAAGGAGAAATTCCCTTCAGTGACCCAGTTGACAAATACTTCTGGATATTTCTACCAAGAGCCTCCTCCATCAAGATGAAAAGCAACAAAGAGATAGGATCTCCCTATCTTAGACCATGCGAGCTCCAGAAAAAAGGGGAAGGAGAACCATTCACCAACAGAGCAAAAGACAGAGTAGAGATGAGCTTATCAACAAGCTGAAGAAACTTCTGACATAAACCAAAGTGATCCAACACCTCCAACATAAATCTCTAGTTTACCCTATCATAAGCTTTGAGAAGGTCCAGTTTCAGGAAGAAGCTCAAATTCTTAGAAGCATTAATAGAATGATCAATTTCATGCATAGTTATTATAGAGTCTAGGATTTGACAACCATTGACAAAGCCACTTTGTTGTTTAGAGATAAAAAATAGAAGGCACTTTTGCAGTCTAGTGGCTAGCACCTTTGAAAAAAAATTATAAACAGAGTTACAAAGACTAATCAGACGATACTCACCAAAGCTATTAGTATCATCAGATTTGGGAATCAAGACAATGAAGGTTGAATTCAGCTCTCTGAGTCATCTTCTGGAACCAAAGAAATCCTTGGTGGCGTTAATCACATCTTCCGCAACAATCTCCCAACACGGCTGAAACAACAGAAAAGGAAAACTATTAGGCCCAAGGGACTTATTCCCCTCAAAAGAAAAGACTGCATCCTTTATTTCCAAGGAAAAAGGGATAGCAGTGAGCTCCCTATTTAGGTCCTCTGAAACTAGATGGGGGATAACATCCAATGAAGCCTCCACACTATTTTGGTCCCACACAAGATCATCCTTAAGTAGGTGCTGAAAGAAATTAGTAACCTCTCTCCTAATAGCCTCCTCATCCTCCAATAGCAAGCCATCAACCATAATTGGGGAGATTCTATTAGACGACTTATGCCTGAGGGAAGTAAGATGAAAGAACTTGGAGTTACAGTCCCCAAAATTTAACCAAACTACACGAGATCTCTACCTCCAAAAAGCTTCCTCTTTTGTAACAATGTCATGCAACTGAGTGAGAAGGCCATCCTCCTACAACTGGAGGTCCTCTGCTAAACCCTTTGTCTAAATGGAATCCTGAATACCATCCAACCTTTGAATAACAAAATTCTTAGATTCAAAAATATTACCAAACGATTCTCTATTCCATTTCTTGAGATTTCTTTTTACAAAAGTCAACTTTTTGGCTACTCTGAACATCACACTGCCATCAATGTTCACTTTCCACTATTTCTTAATACAATCCATAAACCTCAGATCCCTTAACCACATAGCTTCAAACCAAAAAGGAAAACGCTTCTTACCCCCAAGCCTATCAGCCACAAAAGAGATAGGGAAATGGTCAGACCCGCATCTCGTAATAGAGGAAAGGGAACAAGAAAAATCCACAAACCAAGATGTTGATGTCAAAGCTCTGTCTAGCCTAACTTGAATATTTTTTGCACCAACACGCCTATTGGACCAAGTAAACTTAGCCCTAGTAATCTTCACATCAATAAGAGTATTATCATCAATGAAAATTCTTAAATCCAAATGGCTATCAGGATTGTCCTACGAACCACCCATTTTCTCATTATCACACAAAGGAGTGTTGAAATCTCCCATAACTAGCCAGGGGCTATCCAAAAATTTAAGCCAAAGATACCCAAGATCATTTCATAACTTCTTCCTGGCTCTCTTCAGATTAGGAGCATACACATTGGAGATAACCCAAGAGTAAGCATCCTTAATTAAAACAAACTTCATCTCCACATGGTTAAAACCTTCCACAATCTGGAAACCTTTAATTAGCCTAGCATTCCAAAAAGTTGCAATGCCACCCAAAGCTTCCAACTTATCAATTTGCATTTTTGTTTCTTGAATCAACAAGATGTTCGGATTATGGTCCCGAACCAGGTTCCTCAGGATGTCTTTTTTATGCATATTATTCAGTGCCCTAATGTTCCAAGAAATAATCTTCATTTGCATGATGAGGGGGTTCTCTTCGAGCACAGATCAAAGAGGGTTTTCTAAACCCCTTCTGCAATATCCTGCTTACAATCCCTCTCCCTACTTTTATGTAGAGAGGGTCTCCCCTAGCCCCTCTGTTCAGACCCGTAATCCACTTTTTTCCTTCTCGTGGTAATACCTTTACGGGGTTGATGAGGAGGAGAAGTAGAGGACTCCTTCTTTCTTCCCTTCACTGGAATATAAACTTCTTCATCATTACACCCTATATCTGCAACCACCAAAGCACCATCTCCAACCACCAGCCTAGACGCATGATCCAGTGGGGAGGACAGGGCAATAGAAGGCTCTAGAATGGTACATTTAGGGGAGCACAAACTATCTGAAACATTATCCACATCCTATTCCACAAACTAGCCAACAACCTCATCCACAGTTTTCTCAGACTCCTTGTCAACCTCAGGATGAGGGACAAAATGATCTTCAATATTAACTTCACCCTCCAAGCCATTTCCAACAACTGACTCACCCTATTTTGGTGGAGCCAAAGTCTCCTTGGCCTCCTTGACCTTCCAAACCTTAGTCTGAGGAACAATATTAGGTGGAGCCACCTTGGCGGGGCAGTCCTTAGCCTAGTGACCCACTTTTTTGCATTTGAAGCATGTGCAAATATAATATTTTCAAAGACAATTTGTTGCTTCCAGGATCCCACCTTAGAGTTAAGGTGAAATAATTCAGGCATTACAACATCTTGATCAATCATGACACAAAATATTGTTGCAACCAACCATCTTCTAGAGAGAGTGGCCTCATCAATAGAGACTAACCGCCCAAAAGAGTTAGCCATTTCCTTAAGCACTTCTTCATCCCAATATTCCTTAGGTAGGTTCAAAAACTTTACCCACATAGGGGTTGAGTGAAAAAGGAACTTGGAGAGGTCCATCCCAGGCTCCCAAGGGCGTAAAACCAAAGTAAGATGCCCAAAGGACCACGGTCCTTTTGCAAACACCGCTCTCAGGTCTTCATCACAAGAAAAGGAAACGGAAAAGAATCCTTTAGCCATAGTCACAACTTTAACCTAGCCTTTCAAAGCCCACTTCTTACAAACCCATATGCAGACCTCCTCAATATTAGGTCGAGGACCTAAGAACTTGCCTACCAGATAAAATTCCATTCTAGCTATATTTTGTCAACAAGAGAGTCCAAAATGGACAAGGAAAACCCACCTTCAATGTCAGAAGAAGATGCTGATTTAGACGCAACGCCTTTGCCTTTAAGTTTTGAGGAAAAAAGGTCATCCCATCTCTGTCCCAACAAAGATGACTACCTCGCCGACTGGCTATTTCCCACCAAAGCGAGCTCAATCTAGGGAATACTTTGATTAGCCACAAATGATTCCCCAGATGGGGCCCACCCATTATCACCAACAACCACATGACCCCCAGGGTCCTTTGGAAGCACCTCCGTCAGTGGGCATCCATCACAAGACACCTTGAAGGACTCAATCACACACTTACCCTCAGAAAATGCATCTTTGACCACATCCTCACCGCATGACCCATCCTTCCCAGCAGTGCCACTAGAGAGCACTAACGTATCCACACCGCATGATCTATCATTCCCAACAACATCATCAGAAATCCCCAAATCTGTAGATTGACCGAACTGAAAGTTGCCATGATTTCTAGGGATTGAGTTCAAATTCAAATCACTCAAGCCCACCACCAAAACAATCTTCTCCCTAATGGTCTTCTCACCAACATTCTGCTCCTCATAGAATTTCCAATAGTCTAATTAACACCTTGTTAGTGTTTCAATGGTTTTAGGAAATCAAAAACTTGCTGACACATACTCTTTGCAACTTTTTAGGGGCTTGCCATCAACTCAATTTTTTTTCCACTTTCATGATTTAATAGAATTGCAAACCCACAAATACCCAAAATTGGTATTCCTTCATTAGAACTTTGGGCTTAAGGAAATCCTTGTTAGCAATTTCAAAGTTTTATGAATCTTAGAAATATTTGACACTTGATTGTCAACACTTTGAGACCTTTTTTAAAAAAATTTAAAAGTGTGATGAGTGAAAGAATGATCACTTGTTAGGGACCAGAGATTGGGACTAATCCATAGCTCATGGAAAAAGTATATTTGTTATAGATATCTCTACATCACCAACTTCAAAAAATATATTGGTGAAAAGTGATAAAGAAGCAGGGATAAAGGATGCCCAAGAAATCATACCCAAAGTATGTAAATAAAAAAATGACTTAAACCTTGACCTTGAAAGATAACCCAATGCTAGAGTGTGGGGGTCAAAGGAAAGGCATTCCAGAAAGAAAAAATCAAAATCCTAAAAATCCACCTAGTTCATGAAAAATGACTAATTTTACCCTAGACTTAAAATTCTTCTAGATTTGTGTACCTTCTAGTATATGATAGGAACATGGAGGATGAAGGTGTACAAATAATGCAAATTTGACCAAGGGAAACCCACTTGAATATCTGTCAAATTAATTATAAATGATGGGTAAAATGAGGCCAAATACACAAAGGGAGCCCAAACTCAAGGAATTTGGTCATAGTCAAATTAGGATTCAATATTTTCAACTCTACTTATTTTTTCTCCATCTATGTTCTACAATCGTTGATATTGAAAAGCACCTTAAAAAGGTTCTCATTGCATCACTAGGGGGCACATTCTTATAGGTTAGCCCACAAAAATATTTGCACAAAATTGAAAATATCAAGCAATAACCCTAAAATGATTTTGTATGCAAACTCATTACTCCTTTTATTGCATAAAATCCAAGTGTTTCACTATTAACTAGTCCTTTAGGATGTGAAAGGATGTGAGTATACTTAATGATAATAAACAAATGTTAATGAATGTCTTTAAATACTATCACATAGCATTAAATTTTACAAAATATATGTTTAGTTTAGGGTGGAAAAATAAAGGTGAGAATATTAAGAAAGGCATGCATATAAGTGTAATAAATAAGGTTTAGACAAATGTATAAGAGTGTGTACCTATAAGGATAAGGCGGAGGTTAAATGTGTAGAGATATTTTTGTATAGGAATAAATAAATGTTAGAAAAATGAACATATTTTCAACAAAGATTACACCATTTATCAATATACATATATTAAAATATTCTCCCAAAATAGATAATATAAATATATAAATTTTACAATTACAATAATTAATCAATTAAAACAATTATTTAAAAATAAAATGATAAAAACAAATAAATATAAATACTCGATAAACTAGAAAATAATTAAAACTTACAACAAAATATATTACATATTAATAACATAAAAAATATAAAAAACAAACAACTAAAATTATAAAAAACTAAACATAATTATATAAACATATTAATACCTTTGAACTGTTTGTTCAACCACAAATTCTCCTCTCTCCCTTTCTCTCTCACTCCCTTTCATCTGTAAAGGAGAAAATTTACACAACTACCCTTGAGCTCCAATCACAATTTAGTTTAAGTGGCACTCTCCAGCATATTCTAATAATTTATAATAAAAAATCATTACCTGCAAAATTCCAATTTCCATCCAACTACTTGTCACTTGTAAAGAAATCCGATTGTGTGCCAATCTTCTAGAGCTCCAACATAGATAAGGGCAAATATGTCTTTTGGGATTGACAAAACTTTATATGTTTGAGTTGCAATCACCTTTTCATTTTTAATTACATGGTCCCATAGATACTCGATACTTCACAACCACATATTCAAAGTCCATCATAAAACATATGCGGAGATAAGATTTTCCTTTATAACATGCTTAGATTTTGTGAGTCATTTTAGATAAGTATTATCAACTAGCAAATAGAACGCTTGTGTTAAGGATAAAAAGAAATAGGCATACGTTTGTTTATTGTTTTTTATTTATAGTAGTTTAATGAAAATATATGTGAACATAATAAATGTTTATAACATTGACATTAATGATATTATAAGTGGTGGTATCTAGTAAGCATCATGAGGTATTTTTCAAATATGGTTCATTATTATTGTGGATAAAGCATAAATCATATGAATGTGTTGTTTGTATTGATTGGACTCATGTATGTATGGTAAGAATAGAATAAAGTGGCAAGGAAAGGAATATTATTTTCACAAGGAAGGAGTATCTTATGAATGATGGTGATGTTGGTTTGAGGTGTATTGGGTATACATAATGTGTTCTTTTTTTAGACTACAGGAATCGGTCGAGTATTCGCCCCCCTATAAATTGTAGTGCACTTGGTAAACTTTTTTTACGTGACCGATGGCGCTGGTGCAACAAGCCCTCTGGTACCACGAGTTTGGGGGGAGACTAGACCTCGTGACCTCTTGCCTGCAACAGGATGCTTTAGCCAATCGAGATAGGCCCCCCACCCTAGTGTACATAATGTGTTGACTTCTTTTCTTAAGTTGAGATTTTTTTGAACAATTTTGAAGGAGCATCTTAATAAATAGTCTCTTGTTCAAATATTTTATTTAGATGTGCACGTTTGATCACAAACAATAGTTTGTTTTCTTGCTGAATTTGTTCTTCTACTTTATCATTTACAAGAGTTGGTGAATTCTCCCTAAACTCTCTCAAAGTAATTTTCACCCATTCCTCTCTCGCTCTTGAACACAAAACTAATATGACAAGTGTGACTCGACGGAAAAGAAATGGTGTAAATCCACTTTAATGCTTTTCTTTGAAAGTTCTTATTTCACTCATTGATTTTGATTTTGCTTGCATAATGTGAATGTTTACAAAGTTTTGTTTGTTTAGATGTTTGATTATTAAAACTAAGTTTTGAGCTCAACTTAAATGCAAAGGACCTAAGGAGCTATTTTGGTATTGTTTTGAATTTTATTTTATTTTATGTTTTTCAAATGTTTTAAAATAAGTTTGAATATTTGAAAATGAGTTCTTCAAATAGTCCTAACTATTGAAATAATAATGTCGAAATAATAATAAAAATAAATAAATAAATTTTTTTATACTTTTGAGTTATATGATTATATACATGATATCAAGTTATTTTATACTAAAGAGATGAACTTATAAACTAAAATCAATTAGATAAAGAATTATTTTCCTTTTGTAATTTATTATGACAAAATGAAAAGTTAGAAAGAAATCAAGTGAATCAAATCAACAATTAATTAATCCAAGCTTTGTGCTATTATTTTCAACAAAAATAACTCTTTTACAAATTACAATCACTACCAAATACTTTCTAATTCTTCTTAATACAATGCTAGTAACACTATGATATTTTATTGTTTTACTTGTTTGTAGGTTTCATTGTTCAAGGTATAGGAAATTCTTTATTCACTGATGTTGTTTGGATATTTATGTTTTCATAAAATTTTATATTTTCATTGTTTACAATAAAATGAGAATATTTACTCTAATAGGCTAAAACTATTCTATTTGTAGCATCGTAAATTGTCACCCTTGACAATTTCACACTATGTTTTTCTCCCCCTAAGTGCATGGACCTAATTGTACAGCTAAGGTCCTAAATTATGTATTCCATGGCCCATTTGGACATTTATCAAGAAAACCCATTTGCAAGACCAAATCAAACATTTAATATTTTTCTCCTGACACTTTGCATTTTGTAAAATAGGGCTAGGACTAAGTTTCCCTAGGTGACTTGGTTCCCCTATTTTGCCCCCAAAATTTAGTATGTCAGAGTTGGCATTCTATTATTTGAATTTCAAATGTCAAATGTTGGCTATCGATATTTATTTTTTGGGAAATTAGATCAATTGCATATAAATACTTAGTTGTTGCATCATTTGAAATCTAAGAAGCAAGAAGTGAGATCATCTAGCAATTATTGGAAATTAAGAGCACTATCAAGAAATCAAGCAAGTCAAGAGTAGTCAAGAGTAGATTTATTGTAGCAATTCAATATCAAAGCATCATGCCAAAGTGTATGTAAGTTTGTTCATGTTTATGTTATCATATTGTTTGTGAGATCTAACCCTTGTAGGTTTTCAAGAAAATCAAGCAAACAACAATCAAGCCTTGAGGAGATGTGCATGATTTTAGTCTTTCAAAGAAGCCATTTTTGAGTGGTGAGTTGTATTCCATTGTTGATTCATCATTCATTTGTCATTTAGCCTCTATCCCTCAAAAGGATAAGCTCTATTTCATTAGCATTTCCATTGTGGAGGTGGAAGCACCAACATAGGGTTTGACTAAGGCAAGTGACACAACCCTTCCTCTCTCTTTGAATGTCTAGGTTTCATAATTGAAAAAGATTAGGAGAAGTTTGAAGGTCGAATAATCATTATTGCATTCAAATTCTACACCTTGAAAACATATGGAAACTTAGTTATCTCGACACCCAACAAAGATTCGACAGTGTAACACCTAGGGAAAGAAAGCTTTAATATGGCTCCAAAAGACTATGAAACCATATCTAAAATTTAATCAAAAGGACACTATCATCCTGGGAAACTTAGTCCTCTATTTTCATCCCCAAATTTATATCATAGGTGTACAAAATTTTACTCAATCTATTTTCAAAGTTTGAATTTGTCTGTAACTTTCCAAATTTTCTATTTTCATATCAGAATAGTTATTTGTATCATTAGCCTAGTAATTTCATTCCAAAATCCATCCCAAGTTTGGTCAAGGACAGGTTGACTCGCCTTTTAGGTTGTAAGTCAATCTTATACCTTGTCCAAATTCATCAAACCCCCACTATCTCAAACCCTTAAATAAAATGTTGTGAAAATGCACCATTGAAATCCTAGGGTGAAGCTCTATGGTTTCACTTTTCATACACTTCATTTTGGTGAACCTGACATGTTAGCATTATAAACCTTTTTGAAATTTGAAGCAATTCTTCATAGACCTAGGTTTACCATTGCACTGTTTTGCATTGTTCATTTAGGCATTCATTTTTTGCATAAAAATTCAAAATTTGGAATATCATTTTGTATTATAGGTTACAATAGGGTTAGTTTCAGTCATTTTAGATCAAATCTACATTCCAATTGAATTTACAAGTCTGCAATAGGTCATCTAAATCTAAAATCAAATCTGAAAGTGTTCATTGCATTCATTTAGGCATCTTGCATATAGCCCAAAAAGTGAAAATTTGCATTGCTTTGATTCAAAAAGGCATCAACACCATCATTTTTAGATTTTTCGCATATTAGACTTAGTCAATTCTTACATATTAGATCTGGAAATTGTATTTACAATTGTATTTTATTGCTTGAACATTTTGCAAATTGTTGCTTACTTGCATTTTGAATTAGATAATCATAAATTGGGAAAATTATGGAAAAATATTCACTATCACACCTACATACACACACAAAAAAATAACTTCAAACAGTATTGAACAGAGTCAACTATTGAATTTTGCAAAAAGCTCTGCCAAACATAGTCGCCCTATGTGACCTTGTCCAAGCTACTTTTGCTCATATTTCTGTGACAGAATCCTCTTAGGATCCTCTGTCCAGATCTACTTAAGGGAAATTTATTCATCTAAGAAAGACCATTCGAGATCAATAGTGCCTTTGGTAACACTCATTTCTTCAAATTGCCTCAAAAACACATACTACTATGCCATAAAGTATGAATCAGACATAGTTTATTTCCCACATTAACCCTTAGAGGAAAGTTAATGCAACTTTAACCAATTTCAACAACATGCATTAAATAGATTCATTAAGCAGAATCAATAAACATGAAAGATGGAATAGAAAACATGAACAAAAAGATTTACATGGGGAAAACACTTTCAGGTAAAAAACCCCACACTCCAAAAGCCCATATCACCATTGTATTATTCAACAACAAAATATAGTTACAGATACAATTACAAGCTCTAAGCCTTTACAGGAGATTTACATCTTGTTCCATCTGGAGATAGTCCGACAGCATAACCCTTCTCTAAAGCGGTCTCTCCCCCCCATGAACCAATGCAGTACTACATCATAATACAAAATTCACTCATGTTACTAGGGAGAACAATCGCTTCAACTTCCACAATGAATAATCATAAAAAAATTTAATCGTCAATATTCATTGCCTCTCCAAAGCCATACCAGAACATCGAGGAGACACTAAACCATGTCCCTCCAAACTCTTACTATCACATTGATATGCATATCATCCACTATTGTTACCACCTCCCATATATCGAGATGACCATGTTACATCTCCTATCAATATGGGAGAGTCACACTGATGAAGCTTATAACCATAACCACACAACACCATTATATCGCAACCATCCTCATGTGACTATCATGGGTTAGTACACCTCCATACCGCCAACTATTCCAATCGACCAACACGAGATAGCAGTTCACTATACCACTATACCACCAACCACTCAAGTCTCTTAGACCAACCATCGCAGGTCAATGATCTACAAACATCGCACCATCGCAAGCCACTCACATGATTTTTTGTGGGGTGCTGGTGTGGCCCACACTATCACAGGTCTACCACTAGTCTCACCAACCATTGTCGCAGGGTGATGGTATAACCACCACACAACCGCTAGTATCTTGAACAGATCGGCGAAGATCACCGCAAGGTGGCTAGTGGCACCTATTCCTCGCAATACCACAGGCCCAAGTTTAGATCTCTGTGGGATTGCGATGTAGAAGACTTGACCTCAGCTAAGAGTTTTCCTGGATTAGAGATTCTTAACCAGTAAGTTTGAGACACCTATTCTCAAAATTCTCCCACTTGACGAAGAACTTATTGACTCCCAATCAACGCTCAAAGGAACTGTAGCATCCAAGACACCTACAACAACATCCAAAGGCTATACAATACTGCCACCACTCCACTATGCTCACAAGCTAAACAGAAGCATCAACAACATCAACTTCAAAGCTTCAACTTGAACACAACCGTGAAGACATCCTCTAAAAACAAGATAGAACATCAACTAGAACAACAACTAGGAAACTGACTGCTCCCATCCAATTGATTAACCCATGCGACTGAAAATAGAACACACAAAAAGTGCTAATCCATCCAATCACCCATACCTAGAAGGTATCCACATCATCAAATGTATGCCACCTACATAGCCAACCCATCAACTACAAATACAAGCTCCATGTGCCAACCAATCAAAGAAGACCAAACACATTAAGGAACTCCCATTGCATGACTAATGCCAAAACTAAAAAGATCAAAAGCATAACATGTCTACTGATCACAACACATAGAAAGTGTAGCCATGTAGTACCAAGGACCACCCACAATGATTTGCAAATCCTGCAACCAACTACTGCAAGAAACATCTCTCTTAACAATATTTCGTAGCTCTCCCATGCTCTCCATATTCGATAAAAGTGAGAGATACAAGAACCTCCATGTCATCACCCAAGTGAAAACACATGACCACAAACTAGTGATCACCATAGCTCCAAATAGAAACCTCACATCTATAGTCATACGAATCTAAACATACAGGAAGAAGAACTAGACTAAAGAAAGAAACTTTGCAAATCATAAACATGTAGCATGCCCTTCTACATACACATCTAAATGTCAACTGTATCAAGTAAGATCTTCTTCAAAACCCCAATATAAAAGCCATAACAACATCCAACCCCATTCAACTTCAAGAGATCAAACATAACATATGTATCATGTATCTACATGGATGTAAGCTTCTCAAAGAAGATCAAACTACTCCATTTCCCATCTCAGGAAATCAGCCCATTGACCATCTCCTAATAATCCTCATCAATGAATGATATCATAAACTCAAATGCACAAGGAGATAACCATGCTATCCATCTCTCACAATGAACCCTTCAAAACCATATAATAGCAACTCAAGATCCATGTCAATGAAATAAAGCATATAAAATCATGCTAAACCATCCTTAAATGAGTCTTAATGAATCATCATGAATCAAATCAATCCCATGAGAATCAAAGCACAAAACATAGACACATCTAAAAGATATAATGGGAAAATACCACTCAAAAATAATCTTTCGAGTAGACCAAGAGTGGGAAATGAGAATCCTCCTCCAGGATAACCAAGCCACCATGACTCACTGCAAGAACAATCTCCTCATAGGTCCATGTTGAACTCACGTCCAACTAAGGTGTAGGCTCCTCGGACTTCCTACTGAAATCTCATCAAGAGTAACCATCTCAATAACACTTCTCACATTTCAAGAGAATTACAGCCACACCTCATTCTCCATGTATCGATGAGCACCTACAAACAATCATCTCATTCTAAAATCCAAATGCATCACTGCACTATCATGAAGTTCTTAAGCATATGACCAATGCACCCAAAACACAGAGAATCACCAAACCACTGTCAAAGCTCCAATCATCTAAATTAGGAACTTATCATGACATCATGATCTTACCATCCCCCTTAGGAGATCCCATGCTCCAAGTGAGCATACCATGGTCTCACAAAAAAAGTATCACGCCAAAACTCTAATCTAGAATCAAGAGTATATCATGACATAATAGCAACATAATCTAAACCAGCATCACCTGCCAAAGCACCACCAACATCTCAAACAAAGACTCCAAGAGTCCTACATGGATCCAAAATGTTACACACCTTCAATATCATGAAGATAACCCATCTCCAAATAGTGTCCATGCAAATGTGAAAGAACCCTTCTACAACAATAGGATCTAAGAGCTCCTCCTAGTAACATTTGCAACACTAAAGAAGATCATCCATCACTGAGTGATGAACCCACAATCATTGTTAAAGCTCCTACTAAACCGTGTCAACTGAGCTCTCCAAGCATCATGAATAAACATATGCTAATCTAAAAATCCTCCAAGTCCACACATCAACATGTCCATCTGACAATAAAACCAAGTGACACGAAGATCTCCAAACCAAGCAAAAAACACCATCATTGTCAAAAACTTACACAAGGTTGTGTATCCAAGCTATTCATGACATCGTGATACACATGCTATAGGTCCCCATGACTGACTATCCAAGTACTCAACATCATCCATCCTCTCATCTCAAAGAAAACAAACCAATGTACAAGTGGCCACAAACAAGGCCAACTAACAAGTCTAAATCAATACTGAATCAAACCTCGTGGATATAGACAGTCCACTTCTAAGTTGTCCCACAACAAGCATGTAGGTAAAGACATCCCAAAACATTGCACAACCCGTAGATTCAATCAATATAACATGCAAACCCATCATTGCACTAGTAATCAACAAACTTAAAGATTCAAAAAGAATACCCATGTAGACAACATGACTCAAACACCAGATCATATACAAATATGACTCGCCAAATAGGTTCACAACCCAAGCACCATATTCTAGGAACTCACCCAGCATTCCTACAGAAATGTTGAGTGACTAACCATGTACCAACGCTCCCATGCAGAGAAGGCGTCTCACCTCCTCACACCATGCACGAATCATGCATGCAAAACTGCAACTATCTCATCTAGAAACACCCCAAAAGCCAGGGTCAAAGAAAATAGCTTTAAACACAACTCCACATAACCAAAAGTTTTTCTTGATCATGTAAAACCTGCAAAACCACTATGTTGTAAAACACCCATGCACATCCACACCCACTTCGCATATGGAAGACCAAAATTCTAAAAAAAAAAAACCATAACAGTTAAACCAGAATAATGGATTATTATAGATGAGCATCATTATAGATTTTAGGAAAATATATAAACCCTCAAATCCAAGGAACATGAATCTGAGCTATGCAAGTACAAAACATCCATAAAAGGAATAAAGGAAGTTTAGAAACTCCAGGTCCATTTTAGTCCAAATTCATAACCACCAACATGCACATGCATCTGAGGGAGACAAGCTATTGCAGAAGCTTTCAAATAATCCACTGATCAACTCCATAGCCTACATGCAATTGGGGTAACAAAAGACAATTCCTTCCAATACCAGGAAAAAGCACCCAGTATAAGCACATTACTCCATGGCTGAAAAACAACCCAAGCTTCTCCATATCATCAGTGAGCCTCTCACATAGACACCCAATATGAAAGATTCACTACAACACAACCACAAAGCAAAAAATTCCACCCCATGCATCAGGATTATTTCCCTGCCAACTCACGAGCTTCAGGTCACATCATTTCAATATGACCAACTCTCTTTTCTCTGTCTTCACCATCCTTCAAGCTACGTGTTGTCTCCTAAAATTAATAAAAAAGAAGCAAAAAACTTTCATTCACTAAAGGATCAATCATTAGCCGATTCCTTCATATTTCCTCACGCTTTCCAAACTAAGAAATCCTCATAGAAGGAATACCCAAAACTAAAAACACCGGGAATAAGCAAACCCTAGAAGATGGCTCTGATGCTATTTGAAGGGAAATTTATTCATCTCAAAAAGAGCATCTGAGATCAGTAGTGCCTTTGGTAACACTCATTTCTTCAAATTTCCTCAAAAACATGTACTACTATGCCATAAAACATAATCAAACATAGTTCATTTCCCACATTAAGCTTTCGAGGAAAGTTTATGCAACTTTAACCAGTTTCAGCAACATGCATTAAACATATTCAATAAGCAAAATCAATAAACATGAAAGATGGAATAGAAAGCATGAACACAAATATTTATGTGGGGAAAACCCTTTTTGGGTAAAAATAACCCCACACTCCAAAAGCATAGATCGCCATTGTATTATTCAACAACAAAATATAGTTACAAATACAGTTAAAGGCTCTAAGCCTTTATAGGAGATTTACATCTTGTTCCATCTGGAGATAGTCTGACAACATAACCCTTCTCTAAAATGTTCTCTCCCCCCATTAACCAATGCACTACTACATCATAATACATACTTCACTCATGTTACTAGGGAGAACAATCACTTCAACTTCCACAATGAATGGTCATAAAAATAGTTTAATCATCAATATTCACTACCCTGCCAAAGCCATACCAGAACATTGAGGAGACACTAAACCATGTCCCTTTGAACTCTTACCATCACATCGATATGCATACCATCCATTGTTGTTACCACCTCCTATCGGAATATCAAGGTGACCATGTAACACCTCCTATCAATATGGGAGAGTCACACCAGCGAAGCTTATAACCATAACCACACAACACCATTATACCACAACCATCCTCATTTGACTGTCAAGGTTAGTACATTGCTATACTACCAACCATTCCAACCGACCACCATGGGATAGCAATTCACTATACCGCCATACTGCCAACCTCCTCAAGTTTCTTAGACCAACCATCATGGGTCAGCAAGACAAACACCGCACCACCGCAAGCCACTCACATGAGCTATCGCGTGGTGGTAGTGTGGCCTGCACTACCATAGGTCTACCACTAGTATCACCAACCACTATCATGGGGTGATGGTATAACCACTGCACAACTTCCATTATCTTGCACAAATCGACGAAGATCACCGCGGGGTGGTGGGTAGTACCTATTCCCTGCAACACCGCATGCCCAAGTTTAGACCTCTGTGAGATTGTGGTGTAGAAGACTTAACCTCAACTAAGAGTTTTCCTAGATCGAAGAGCCTTAACCAGTAAGTTTGAGACACCTATTCTCAACATCTACTTTCAATTTTTCTGTTAGTTGTTGCATAAAATTTTGAACCTCATTGCAAGGATATTATTGTCATAATGGCTAATTTTTTTGGTAAAATTTTAACTTCCTTGAAATATTTGGTTGATGTTTCATGTTGTGTGTTTCAAAATGACCCTAATTCAGATGATGAAACTCATATTCTTTCATCTCCCAATGTATATCTTCTTAATGAAGACATTTTGAGGCAAGAAGAGGAAATCATGAATGAATTCATAAACAATACTTTGCCTAATATTGACAACAATGCGGTGATTTATCCTTCAACAGAATGACCTAATTACCCATACCAACAATCAATACCACCCACCATACCACCACTTGAAATTTTTTACACATCATATAGGGAAAGTGATTTACAATCCATCCCTCAACCTAGACACATGGAGGAACCTATTGACAACAACCATGATGAGCCCTTACCACCCACTGAGCCTCAATCTTATGAGAATAAAATTACACACGCCTGTTAGTTTGTAACAATGTTATTGCCAAGGATTTAGGATCTTAACAAAACAAGGATGCGATATAAAGAACAAACATGAAATCCATTCTCTTTCAAAACAAAAACCATATGAAAATACCAAAGGCATAGGTTACCAAGGTCCTCCACCTTTACATCAAACATTTTATCCATCATCCAAACCACACAAAGGTCATTATCCTATTAGAAAAATATTTTTACCCACTCCACATCCTTTATCCAAGACTGAGCATACTTTAGCTACACTTATAAAATAGTAATAAAATAGTGAATTAATTAAACAATTCCCCCTAGCAAGGGGTCTGAGGGTTGCGTGTCCGATGGGGGCTCAAGGGAAATGTCCTCGAAAGATAATTTCTTATGTTTAATTTATTATTATAAATCTTGATCGTTCATCATTAGTTCTCAAATCTGATAGTCGATATTTTGTTGGCTTGATTTTCCCTAGAAGGCAACCCTATTTTATGAGGCCGTTGTATTATGACTATGGATTGTGATGTATTTTGAGAGTATGATAGTGGTCATGTTGCCTCTAGATCTCGGGTTGGTGATACTCTTGTGAGAAGCTTTCTTTGCAAGTATATTGTAATCTTTGTGATTTATGAATAATATATTGGGCGACTTTTGAAGTGTGGAGTTTTTCTCTCGAAAGGGTTTTCTCCACGTAAATCATTGTGTTGTGGTATACATGATATTTATGTTTATTTTTGTTTGAGTTTCTATAACTATTGTAAGTATTTGTAAAGTTTTGCATTATCCTCCTCTCAAGATTAGTGTAGGAAGTTGTTTCGTTGCCTTAGCTTACTTACAAGTGTCACATCCTCCAACATTTTTCAAGTGGCCTCTAATCTCTCTCATCATCTTAATCCCTCACCTAATCATCTTATTTGCACAACCACTCTCTTGATTAAGACAACCTAATCCCCTTGTCATTTACGACACTCCCCTTAGTCAACCCTTTCATTAGTGTTCTCCTTTTGGAGAAGCAACCCCCATACCCTTACGAAATTTTTAATTCCATTTTATATTCCCTAGGATTTTTTAATTCCTTTTATTCCCCCATGTGCATTAAAAGGTAAATTTTAATTCCCCTTGTAAAATCCCCCCAATGATTTGTGGAGATTGGACAAGAAATCCCTTTATGAGGGAGATCTTGCCCATACTCCTAGGGTACTTGCAAAGTACCCCTCCCATCGTCTCACCTTGTCTCATGGTGAGAAGTGTCACCACCACAAAGGTTGAGATGCCTCAAGGCATCTCAACCCTTGATCTCCCCCAAGCCTTCATCTTGGCCATCTATCTTCCTCTCCCTTGGCTAATGACTATACTTAGACATTTATGGCAATTTCATCCATTATCCATTACATGCAATCAAACCTTCATGCAATCTTGAGACCAAATTGGGCAATATCTAGGTGTTATGTTACCGAAATCAACATTTAGCACACATCTAATCACATCCATGGGGCAATCATGAGATCAATCTCTTCATCGAATCCATTTTCAACCATTTTGGAGCAGGTTTGAGCTTCTTTGCCCTTATCTTGAGTGTTTTTTTGGTTTTGCATTTTGCTTGGTTTTCTTTTTAATTTGCTTAAATTTTAATTTGTAAAATCACTACACACATTACAGGCACACCCAATGGGACCCACGTGACGGGTTTTTTAACTCATTTCTTGTAGTTTTTGTATTTTTCATAGATACAAGTTTTAGCTTCAAAGGCGGATCCGCTGCACGAGTGGATACACCTTCTTTAAAGGTGGTTGCACCTTCTTCAAGGGCGGATGCACTTCAGCTTCGACCACTTCTAGACCCAATCAGATTCAGAGGAAGATACGCCACTACATGGGAAAACTTACAAACAAGTGAACACGACATATTTAGGGGAATCTTGATTGATGGGAAGATCTGATATCTTGATAGGCAGATATGCGGGCTTTAGAGATGACTTTTTCTCTAAGATAGGAAGATACACATCCTTTAGGGGTGACTCCACAATGTGTAGGTTTCAGGTTTGAAGAGGATTGAGGGAAGTTTGAAGGTCACTTATTTATTGTTGCAATCAAAACCCTACACCTTGACAACTCATGAAAACTCAGTTGCAAAATTATCTGACTATGATTTGACAGTGCGACAAATGAGAAATGGAAGCTCAAATTAGATACCAGAGGACTATGAAAACATATCTAAATTAAATTTATAGGGACAATAGTGCCCTAGGTGCCAATGTCCTCCATTTTAAGGCTCAAACTTGTAGGACAGATGCACAAAAAATTTCCTTACTCAAACCTGTTGCAAAATTTCTATTACAATTTTTTAGTTGTCAAAATCTTGCATTTTCAAATTAGGGAACATAGTTTAATTAAGTGGATAAAAGAAATTCAACTCCTTGATCAATTTCCAAGGATTTAAAGGATCAGATCCAAGTTTGATTGACTCGCCTTCATGGTTGAAAGTCAATCTAATCACCTTGATTTGCATCCTAATGTTCCCTTGAGAAAGGTTTGATCCTAGTGTTCTATATATTAGACCTAGGATCCAGAAGCTAGGTTTTTTCTTGAGATAAACACTGTCATTGTGGTATATCTTTTGTGCTTCTAATTTCTTTTGAAATCATTTGGTTGTTTTTTGATGCATTTCTCTCCTCTAAGGTTAGTGTTAGAAGTGTTTCCACATTTAGTTTCCTTTCACAAAAAATTAAACGCTAGATTTAAAATATCTAAGGTCAAAGAAGAAAAACCTATAAAGATAAACAATTGTAAACAATAAACATTAAATTGAAGTTATATGTGATTAGAGTTCTAGATCTAGAACAATTTATTTTTAATGAATAAGTGTTTATTAAATTGCTTTAGTAAATAAGATAAAAAAATCTATATTAAAACAAAAAAATCATCATAATCAAAGAATTGATAAAAAAAACATACAAAAATTTAAAATCGCAACAAGCAAAAAAAATGATTTATTTAAAAAAATCATTGTACAAAATTATTGTAAAATTTATGATAAAAAAAATCAATGACCTCAAAGATTCCTCCCCCAACAAATTTTATACCTTGAAAGTTAAAAAAAAGAAAACATGTAAAATCTAGAAAACACCAAATAATTTATTATTTGATTGATCCAACTTAATAACCACCAATGAAATCCAAATCCAAACCCAAGAAAAAAATAGGACAAATCTTCAAGCCACAATTCTCCTCTAAAAAGACTGTCCCATCCATAAACAACAAGAAAACTAGAAGTGAATTAAAAAAAATCACCCTTCCTTCAAATCTATTAATAGCTTAGTTAAATTCTCACATAACCTATTACAACCGCAAAGAAGTGAGTTAACAACTAATTGAATTGAGTGTAATGAAAGCATTGCCTATTTCAACGTCTAATGTTACTCAAAAGGAAATTCAGTAAAAAAACCATCTTCTTTATCCTCCTAATAATGACGTAACAAACACTGGAATGTATAATCAAATATTCAAACTAAAAATTAAATAACTTTTATGGAAAAAAATTTGTCTTTTCAAGGCTTTAATAATGATGGATCTTTATTTATTTGAGTTGTATTCAATTAGATTTTAACGGGGATGGTAAATCAATAAAAATAGTCAGAATTTAAACTACTCAGTTGAGATTAAGATATTGAGATAGATGAATAGAAATAATAAATACAAAGATCTTGTAATTTGAGAATTGTTATTGGATATGAGTCAAAAATTTGAGATAATTGAATTATGAGAATTTTAAGGCTTGAGGCATGATTGTGTCATGATTTAGTCTTTGTATACACTTGCATTGCACAATTTAGCGCACTACAAAATCTATTATTTAGTAATTGTTGAAAATATTTGTACAAATGTAAATTTGTATCTAAGAAAATGTGGTACTAAAAAATGTCATTGGGAGCCTATTATATATTGAGGGAAGTATGAAACTTCCTTGAAATCAATCAAATTTATAGGTTGATTTAACAATTTAAAAAATGAAATAAGGGAGAGTATAGGATGTCAATCGGTTGATGCAAGTTGGATCTAATGCTAATTAAGTAAAATACAAACTATGATTGTTAATTAATTTAGAGTGATCTTTGTTCAATAAGATAGAGGACATAACATTTTAGTTTATATTGATTAAAATTACCTCCTCCTCCTCCTCCTCCTTCCCCTTCCTCTTCTTCGTATTTATGCGGATTAAAATGATCTTCTTCCTTTCCTTCCTCTCCTTCTCCTTCCTTTTCTTCTTATTTATGTGGATTAAAATGATCTTCTTCTTCCTCCTCTTCATCTCGCTTCTTCTCATTCTCATTTTATTCTCATTTTCCTTTTCCTTCTCCTCCTCCTCCATAGTTAGTTGATGCAAGTTGGACTAATGCTAATTAATTCAAATTCAAACTATGATTGTTAATTGATTTAGAGTGATATTTTGATCAACAAGATAAAGGACTTAACATCTTAGTTTATGTTAATTAAAATTATATCCTCTTCCTCCTCCTCCTCCTTTTTCTTCCAGTTCCTCTTCTTTTTATTTATGCTGATTAAAATGATCATCCTCTTCTTCCTCTTGTGCCTCTCCTTCTTCCTCTTCTTACTCTCCTTCTCCTTCCTCTTTTTATTTATGTGGATTAAAATTTCCTTCTTCTTCCTCCTCTTCCTCTTCCTCTTCCTTCTCCTTCTCCTTCTCCTTCTTATTTTGCTTCTCCTTTTCCTTTTCCTTCTCCTCCTCCTCAATTAGTTGATGCAAATTGGATCTAATGCTAATTAAGTCAAATCCAAACTATGATTATTAATTGATTTAGAGTGATATTTCAACCAACAAGATAGTGGACTTAACATTTTAGTTTATGTTTAAAATGACCTTCTTCTCCTTATCCTTCTTCTTCTTCCCCTTCATCTTCTTCTTATTTATGTGGATTGAAATGATCTTCTTCTTCTTCAACATCATCTTCTTCCTCCTCTTCTTCCTTTCCTTCTTCTTCTTCCCCTTCCTCTTCTTATTTATGTAGATTAAAATTGTTTTATTCTTCTCCATCTTCCTCCTCCTCCTCTCTTTCTCCTCATTTTCCTCCTCTTCTTCTTCATTAACCCTAATTTTAAAATACATCCTAAAATTCTTCTCCAAATGGCCTCAAATCTATATTGTAATAGGAGAAATAATTTCCTAATAAACCCTTTAGAGATTTAAAAAAATTAGTTATAGCTTTGGGAGTGAATTAGTTGGAAAAAATAATGTAATCCTAATTCTACAATAGCTGCTTGAATTTTTCTCTAATTTCCTTCAAATTTATATTGTATTTGATTCAATGTAACCTTGAAAATCCCTTTAAAAATCAAGAAAAAATCATCAAAATTAGAGATATACATGTTTCTCAAATTGACCTCCAATTTTTATTTTTTTAAATGCCTTGCCTTCATGATGCCAAGATCATACTCTGACACCACTTTCAATTAAACAACATGGAAAATCAATGAATATATAGTAATAAATATATTGCAAATGCTTGATAAGAATTGAGAATAACAAACTACTCTAAGGGGGAAACCTCCAAATATCTTCAATCATAACATAATTCAAAATTTGATAATCATAAACTAACTACTAGCTCTTGTACATACCCTATTTATGCCTTGCTTACCACCTAAACTGACTTAGATACTTAAATATAACACCTAGGATGACCTAGATAACTAAATAAGAATTAATAGTGATTATGTAACTTACTAAGGAGTTAAGGTAGCAAAAATCCAACTACTCATAACCTTATGCATACTTTAGGATTAAGCATCTAGCATGCCCCCCTCTTTAGAGAATCATTTTCTTCAATTTTGATCAATCATGGATGCTTTTGTAGAAGCAATGGAGGAGAGGTAGGAAAGTGGTTTAGTGAAAGGAACAAGGAAGGGTGACACATTTTTTGGAATATTTGATCAAGAGAACAATATGGATGGTTTCCTTCATGGTGGGGCTCACTTGATGGCGTGCCTTCTCACCAAAGAGCTAGATATGGGAGGAATCAAGAAAGATGAAAATAGACAAGTATCGATGGTGGAGACTCACCTATCAAGAGTCCCCTTAGGACATTGGTCAATCCTTAGGAGTTCATTATAAGGTTAAATTAGATCCATCACTTTCTTGGTCTTTGAAGGATATCTTTGTGGGTTTTCATTTGCATTGGAAGAGTGCTTCATCCCTAGTATTAGTGATTTCATGCCATAATAAAGGTGGTTTTTTAAAAGTGTTCCTAATTCTATTGTGGATAGGTGGATATCTAGAATGGAACTATCTTTGGTTGGAAAAATTTTGGGCCCCTATTTGAATATTGAGTTGGTCTAGAAATGGACTAATAGGAAATGGTGGTGATGCCAAAATGCATTTTCTACTTCTCTTTTTCTTATGAGAAGATCTAAGAAGAATTATGGCTGAGGATCCTTGGTTTTTATGAAAATTTCCATAGCCCATAAGAAGTGGTCTACCAAATTCAATCCTTCTCAAGATATATTTAATATCATACCAATCTAGATTAGACTACTTACTCCTCTGATGGAATTTTGGGATGAGGATATATTTAAGTTTATTTATAGTAAATTTGAGTATCTTCTTGTAATTTATTTTATGTATAGTTCTAGGAGGAGGCTAGTGTTTGAAAGAATTTGTCAGATATTAACCAATAAATCTTGATCCCCTCCTATGTTTCCTTATCCTCAAATCTAGGGAAATAGAAATATGATATTGAATTTGAATATTTCTCTTTTGTTTTCTTTAAATATAATAAAATGGGCCACTAAGCTAAGAAATGCTTAGCTCATGTGAGAGGAAAAGTGTGGAAACCTAAAGAGTCTAGTGGGGATATAACTAATGAAGGAGGATCCAACCCTCTAACATATTCTTCTTTGTTCATTCAAAACCTCTTGGAATTTCAAGAATTACATAGCATAACTAAAATTGAATTATTTTGCAGCCATATGGGCTTATGAAAAGCAATAAAAATCTGATTACAATTTCATAAAAGACTGAAATATGATAGCAAGAATCAAAATACAAATGGTCTCTCTCAATCTATCTTCTTTCTCAAGCTTCTAGCTCCTTCAACTTGCAAACTTGCATAGGAAACCTTTGCTGCAATAAAATATTTGTATTACCAATCCTCTTGTTGTTGGAAAACCTCTTCAAACATGCAAAAAAATGCATTCTTCCTCTCTCCAATAAATTCCACACCTCCTTCCAAATCTAAAACAAGCAACTACACCACAAATTGCAAGAATACAACAATATATATCATATTATTCAAATCGAATGGATTACAAAACATGGAAGCTCACAAGCTCCCTTCAACATGAGATTTTTGCATACAAAAATCTACAACAATGGAGTCTTCAATCTTCTACCCAATCTGGCAGCATCTGGTTATGTAAACCTGCAACTCCTCCAAGCCCACTTCTCACAATGACAAGGCATCAATATAAAGAGGATTGAGGGGAAGAATACCACTATGGTATTCCAAAATAATATGCCAATACCTCCTTGGAAAACCCACACCCATTTTATGAATAATTCGTGAAAATAATGAAAATAATTTAATTCTCACATGGCCTTCACATGGGCACCTAACTTTTGGTCAATTTTGGAATCTCCATAACTCCTTGACGACTCAAACGGCTCCAAATATGAACATGCACCAACATGCAAATATTGTGGCACAAACATGCAATTGCAGGCAAGTCATACAATTGATCATGCAAGAACATGCACCCCAAGTGGTCCCCAAGTGGTCCCCACTAAGAGTGAGACACCCAAAAGGAGCATTTTCCCACTTATGCCTTAGAAACATTCACCATTGCATAATTCCCTCTAAAATTACAATTACAATTTCATCCCAATGGAAATTACAAAGTCGCAAATCAAAATATTTATTCTCCTAACCCCTAAGCCCTTATTAAAAAACAAAATTAAACTAACAATATTTTTTGTTAATGCAAGATTGCTATTACCCCTAGATGCCCATGCATCAATAACCAAGGGGGAAGGCCATGTTAGTGATCCTAATAATTTCTCTAAAAATGAAGGATTGATTGAAAAATATTTGAGGGAAGTATTTTGAATATATGACTTTAGTGGAGATGGAAGAGCCTTTACCTACCGTCAAAGATTTATTCCTAGCTAGACACCCTAGAAATGATGCTTCTAAGAATTTTGATGTCCGATATAATTCCCTTATAAGGGAGAATGCATTTTAGGAAAGTGAGTTGAGTCTTAATCAGTCTCAGGAGGAAGAATTGGTATTGGAACATAGAGACCAATTCCAATGAATTGAGATGCTTATAGAGGAAAAATAGGGCATATCGATTAATCTTTCAAAGAAGTAGATTATGTAAAACCCTCAAAAATCCCAAAACTTATAAATGTTTTGAGAGGGAAAAAAGAGCAATAGTGTTTCTTCACAAAGGGAGAAAAATAGCATAGAGAAAGAATCCCACTCTCAAGTGTAATAAAAAAAAATTGGATTGTGGGGTGGACTCTAGAAGTGGAGGGAGGCTATCCTTAAAGGAAACCAAAGAAAGGATTTCCCAAAAAGAGGTGGAAAATTGTAAATAGAAGAAAATCATGGAAATGTTCTTGGTGAGCATCTTCAAATTCAAAAAATGATATTTCTATTGTGGAACTTTAGAGGGATTGATAATCCTTATAAACATACCCTTCTAATGAATATTTCACAATAGCACAAAGTAGACCTAACTCTCATTAAGGAGACCAATGGTAGTTGGGATATTACATAAATTTTTAAATGAGATTTTCAGATATTATGGTTGTGCACTCCTATCTTTTCAGAGAGTATTGCATCATGAGCATGATATAGACTCTCTTAAGCCAATTTGGGGAGAGGTGACACACTATTTAATGAGGTATGTAACTTTGGAGGTAAGATGTAAATCTATGTATAGTTATCATTTCATACTACTAGATCATTTCAACCATAGAATGAAGGTGTATTTTCTATTTTATTTTCTCTCATCTCTCTAAACATTTATCAAGGATTTTAAAAGGATCCCTATCCTAACTCTATTACATCAAGGTCTTATTTTTCTTCTATTCAAAAATATGAAATCCATGCACTCCAATCCTAGAACCCCTATGGAAGAAAAGGTTAATAGGGTGTTGAATTATTCTAACACTTCTTATAATTTAGAACCCTATTTGATTAATTTAGGTATGGAGAAATATATGAATATGACAACTAGGTCTATTTTAAATGACAATTTCCCAATTATAATAAGTAGTCAAAATTTCCATCTAGAAGAAGAGAGCATGGAATCTAAGGAACTTATGAATCCCCACTTGGGTAAAAGGAAGAGAGGGGTTATAAATCACACAACCAAATAGTATGTGGGAGATTAAATGAAAAATAAAGGAAAAAATATTATTTTTAAAACCTTGGATTCTCAAAACTGCTCTAATAA
>VDFB02353493.1:256477658-256596882 GCA_007258455.2 Sequoia sempervirens
AAGTGCCTTACTGCTTTTTGTGAGGTGGTGGGTCCTAGCTTTGTGTTTGATCGAGTAAGTTGAGATTTCATTTTCTGTTATAAAAGCCCATTCTTGCCCATTCTTGACTTTTCTGCTGCAAATTTTATATGATCTTAAAGTGCCTTTTGCTGGCCTATATTCTTGATTTTCCACCAATTGCAGCTTTTTAAGATCATGAAGGAGCACAAGAATCCTAAGGTAATGAGTGAAGGCTTATTGTGGATGGTCACAGCTGTGGAAGATTTTGGGATTTCACATATAAAACTCAAGGTGCTTGTTTTTAATTACAAAGTTTTTAATTGATGTTCTGTCTGTTGTTGAATGATTTGGTTATCTTGATGTTAAATTCTTTTCCTGGGCATTTTCTGGTTGGCATTATCATAATCTGTAGTGTTGCAGGATGTAATTGATTTCTGTAAGGATATTGGCTTGCAATCTAGTGTTGCGGCCACAAGAAATTCAACAATCAAGCTTATTGGCATTTTGCATAAATTTGTTGGACCAGGTACAGTGGTTGTGTACTTCGAATTGCATTATTCATTTTTTATTTTATTTAATGTAGTAGGAACTCTTTTTGGATGGTGAACTGAAATTTAAATTTTGTATGCACAGATATTAAGGGATTTCTGGCAGATGTAAAGCCTGCACTTTTAAGTACCCTTGATGCTGAGTATGATAAAAATCCATATGAGGTGACTGGCTTGTTCTTTATGATATTTGTTAAATATATTTCTTATATTTTCACATTTTGTTAGGTGTCTTGTTTATCATGTATTCAACTCTACATTCAACAGGGACCTGCTGTAGCTCCAAAGAAAATAATAAAAGCTATAGATTCAACTTCACTTTCTGGTGGATCTGGCTCTGATGGTCTGCCACGTGAAGACATAAGTGGAAAGATTACATCTAATCTAATTAAGAATTTAGGATGTGCTGATTGGAAGGTATATAATTCTCAAATACATGCATTGATAATATTAATTTTATTTTAATTTGTCATTTTTGCACAACTTTGTTTGCAGAAAATAATTCAAAGATTTTCTTCTGCTTCTGTGTTATCAGATTCGTCTAGAATCAATAGAGTCAGTAAACAAAATTCTTGAAGAAGCAAACAAACGTATCCAGCCTACTGGAACTGGTATGTGTATTATTTCTGATTCATGGGTAAAGTGTAATTAATATAGTGCTACTGTGGCTAAATAGCTTTTCTTCTATTGCAAAATTAAAAATCTGCTGTATGCAGCTTTTTGATTTAGATGCTAGAAGGCTTTAGTGCTAGTAACTGGGGTAAACAAAACTATGTTATGTATAAACTGTGATGTGAGTTTTCTTTTGATTATTACAGCTGAATTATTTGGAGCATTGAGAGCCCGTTTGTTTGATTCGAATAAGAATTTGGTGATGACCACTTTAACTACCATAGGGAATGTTGCATTAGCAATGGGTCCTGCAGTTGAGAAGAGCAGCAAGGTTTATAACTGCATATTTGATTGTTGATGCCTAAAGGCCTGATTTCACTATTAGTTTAAGTGTTTTTCTCTGATTCAGTCCTCTTTCCTTTGTAAAATGCAGGGTATCCTGTCAGATGTTCTTAAATGTCTTGGCGATAACAAGAAACTGATGCGGGAAAGTACTATCAAGGCATTGGACTCTTGGGTTTCTGTAGTTCAACTGGATAAAATGGTATATTATTCTGGTAAATGTTTTTATTTTTAATAATTTCATTGTTATATGGCATGCTATATATCAACCATCTTGTTTATGGCAGGTTCCATACATAGCTTCAGCATTGTCAGATGTCAAACTTGGTGCCGATGGTCGTAAAGATCTTTTAGACTGGTTGATAAGGCAACTTACAAAAGTCAGTGATCAACCTGACCTTATCCAACTTCTGAAGCCTACGGCATCTGCACTTCTGGTATGATCCTTAGTTTGGTTACCATTTACTTTTCACACTTATTTATTTATTGCTTACTCTTCTTACGTGCATTGCCTATGGGGGAAAGGTTGTAGTAATGTGATGCTTATTGAGATTATTTGTACCATTCAGGATAAATCTTCAGATGTTCGGAAGGCTGCAGAAGCTTGTATCTCTGAATTAATTCGAGCTTGTGGACAAGAAATGGTGTGTTGCAGTTATTGCTTTAATAAGTTCCTCATTTTTTGTGTTCCTGATTTCGAGCAAGGGGTTTAATTACTTATTGATTTTATATTTTGAGTCAGGTAACCAAAAGCTTGAAGGATTTGCAAGGCCCTGCACTGAATGCTGTACTTGAACGCCAGATATCTGCAGGTGCACTACAAGGTATTGGTTAGACATTTTCTGATTTTCATGCTTGTAAGTGCTTTCAGATTTGTTATTCGCATCTAACATTTTTTTTCAATTTTTTTCAGAGATTCCTGAATTATCACGGGTAGCTACATCAAGTGTAGGATCAAGGGCGGGGAGTAAGATTGGGAAGCCAAGTGTAAATGTTAGTAGTGATCGTCCATCTTCACGACATGGGCAAAGAACTACAGGCTCTGTAAGTCGTTTTTCACCCTTAGAGGAAGCTAAGTAGTTGTATTTAATTTTCCTTGATGAGGCATTGATGAGTATTTTCTTTGCAGAGACCTGCTCAAGTAAAGGTTTCCAAACAGGCAGCTGCTGTAGCTGCTCAGGACCTCGCAGTACAGGGACAGGCTTTATTTAATCTGAAGGATTCAAACAAGGTTGGGACTTGGAAAAGAATTTGCTTATTTTTTTTGCTTGTATACTGCTGCTGAAGACAATTAAGTTGCTGAAATTTCATTAAATACAGGAAGATCGGGAGAGACTAATTCCCCGTAAGCACAAATTTGAAGAGCCACGCCCTGAGCAAATTCAAGAAGTTGAGGTTTGTATGATCACTTTGTATAATCGTCTACATGGTGCATGATATCCTTTTCTAATGGGAGTTTTGACATCCTTTTGTTGTAGAATGATGTTGTGAGGTATTTCAGAGAAGATTTGCATCGAAGACTATTGAGCCCTGACTTCAAGAAACAAATTGATGGCCTAGAATTGCTGCAGAAGGTGAGGATGTGAAGCATTTTTGTAATATTATTATGAAATGATTAGCTAAGAAGATTCTGAAACATTTTAAATGATCTGTAGACAAATTCTTTGGTATATATAATCAGTTGTGGTTTTTAAAATTTTTTTGTTTACAGGCTATTCCTTCTCATGGAAGGGATATCATTGAGATAGTTGATATCCTTTTACGATGGACAGTTTTACGCTTCTGTGAGTCGAACACAACATGCTTGCTGAAGGTAGGACTGCTGGTATCCTGACTCTTAATGTTTGGACAGTAACTAAAATTAAGTGTCCAACCCTTATGTCTCTAGCTCTTTGATGCCAGGTTCTTGAGTTTCTTCCTGAATTATTTGAGGCATTGAAAAATGAAGGGTATACACTATCTGAGTCTGAAGCTAGTATTTTTCTACCTTGCTTAATTGAGAAGGTATGAAATTTCTTACATTAAGTTCTTCTAGAATTTAGTAGTCAATCAATTAGAAACATCAAGAATTTTATCTCACACAATGAAATCTTTTTCTGGTGCATTTGCAGTTAGGACATAACATTGAGAAAGTAAGGGAAAAGATGCGGGATTTAACAAAGCTTATGACATGTATATATCCTGCGTCAAAGCTTTTTACATTTACCTTGGAGGGTCTGCGATCAAAGAACAACAGAACTAGAATTGAATCTGTAGATCTCATTGGATTTATGTTAGATCGCTATGGAATTGAGGTATGGGGTTTACATTGGTTGCTTTGATAAAACAAATTTTCTAAGCAATTCAGTACTTCAAAATTGACCTTCAAAATGTATGTGTAGATATGGTTATATTGTCTGACATTTTGGGTTTGCATGTCTGTGGCAGCTAGCTGGACCTACAAAAGCTTTACAGGCTGTTGCTGCATTGACATCAGAACGTGATGGTGAAATCAGAAAGGCTGCATTAAATACATCAGCGACTGCATATAAGATTCTTGGTATTATTTTAGATGAAATATTTCCCTTGGTCAGTTACTTGGTTGATGCTTATCCTTTAATAGAAAGTCAGGCTATTAATCTGGGCTGTGTCTACCTAAACAATGTTGTCATGAGAAAGTAAAAAGAAAAAGCATAACTTGACCTTCAAACAATGACATTAAATTACACATGATACAAATAGAAAGGGTTTGTTATATAGCCCAAGAAATTAGTGTTGAACTGTATGACTATCCTGCTACTGGTTATCATCCCTTATTTGTTAATTTTCTTTTAATAGTAACATGGTACATGTTTTGAGATGTAGAAGGCAAACATGCAACTTCTTGTTTTAAAAATACAAACTTTGTTGTGTTGATCAAAGATATTTTCCTAGAAGATGCCAGTTTTGGTATTCTGTAAGGGTTACCATCTAAGGTGATAATTATAGACACCATGGCATTCTTATATAAAGGTTGTCAGAGCAGAAAATCACATATTAGGTGCATCGTGTCAAAGAGCACTCCATTCCAAAATGAAGTCGTGCTGTCCTCAATGTTTTATGAACCACTTTTTGGGTCTACTTATTCCATAGAGCAGCATTTGGAATGTTGGCTTCATTTGCAGAATGTTAAGCAGTAGACAGAACAACCAGGCTTGTACCATCCATGCACTTTACTGACTGTTCAGTTATGTGTCTTGAAATGTGATCATGCTAGTCATCTGCATTTCCGCCATTGAAGTAGGTAGCTTACATTGTGTTTTGGGACTCCATAAAGTTGTGGGATTATATAGTTTGCTCCTCTTGGCATTAATGTGTATGCATTGTATGATGAATGTGCCTTGTGGCAGTCAGTTATGATTTATACCAATTTAAACCAGATGGTGATTGTTGATGGAAAAGCGGTTCCTTTTTTACAATGAAATATAGAAGTGGTCGTGTTGAGATATTGGGGATGGAGAGAAATCTTAAGGGAGAAGTTAGTTTTACAATATCGTCAAAGGATAAAGTCAATTAATACCTCGATGTTTATCAATGATGTTCCATAAATACTTGTCATGTATTATGTAAAATAAGTTCTCCTTATTTTGATCTGAGTTTCTGTTTAAGAGACTTATAGTTTTAGCACCTTACACTTGCTTCTGTCCACTAGGTACCCATCATGTGGTATTTGACCCTTCTGTTTTTCTAGTTATTGATTTAAGATTGAATTCTTAATATTCATTACCCAATTTCAGATCACATTTTATATCTGGATGTGTTGAAGCATGTAGTCATTTTGATAATCTCTTCAGCAATATGATACTGTTTCCAAACAAATTTTCATACTTAGGTTCTTATTAAAGTATTATTGTAATATTTAATGGTCATGTTAGTTGTTAGTTTACTTTAGTCAGTTTAGCAACTTTCAGTTTTCTGCTTTAGTTTACGACCGTTTATTTTTAGAAACATTGTCCTTGTAATCTATTATTTAGAGGACTATTCCTCTCCTTGTCAATAGCGAATAACAAACATTGATTACATCATAGTTTGCAAACTTGGACTCGCCGTAGACTCGGCAGCCCAAAAATATGACTCGGACTCGGGACTCGGCAAAAAAAAAAACCGTAGTTTTACAAAAAAAACAAGAACAAATTAATGCATTTAGAGAACATAAGAGCCTAATTTGATTATCAAACACTCATAATTCAAAGATTACACATGTCATATGATCATCAAATACTCAATAATTGAGATTTCATCATTCATAGTCATCAAATACTCATAGTTTCAATGTATAACAGCATCATAAGTTTATAAATGTTTACATATAATCATGTCAAAAAGAGGAAAACATTAACAACCACATGTAATCTACATCTTCCTCTTTCCCCTCCCAATGGTACTCAATTTTGGAGGCCTAGAACTAGAAGGTGCCCGTGCTATAGTATCCAAACGAGGACTAGGAGATCGAACAGGGGAAACATGATATTCAAATGTGTCTTCTTGTTGCTTCTTCTTCTTTTGTTGCTGCTCTTTCTAATTCAGCAAGATCCTCATTAGTAAGGAAGACATTAGCCTCATCATTTTGTTCATCAATAGTCCATTCACCATATGGATCAATGTCATCCAAGTCAATGGACTCGTGTGAAACACCCTCCACCTTTCTAGTTCGAAGGCGAAGGTTGTACCGAACAAAAAACTAAATCATTTAGGCGCTGTTGAGTCAATCTGTTCCTCTTCTTTGTGTGAATGTTCTCAAATAAACTCCAATTACGTTCACACCTAGAAGCACTGCATGGCTGTGACAAGACACGTATGGCTAGCTTTTGAAGATTTGGTGTGCTAGCACCATAGTTCTCCCACCATAGATCTACAAAAACATGTTTAAAAAATATAATTATTAAGAAATAAGAATAAAGTAAACAATCTATATGTAAGAATCAAGTTTCTAATTTCATTTTTTACTTGGTTGTTGTTTTCCTCTCCTTTCAATTGCTTGCTGGGAGGAAAAGAGTCTCCCCTCTGCACCCTTGTAGACCTTGAATAGATAAAAGAAAAAGTAAATCAAATATAGAAAATTCATAGATAGTCAAGGCTCAACATTGCAAATTCATAAATAAGATGTAACAAATCTCACCTCCAACTCATCAAGCACTTTATCTCTCAGCTCACGATCAGGCACCATCCTATCAATGCATATGACAAGACCTTCCATGACCTCCTCATCCGCCTTAAATGTGTCCGAGAAGTAGAACTTCGGATTCAAGAAGTAGGCAAAGGCATGAATCGGCTGGTGGAGTTGGTGTGTCCATCTCCGATCAATGATGCGCCATATGATTTCATATTTCCTTTTGTTGCTGCCATAGTAATGTGATATGGCCTCTTTGGCCCTATCCATGGCCTCATAGATGAAACCCATTGGCATGCCATCTCCATCCACCATACGAAGAACCCTCACCAAAGGTTCTGTCACCTAAAAAAATGAAAACAAATGTTAAATTATAACAAAATTAACCCCTCAAAAAATAAAAACAGCCAATAGATTATCATGTATAATTTTTTTTTTTGTGTGATTGCTACTTACCCCCATCAACTCCTCTCCATTTTTGATGAATGTCTCATCAAAAACTATGGCAACAATCCTCTCCCCTTCAGGTCTATTGGAAAATGAGGACTCCTTCCAAGCATCGGACACAAACATTTGCTTGAGATGACCAATGGCACCAAGAATGTTTTGCAATGTGAGGAAGTGGCTAGCAAATCGTGTCACTCCAGGTCGCACAAGGTCCTTGCCATTTGTGAATTTCCTCATTAAAGAAGGCACCCAAGTATGGTTGTAGATAAATTTTGTAACACTTTTTGCATCTTCAACCACACTTTTGACCCATGAAATCTTCCAAATGTCCTCTAGCAATAGGTCTAAGCAATGTGCAACACACGGAGACTATGCAATTGTGGGATACCTCTCCATAAGTAGTCTACCTGCAGCTACATATGCAGCTGCGTTGTCCGTGATGATTTGGACAACATTATCAACTCCAACCTCCTGGACCACCCCATCTAATAGATTGCATAAAGTCTCAGCATTTTTAACTTCATGGGAGGCATCTATTGATTTTAGAAACACCAATCCACCATTAGAGGCCACTAAAAAGTTAAGGAGAGTTCTATTTCGTCCATCTGACCACCCATCAGATAAAATGTTGCAACCTTTCCTTCGCCAAAATTTCTTTTGTTCATCAACCACAAGCCGTGTATTCTTTACAACTTCCTCTAGCAATGGCTCACTCAAATCTCTAGATGATGGGGTCTTAAACCCCTTTCCTGCAACTGTAAGGGCGTTCACCAAACCTTCCCAATATGGGCTGTTTGCAACATTGAAAGGTAGATTATTGTAGTACCAAAAGTTTGCAGTAGCCATCCTAGCTTCTTGATGCTTTTCCTTATTCCAACCGGTACCTTCAAGTGAAGGTTGTGCTCCTGGAACATTATGTGGAATAAAATAATTTGGTCCTGATGAAGGACCCTGACTAGCACTAGCAGTAGAAAGTGAACCATCAGGACTCTCACCAAAAGATGAATGTGGAGCACGGAAGCTTGGACTTGCAGCACCATGGGGCATAGATGGTGTAGAATGGGATTGGGATCCACTCATCGCTGCTGCTAGGGCATCCTTTGTTTTTTGTTTTTCCTCTTTTTTAAGCTCATATTCAGCAAGAAGGGCCTTCATCTCTCTAATAATCTCAGGAGTAGTCTTCTTGCATCCCTCCACATTTTGCCCAGGTATTCTAGCAAGGTGGTATTTTAATCTGTTTATTCCTCCTGTCATCCATTTCTGGCATTCACTACATGTCACTTCACCTTTTTTATCTCCTGGAATTCCATACTTCCATGCAGGGTCTTTTTTCAATCCCTTTGGATTTGAAGACGACATTACTGTTTCAAGTTCAACATGGAAAAAAAAAATCAGCTAGGGTTTGCTAAAAAATCAGCAAATAAACGTGATTCAAAGTTTCAAACATTTGCAAAAGAAAAAGAATGCAAAACCAAACTAGAAACAATAAGAATTAGGCTATTAAGGAAAATAGAAAAAAAATTGGCAACATTTCCCCTTATTTTTCTTGATTTTTTTGATTTTGAATGCAAGAAATTGAAGAAAACAAACAAAAAGAATTGTTAGATCACTTACCTGGCTCTATTTTGATCTTTTCAGTTCGTTCTCCTTGCTTCAATCAACCCCAAATCAATTTGCAGACCTGTTTTTCACAATTGAGAGTCTAAAAATGAAAAAAAAAAATAAAAAGAAACATGGGTTTTAACCCATTGCCAACTAGCGTCGCAGGAGAGTCTGGAGTCGAGGACTCCGAGAGCGACCTCAAGACTTCGGAGAGTCTTGAGCTTGTCGGGAGTCCGGCTAAGACTCTCGACAACTCCGAGTCGTGGCGAGTTGAATCGGCCCGGTCGGGGACTCTTGAGTCCGTAGGGGAGTCCCAGGAGTCCCTTAATCTATGGATTACATCAATCAATTACGATTTCATGGTATCAAAGCACAAGTTCTTTTTTGAGCAATGCAAAATTTGTGGTACATTAACGGCGATTTTGGAAAAGATTCATAAGTTTTTTGTTCAATTTTTTTAAAAATAAAATAAAATCATGAGGGTTTCAGAATTTTTTGTTGAGGGTTTTATCTTCTCAAAATTTGAGTGTTTTTCTAAAAGCAAAATGCAAGGTTTTTTTGCATTTTTCAGGGATTTTTTTGAAGGAAAAAACTGCACTTTCTGATCTTTCAAAATTGCACCCTCTGATCTTTCAATAATACTGTGGTTGCGGATTTCTTCTGCAAATGAAACTGTCTAATTTTTTTGGTGATTTTTTAAAAAAATCGTGGGTTGAGTCACGGTTTTTTTTTTCTTTTTGAAAAATAAGGTGTTATTCATGAAGGTTTTCTACGCACGTTTTTCTTCCACACGATTCCTTGCAGGCGATAAGGGTTTTGAAATTCGCTACCTGCCATTCGAAAACTGTCAGGGTTTTTTGAGTCTGCTATAGCAATCACAATTTCTAGCATTTTTGTGACAGGTTTTGTGAAGTTTGCATCTTTTGATGAAAAATTCGTTTGTTTTTTTATCATAGCTAGGGCTTTTTAGTTTCAAGTTTTTTTGCCATCTTTTTTGTGCCTTGTTTTTGACTCTCTTTTTTTGAAAAATTTGTGTGCCTCCTGCCACCTAGGGTTTTTGGGCAAAGCCTGCATTTTTATGATTTTTTGACGGTTGATCACCTTGGTGTCTTTGCCAACCAATTACCTCGTTTTCATAGTCTTTTGAAAACGGGAGGGATGCCATCTATGCATTTTGAGTAGGAGTCAACCTTGTATGCATTGATGGCCAAAAGACTAGCAGATCATGTCAAATCATTTGCGTTGTACATTGATTCTTGAGCCCCTCAGCATTTCACAAATAAAAGATATTGGTTCACGGAGTATATGGCTTGCTCCGATTTCGCCATCTTTGGTGCTGGTGAAGAGTATACAGTTGTTAGCAAGGGCAACGTTCAAATCACATCTGGTGAGAGAAATCTAATATTTCTCGATGTGTGCTATGTGTTAGGCATGGAGCTCAATTTGCTCTCAGTGAGTTAGATTATGCGACATTGTTCGAAGTTCGACATCATCCTTAGCTCACACAGTGTTGAATTGTTGATAAGGAGTCCAAGAACATTGTTGCAATTGGGCTCGAGGATCATGGTTTGTATTGGTTGGTTGATACTGGAGATTCTCAAGAGTATACAGTTGTTAGCAAGGGCAACGTTCAAATCACATCTGGTGAGAGAAATCTAATATTTCTCGATGTGTGCTATGTGTTAGGCATGGAGCTCAATTTGCTCTCAGTGAGTTAGATTATGCGACATTGTTCGAAGTTGGACATCATCCTTAGCTCACACAGTGTCAAATTGTTGATAAGGAGTCCAAGAACATTGTTGCAATTGGGCTCGAGGATCATGGTTTGTATCGGTTGGTTGATACTGGAGATTCTCAAGAGAATGCAATGGCTGCGAAGAGTTCATCAATCAACACTCTTTGGCATCAACATTGCCTACCTCTCTTGGATGGCTCGAGAAAATTTGGTAGAAGGTTTACCTGAGATTTAGCAACAAACACATGGTGTTTGCGGAGCTTGCCAAGCAGGGAAGCAACATCGTACTCCATTTTCAAATAGAATGCCTTGGAGAGCATCCAAGGTTCTACAACTGGTTTATGTGGATGTTTGTGGAACAATGAATACTGCATCGATTATTGGTACCAAGTATTTCCTCTTGTTTGTTGATGATTTCAGTAGGAAAATGTGGGTGTATTCCCTCAAGGCAAAGTTAGACGTGTTTAATAAATTTTAGCAGTTTAAAGCATTAGTTGAAAAAAAGTCAGGATGTCAAATCATAACTCTTAGGTCAGATAATGGGGGTGAGTTTTGTTTAAACCAATTCACCGACTTCTGTGCTAAATACGGTTTTAAGCATCAGCTTACCACACCCTATACCCCCAACAAAATGGCGTCATTGAGTGGAGGAACTGTACCATCACAGAAATGTCCCATTGTATGTTGGAGAACAAGAATGTTCCTAAGAAGTTTTGGGCTGAGGCAGTGTATATTGCGGTATACCTTCTTAATTAGTCTCCCACACAGGCCGTCAAGAAGATGATATACCTTCTTAATTGATCTTCCACACTGACTGTCAAGAAGATGAGCCCAGAGGAAGCATGGTCTGGGAGGAAACCAAGAATCAATCATCTCAAGGTTTTTGGTTCGACTATGTATGTTTGGATTCCAAATGCAAAGAGGAACCAAGTTGGATTCCAAGAGCCTGAAGTTGATGCTAGTAGGATACAGTGACAATTATAAGTTTTATCGATTGATTGATGTCGACATTGATCATTTGACATTCAACAAGAATGTTGTGTTTGATGAGGAAGGTGGTCCCCTTTTGCTGTCTTCTCCCATCAAGAGTCTTGAGGATCAACCTTTGAAGACTAAGGATTTGGGTGTTAAAGCTTCCATTAGCTCCACCTAAATGGAGGGATTCTAATTATTCTGACATTGTGGAATTTCCTAGGCACGGCCTGAAACCAACAAATTTCCCTCAAGATAACTTGGATCAACATCCAAATGATATTATTCCAGGTAGCCCAAGTCATGATGATGATCATCCTAATTTGGAAGAAGATTCATCTCCTCCTCGTCCTAAGTGGTGGGTGAAGCTCATTGGTGATGTTCACAATGATGAGCTTGTTGACGGTAGATCGTCTAGAGGCAAGAGCAAGAAGAACACAATGAACTTTGCTCTTATGGCCAACTTTTAGAGTGTTTGTGAGCCCTATGATTAGTTGGAGGCGAAGGGTAAACCTGAATAGGAAAAGGCCATGGATATTGAGCATCATAGTCTTTTGAAGAACAACTCTTGGGTTTTGCTAGATCTCCCACTGGGGAAGAAACCCATTGGCTGCAAATGGGGTTCTCATAGAGAGAAGGCTTTGACTATGAGGAAATCTTTGCTCCCACAACAAAGATGGGCAACATTCAACTTGTCCTAACCATGGTACCATAGTTTGGCTGGAAGGTCCACCAGATGGACGTAAAAGAGTGCTTTACTCAATGGAGATTTAGAGGAAGAGGTCTACATGACACAACCTTTTGGTTTCAAGGTTGCAGGCAAAGAGCACAAGGTATGAAAATTGCTAAAGGCTCTTTATGGCCTAAAGCAGGCACCCAAGGCATGGTTACATAGGGGTTTCAGAGAAGTCCCTTAGATACAAATTTGTATGTCAAGAGCATTGGTAGTGATATCATCCTTCTTGTCATCTATGTGGATGATATCATCATTATTGGCAGTGGGTTACATTTGCTTGAGCAGATCAAGTCAAATTTGTGTCAAGCATTTGATATGATAGACTTGGGTCTCCTACACTATTGTCTTGGTGTAGAAGTTTGGCAGACAGGTGGTAGTATTTTCATTTCTCAATTGAAGTATGCTAGGAGTTTGTTGGAGAAATTCAAGATGGCAGATTGCAAAATCTCATCCACTCCCATGGAGAAGGGGTTGAAACTTTCAGCTAAATCAGACTCACCAATGGTGAATGTGTCAATGTTCAAGCAACTAGTGGGCAGCCTCATCTATCTTATTGCCACTAGACTTGATCTTAGTTTTTCTATGAGCTACATTTCTCATTTCATGATTGCCCCTAAGGCAGATCATTGGGTTGCAGCAAAGTGAGTGTTAAGATATGTGAAAGGGACACCTAACTTTGGAATTCTGTACAGTAGACGCAAAGATCCTTGGCTGATTGGTTTTACAGATTTAGATTGGATAGGTTAAGTTGATGACAAGAAGTCCACTTCTTGGTATGTTTTCAGTCTTGGTATGGGTGCAGTTACATGGACAAACAAGAAGCAGCAGGCAGTAGCTCTTTTCTTGACAGAAGCAGAGTATCGGGGAATGGTTAAGGTAGCATGTGAGGCAATTTGGCTTCAGAGGATGCTTGCTGACATGTAAATGTCTCAAGCATGGCCTTCACCCAATTTCTGTGACAACCATGGGGTGCTAAAGCTTGCCAAGAATCCAGTCTTCCATGAGCGAACCAAGCATGTTGAGCTTCATTGTCACTTCATCAAACAGCTTGTTGAAGATGGATTTGTGATTTCCAGTATTTTCCAACTGAGGATAAGACTGCAGACATTCTCACCAAGTCCCTAAATCCAGATAAATTTGTGAAATTTCGAGGTAAACTTTGTGTAGTTAGTAGAATGATCATTAAGGGAGGGTATTAAAGTATTATTGTAATATTTAATGGTCATGTTAGTTGTTAGTTTACTTTAGTTAGTTTTAGCAGCTTTCAGTTTTCTGCTTTAGTTTACAACTGTCTCTTTTTAGAAACTTCATCCTTGTAATCTATTATTTAAAGGAGTATTCCTCTCCTTGTTAATAATGAATAATAAACATTGATTACATCAATCAATTACCGTTTCAGTTCTCCCTTTTTGGGTATCCTTTCCTCCTTAAAAGTTGAGCACAGTTCTGATTTTTCATCGCTTTTTAGAATCTCTGAGTCTGCTAAAAATACTTTTTCTTCTGCTGTTTGGGCTAATATTTATTTGTTTTCAACCATTGTCTTTCCTCTGTTACACCAAACCATTTCTCAACTTCTCCAATTTACAAAATCAAACACACTGACAGTTAGAAGAATAGTAGCAAACAAACTCCAGATTTTGTTTTGGATAGATTTTTGATATCTGTTTGTAGGTTGACCTTTGGCATAGATGTGATGATCAAGGGCTATCTATCTCTTCTTTCGAATTCACAGAGGAATTGCACCTGGCCTTGTCTGTTGTGGTGCATCACACACAGAATTGGATGTTAATATGTTATAGTTTACCTGGTTCAACTTTCAATGTTTGCACATTTTTAAGCGTGCAACATTATTCCTGGGGATTTGAACACAGGACTCCAGTATCAGAGCCCTGATGGTTAACCATTTTAACTCATACCATTTGACTTAAACAACATTGGATTTTGTTAGCAGAACAAAACTGCTGGTTCTTTCATGGGGCTGTTTCAAAACTGCCAGTTACCCTATAGGGATGGTTTTGCAACTGCCGGTTTGCACAAGGGGTAGTTTTGACCCATCATCAGGGAAACAAAATTTGAAGCATATAGTCCAATGCTTCTCCTTCCCATTCCAATACCGAGACTTTCTATGCACAAGCACATTCCAACATAAGGGAAAGAGGTAGTTGGGTTGCATCATTGGAGGCTTGTGCGAATGTTGTAGTGAATTGAAGAGATCTTTGCCATAGGAAATACACATTTAATTTTCATAATTGCACAACATTCTACCCTCCAAGACTGTCATTTGGATTGAGCAAGCAGGACAATAGTTTGAATTGGCGATTTAGTAGTTTCTGTAAGCATTTCTTTAGAAATTATGAATCATATCCCTACATCAAAAAGTTTATTTCATGACAGTTTAATTATATGGGGATGGAAATCATCTGTATGAAATCTTCAATGTCCACTTCATTGAAATAATTTTTCCATGATGTTAGAATATTATATTCTTCCATTTTATAATGGTCAATTATATCTATTAGTTGTTGGTAGGTAGCTGGTAGGTAGACATTTAATGTCTACAGTACTTTTACTCCTCTATATATTGTAATCATCTCCTCTGTTAATATCAAGCAATTTTCATAGCAAAATTGTTTCATGGTATCAGAGCAGGTCTGAGCCTCCCTCGCGGGAGGGCTCAGGATTCTGGAAGAAAATTTGTGTGGCTCTTCTTGTTAAAAATTCGAGGGTTCTGAAGATGCCATAGTTTTTGAAAAATTTTCGTGGGTGTTTCAAGGCTGTAATTCGAAAATTTTTCTGGTCGAATTTCTTCTGAGGATTCTAAGTTTTGAAGTTGTGTTTTTTCGTGGCCCCTGAAAATCGAAGGTCTGTAAGTGATCTTTGGCCACGTCTTCTCTTGTGACGGGTTTCTGGGCGCGGTTTTGTGGAGATTTCGTGACTGCAACTTGTTTTCTTTTTTGCGCAACCTCTGTAGCTCTTGGCGCGTGTTTTAATCTTGCAAATCTAAGTATTCGCGCGACCTCATTTTCGTCCTCTGCCCGCACGACTTCTGGACGTCTCGTTTTCTACGTTTTTCTTCATTTGCGTTGGCTCTGTGTGTCTTCTTTGGGTTCGTTGAGGGTTTCTGAGCATTTGGCCGCGCGTCACTTGTGTCTGGCTCAAGCCCGTGACCTTCGTTTTTGCCTGCGCGACCTCTTTGTCGGCCGTGTTTTTTCCATGCGTTTTCTGTGCATCTTTTGAAGGAGATCTCGTGTCTTCTAGGTGTTGTTTTGTTCATCTTTTTTGGGCGGCGCGATTTCCAACTTCTGGGCGCAGATTCTTCATTATTCCTGGCACGCGATAGTCCTCAATTTCGGCCGCGTTTTGTATCTTGGTGGCCGCGTCTGTTCTAGTGTGTTTTCATCTTGGACGGCTCCATTCGGAATTTTTTCTGCACATTTTGACCTCTCAGATCCGCGGCTAGGGTTTTTGCAACCTGGGTACAAAGATTTTCAGAATTTTCTGCAACTTTTCTGTGCATCCATGGCGGCTAGGGTTTCTGCCAGTTCCTCTAGGGTTTTTACCCTTTGTTCCAAGGCGAAAATTATTTTTATTTGCAAATTCCTTCTGGGTTTTTCGAGAACTCAAATGGGTCATTCTCTGTTTTTTCTGGGTGCTTCGTTTTCCGTGCCTTGATTTCTGTGCAGAGCTTTCTAGCGGCTAGGGTTCCAAACCCTTTGTTTTTCAGCCGACAATCGATGGCTACTTGGCTTCTGTAATTCGCAGTGTTGCGTGGGATTCCTTTGTTGAGGGTTTTCATAATTTTTCCCTTAAAAAATTCCTGACAGGTTTATAATTTTCTCCTTAAAAAATTACGAGTTTTTCCTGTATATCCTAGTTAGGGTTTCTGTTCTTCGGGAGGGCTCTTTGGTCTTTGGTTTTTACCGTTTTTTCCGAAAAAAAAAGATGATTTGTAATCTTGGGTTTAGTGATTTTTTCCTCAAAAATTGTGGTTTGTTGCAGTTTGTTTTGGTCGCACCTCAAGTTGCTGGGGCGAACATCTGCACAACTAGCTTCTTGTAGTTTGTTCTTGGGCATTGTGCTCTTTTGCAAAAGTTTCAATGGTTTGTCGATTTTTCCTCAAATCGTGGCAGCTGTTCTCGGTGTGTCTGGTTTCAGGGATGGGCAGCTCTGTTATCCAACGTCAGGTTGGACATTTTGTGATGACTTCTGGTCAATGGTTTTGCAGATTTTGGGAGGGTTGGTGGCAGACTCATCTCACGTGACAGAGTCAGTGGCAGGCTTTTGGCTCTTGTTGCAGAGCTTTTTAAAGAAGGGGCAACCTTCCTTGTTTTTGGTACTCTTGGTCATCAACATTTTGCAGATCCAGGGAGGGTCTCGGTAGCAGCAGAGTGTTCTGAAGAATTTGTGACCAAGCGACCTGCAGATTGTTTTTTGTGGGCTAGTTAGATGATTGACCATTAAGGGAGGGTGTTAGAATATTATATTCTTCCATTTTATAATGGTCAATTATATCTATTAGTTGTTGGTAGGTAGCTGGTAGGTAGACATTTAATGTCTACAATACTTTTACTCCTCTATATATTGTAATCATCTCCTTTGTTAATATCAAACAATTTTCATAGCAAAATTGTTTCAGATGTCACTGCACATTGGACAAGATATATTTTCTGTTGGTTATAAAATTTATTGTTTGCATGACTAGAAGGTTGCTTTAGAAACACAAATTTTCCAATACTTGATCCCCTTGCAGTTACAGACAGTTGATGCATAAACTTTTCATCCCTCAGGACAATGACACATAAAATTGAAGCCCTGCAGGAATCCAATTTAAACATAAAGTTGTAGCTTAAAACTGGATTGATCATAGCCATTTTTGGAGGCTGAAGAGGGTGTGTGGCTAATGCTTTAGAGAATTACTATAGATTTACTAAAATTTAGAAATTGTTAATCATTCCCCATTGATGCACATCATAATCAATGACATGGCAGTAGCGGAAATATTGATTTTTCCTATGAACATTTTCACCTGTCTCCATTGATTTATGTCCACTTCTTTGAAATAATTTTTCCATGATGTCACTGCACATTGGATGGGATATGTTTTCTGTTGGTTATAAAATTTATAGTCTGCATGACTAGAAGGTTGCTTTAGAAACATAAGTTTTCCAATACTTGATCCCCTCGCAGTTGCAGACAGTTGATGCATAAAATTTTGATCCCTCAGGACTATGACACATAAAATTGTAGCCCTGCAGGAATCCAATTCAAGCATAAAGTTGTAGCTTAAAACTGGATTGATCATAGCCATTTTTGGAGGCTGAAGAGAGTGTGTGGCTAATACTTTAGATAATTACCATAGATTTATTAAAATTTAGAAATTGTTAATCATTCCCCATTGATGCACATCTTAATCAATGACATGGCAGTAGTGGAAATATTGATTTTTCCTATGAACATTTTCACCTGTCTCCGTTGATTTATAATTTTATTCATAGAGCTAATAGTATTTTTAAGCTTTTGTGATCATGCTTTAGAAACTAGATAATTAATCTATAAATATTAAATATTTCTTAAATCTTCTCCTTACTGTTGATTACCCTAGAGGATGCACTTATTATATTCCCTTTTTTTATCATCATTTGTTTCGAGGAATTATAGCAGTGATTTTACAACATATTATTCTGGCAGGTGAGGATATTTGGAGATTTGTTGGTAAACTTTCAGATGCTCAGAAAAGCATGCTGGATGACAAATTTAAATGGAAAGTATGTTGTTTGAACATCTATTTTTCAGCTGAATCTTGTTTTAAAATCTTTCAATTTTTTTTTCTAAAATGCTTTGTAATTTTAGGCTCGTGAAATGGAGAAGAGAAAGGAAGGAAAGCCTGGTGAGGCTAGAGCAGCTATGAGACGTTCTGTTAGGGATAATGGGTAACGACCTTAAACTTTTACAGGCTACATTTACTTTCATCTGATTGGTAAATGCTCTATGATGGAGGAATTTGTTTGTACCATATATCAACAAGACACCTAAAAGAAATCAGTTCTACCATAAATTGTCTCTGATTTGAATGCTCAAGGACCCAGTTTTCTTGATTAATCTTACATCCAAATGCTTTGAATGCTTGGATGAGAGACGAGAAATATGATCTAATCTTTGTAACTTAAATATCAAACCGCTACAGTAATGAAGTATAAGCAAATGTGTATGTTCTTACATTTCATTTATTGGTTATTTACAATATACTAGATTCATCTCATCCCTAATATGATATACTTTTCTTTTTTTTACGAAGATTTTTATTGTAAGGAAATGACTCCTATACTTTGGAGTGGTTAATACTATTCTGGTTGTGGAACATATTCAAGTAGTATTCTTGCTTTGCAGAATTGAGACTGCAGAACAAAGTGGAGAGGTCCTACTGAAGCTTTCAAATGCACCACATCTGCCAAGGTACACCAATATTTGTGGTTTGGCTGATGGAGAAAGTGTATATTGTCTTTGATTCCTTGGGTGGATATTTGTGTTGATGTTTTATCAAGATTCAACTGTGTAGTTTTTTGAGTAAAACTCATTGACCATATATTTGATTTTTCATTCAGCTGGTTTATGATTTTTCATGTTACAGTGTAAGGGTTGATAGTGTCCATTTTGAGTCTTCTCGGGAGTCACACGTTCTGTCAGGCTCTCAAGCATTGTCATTGCCAGTGGGACCAGCTGATTGGAATGAAGCACTCAATATAATTGCCTCTGGTTCACCAGAGCAGGTTTAATTCACATGATATAACTTTTTATGGTTTCACCGTTCTGCGTATATTCAGCCTTATGTTCCTTTTGTTGCATTTACAGTTGCATGATAGAAAGCATCATAGTATTTTTTATATGTTATTCCTGGATTGCTTGTGCAATCTTCATAATCTTAGATTTCTGTTGGTAGGGTGCATTGTTCATCATTTGTAAGGGGACTCGATGACTGAAATAAATTGTATTTATTTTTCTTCTGAATCTATTTCATATACCTTTGCAGGCAGTTGAAGGCATGAAGCTTGTCTGTCACGAGTTGAGTCAAGCTGCCAGTGATGAAGAGGGCGCTGCAATGGATGATCTTGTAAGAGATTCAGATCGACTTGTGTTGTGTCTAACAACAAAGGTAAAAGTCTTCACTTCCTTCAGTTAGTTTTCTTTGTCTTGTTTGCTAAGGATCTGCTGTGTTGTGATTGATGGTAACTTTTGTGTTGCTTTGCAGGTAGCTAAGACATTTAATTTAAGTCTTTCTGGTGCATCTTCGAGATCATGTAAATATGTCTTGAATACTCTCATGCAGGTATTGTGCATACTCGAGTAATCCATTAGAAGTAGTTTTTGATATGCTGATAAGCATTTCTTTTCCATTGAAATGGCTGGGGATGCCTTCTGCTGATTTTATAGTTTCTTTAACAGACTTTCCAAATAAAGAAGCTTGCCCATGCAGTAATGGAAGGAACTCTTAATAGTCTCATTACTGAGCTTCTCCTGTGGCTTTTGGATGAAAGAGTTACGTTAATGGATGATGGAAGTCAGCTGCTGAAAGCACTTAATGTTCTAATGCTGAAAATTTTGGTGAGAACTGTGAATTGAAAGTGATATTTTCTTTCCTCACCCTCATGTCAAAGCAGCCTAATTCTTTTGATGTTGACTGCAGGAAAATGCTGATCGAACTTCAGCTTTTGTAGTTCTAATTTATCTTTTGAAACCATTAGAACCTTCAAGGTGGCCTTTTCCAGCATCTGAAGAAGTGTCAATTCTCAGACATCAGAAATTTTCTGACCTAGTTGTAAAATGTCTCATCAAACTCACAAAAGTATGGCACAATTAAGTCTACATGTAATTTGGAGTCCTGATGCATTCTTTCTCAAGAAAACAATCGCATGCACTTTTTGATCTTTGAAATTCATATTGATTCTGCAGGTTCTCCAAAATACCATTTATGAGGTTGATCTTGATCGCCTTCTTCAGAGTATACACATTTATCTACAGGATCTTGGGATGGAGGAAATTCGGCGGAGGTATGTAATTCTGTTTAGTGTGTTTGGATGCTATTTTAATCTATATTTATTTTTTACTGAGAACTGCAATGGTAGAATCTTGTGCTATGGTTGGAGCTGGATGCATGAAGCAATTATATTTTTCCTATATTCCATATAAAATCTCTTGTGCTATACTTTCCTTGCAGAGCTGGAGCAGATGATAAACCGTTGCGGATGGTTAAGACTGTATTGCATGAATTAGTCAAGGTCCGTGGAACTGCAATCAAGGGCCATCTTTCAATGGTTCCAATTGACTTGGAACCCCAGCCTATTATTCTAGCCTACATTGATCTTAATCTTCAGGTAAAATAGCTGCATTTGATTTGTAGTCTATAACTTCATACCTATGCTTGAATTCAAGAGTAGGAGACCTAGAATTAGCAACCCTACATCTGCAAAAAAATTAAAGTGAAAATATTTTTCTCCAGTAGATAATTTCTCACTGGAACCTCAGAATGCAGGTTTGATAAGCATGCAATGCATCATATGATGAAGTTTTCAAATTTTTGTTTTTCACTTAATTTCTGTTAAAATTGCAATGCTTGGTGTAGACTTTGGCAGCAACTAGGATGTTGACTCCTGCTGGACCAGTTGGTCAAAGTCACTGGGGAGACTCTGGTGCAAATAGCATGTCTCCCGCAACACATTCTGCAGATGCACAGTTGAAGGTGGTATATCCCACAAAAACATTGGTTCCAGAAATTTATTAAGCATCCATGCAAAATGTATTTTTGGTCAATTTTCTTGCATTCATATCTAAATCAATCGCATTCCTCTGTTCTGAAAAATTAATTGGTGTCTTTTCATATTCGCTTATGTGTCCCCATATTTCCACAGCAAGAGCTAGCTGCAGTTTTTAAAAAAATTGGAGACAAGCAGACTTGTACAATAGGCTTATATGAGCTCTACCGCATTACCCAGCTTTATCCGCAGGTAAGCTTTATATGAGCTCTACTGCATAGCATCATGAACATGCTTGTCTATAATGACTTTAAGATAAGTGAATGGATTGTTCAACTAATGATATTTGTTTCTAAATAAGGAAATTTATAACTCTGCTTACATACAAGAAACTAGTTATTGCAGGTAGACATCTTCTCGCAGCTTCAGAATGCAAGTGAAGCATTTCGTACATACATCAGAGATGGACTAGCACAAGTATGAATGGTCACTGTAATAACTTCACTTAAATACTTCTTTTGATTTGAGGATGCGTTTTCTTGAACTTATTTCTTCTTGGATTTTCTTCTATATAGGTAGAAAGAAATGCAGCAGCTGGAAGGACACACTCGAGTATGCCTATATCAACACCACCTCCAGTATCTTCTAATCTGTCTTCTCCAAAGCTTCCACCTCCCTCTCCTCTTAATCCAAAATTCCAGTTGGCTAGGTTAGAGAATACACATTCCAACTTGCGTCCTATTCCAGATAATGTTGACAGCAATGGTGGACCTCTGTCAGGGACTCTAGATCAGTCAGATATAAAAAAGCTCCTCCATTTACGGTCTCGGGAAGAAAGAAATGAAAATAATGCCATGTCAGGAGGTATTCTACTTAGAGTTTTTTCTTTGATGCAAATGTTTTGTTCTTGGTCTAACATGTAGAGTTTGCTAAACTGATGTCTTGAACAATGTGTTAGAAGGTAATGCAGCACCTCTTGGAACTTTGGATGCTATTAGAGAGAGAATGAAAACTATACAGGCAGCAGCTGCTGCAGGTGTAAATGTTGAAAATGTACCACTGATGTCTTACTCAAATGGATCCCTGCTACCTTACTCTCGAACTATTGCATCTCAACAAACAGAATCTCACTTTCAAGAAATGCTCCCTCAGTCTGGGACTGTTCCTCTGATGGACGAAAAAGCTTTGTCTGGTTTACAAGCTCGAATGGAAAGGCTTAAGAGTGGCGCAATTGAACATTGAAAAATCCAATGCAGGTTTTCTACTACAATCAAAATACACTGAGCACAAATATGTAATGAATGTTTCTTGTAAGAAACCTTCAAAACCTTTAAGGTGCTAGTATGGTCCTGGAGATTAGTTCTTTGCCATGTGTACAAGAAGCCATGGCACTTGAAGAAAAATGTAAATACTAATTAATCAGACTTAAATGTCTCTCTGTATTGGAGGGCATCTAGTTCCGGCTCAATTTTTAATAGAGGGAGCACAAGGAATGGTGCTTGTTTGTAAGGTGAGTAATTTGATAGTTCCGTGTGTATACAATGTAATCTGTAGGTCAGCAATTTTTTATCATACTTCACCTTAGAGTTTGATCAGAATATCAGGGCAGCATGTATACAGGGTTGGGAAGGTTGTATAACAGTTAATTAAAACATCCTTATGGAAGATGGTAACAGCTGAAATTATTACGTAAACGGATTTCCAAACTAGCCTGTAAACTGATTTGAGTTGATCAAAACTGAAATTCATTTTGAGCTCCTATACTGCAATTATCTATCATTTGTACAATTTTCAGGTATTTCATGGAGCTTTATTCACATTCTATTGTTCTATCAGTAAGACGTGATCTTATCAAGAGGTCTTCTACTTGACGATTAGTTGTATTGGTTAAGAGCAGAGGAGCTGATAAATGATTTCTGTGTTTATTTAATGCTTATCGACATGGTTAAGAGAGCAGTACATCATCGCATTATTTACAGGTTGAAATGGTGTAAATAGTTTTGTACTTTTTTCAACAGCCAGATTGAATCGATTGAGTGAATTATTCACATTTATTAACTAGAAACTATATAAAGAAAAAAACATCTGCAGAGATTTTTTTAAAAGATCTGCAGTTTTTGCAGTGCATTAGATGTATAGATATTTTAAATATTACCAAGATTTTGGGTTCTACATCTTGATTTACTAAGATACCGTTCCTAATGTGAACTCAAGGAATTTAGTCTCAATTCTTAAAATTTAACTGCATAGAAAAATGTATCAAATATGACAATGCAGAGAAAGAGTGTAATTCAATAATGGAGAAACCCAAATTGGGAATAACTCCAAAAGATCGAGAGGTATTTCCTTTTCAAGATCATATCTCAAGAGCTGTTACAATAGATTACTTTAAAAAAGGTTTGCAAGAGTTCTTTCCGGTAATGTCTTACTCGTGCAACTCTTAAATTTGCTCACACTGATCTGAAAATTGGGTCAAATATGTAGAACAGCTGGGTCAAGTTGGTGGTCACTATTCAAGATTTGCACTTGGTAGAATTTTGTCACCAAAACGCATAATACATGATGCATGGCAGTTGACTAAAGGGGTTAATGAGGTGTGAGTAGTGTTTTGTAATATCCCTAAAGTTTTTGTTTTATTTTGTCGACTTTGGAAATGTGTGGAAATGTGAAAATGATGAATTCAGTGCTTACAAAGAGTGAATGCAGTGTTCGCCACGACAAACACTGCAGACCCTAGCAGCAAACAGGAGATTGTTGCTCAGTAACTGGCAAACAATTTACTAGTAAACTAATAGACTTGTTTTGATCTGGAAAAATAGGACATGGGTTTTTAGATGTCAGTGGGCTTTTCGATAGCCATAGGAGGTTGGGAGGATTTATGTTGCTGCTTCACCATAGGCAAGGTTTGTTTCGTTGTAGAAACTTATGTTTATGCTCGTGAAGCAGATTTTCATAGAGATAGCTGGGTTTTCTCATTGTCTAGAGGTACATCAAATGTGAAGGCTCTGCCTATTGTTTGTGAGTTTTAAGAACTAGTAGAATCCATTTGAGAGATAGCAACAAAGGATGTTTGTGAGTTTTAAGAGCTAGTAGAATCCATTTAAGATGAAGGCGTTAGACATTATCTTAGTGTTTTACAGATCAGGTGGTATTAGAGCATATAAGACCTAGTGCAAGTGATTATCTTATACCCTACAAAACGAAAATTGGATCTAGAGAGTGGACTAGGAAAATAAAATCTATGGCAAGTGAATAACGAGGCAAGATTCAAGAAGCTTGAAGATGGATGTACGAGGAAGAGTATCATGTGGACAAAGTTGATAGAAGAGGTTGGGTATGGTGAAGACCCATGAAAATAAAAGAGAGCCATGGAGGCCCAAATCTAAACAAGGGGAAACATCCATAGGTAGTTTTTTTCTAGGTTTAAGCAAAATTTGACATTCAACCCTTTGATGAAGAAATGGAGGTATATTTTTGTCTTCATAAACTCACACCACATTAGTAAATATTATGTGCAAGGCTCAAGCTTGTTGGCTATGCATAACTTCATGGAAGTTATGCGTTATCCTTTGAGTGTTGAAATGTAGGTCCTATATAATTAGATGGGAGGGTTTCAAGTTGTTGCTCAAGAATTAATTCTACCCATTTTGCCATTGGAAGTGTGGTGTAGTGGCATTAATTTTGATAAAGACAAGGATAGTGTACAAGAGCAGACAATTGGATTTAAAAAAAAAAGTTTGATCAATGGGGAAAGAACATCATGGATAAAAAGAGTGTTGATAGTACATGGGGGGTTGTTGAAGAATCTCAGCAGGGCTATGAAGGGTTGTTTGTATATGAACATTGTGGAATGGCACTACTTTTGACAAAAGCAAGGCCAAAGTCTATAAGAGTACACAAGTGAACTTTAAAAAAAAGGTTGTTCAATTAGTACAAAACATCATGGATTAAAAGGAGTAGATGAACTACATTGGGGGGTTGATTGTGCACCTCAATAGACTTTTGGAGAGTTGTTTGTATATGAATGTCATGCAATGCAACTACTTTTGACCAATGCAAGGCCAAAGTGGACAAGAGTACACAAGTGAATAATGAAAAAATGACTTTTCAACTAGGGAAGAGTGTCATGGATAAAAAAGTGTTGATAGTACATTGAAGGGTTGTTTGAGAATCCCAATAGACCTATGGAGGGTTGTTTATATATGAACGTTGTGGAATGGCATTACTTTTGACAAAAGCAAGGCCAAAGTCTATAAGAGTACACAAGTGAATTTAAAGAAAAAAGGTTGTTCAATTACTAAAGGACATCATGGATAAAAAGGAGTAGATGAACTACATTGGGGGGTTGTTTGTGCACCTCAATAGACCTGTGGAGGGTTGTTTATATATGAACGTTGTGGAATGGCACTACTTTTGACAAAAGCAAGGCCAAAGTCTTATAGTACACAAGTGAATTTAAAGAAAAAAGGTTGTTCAATTAGTAAAGGACATCATGGATAAAAAGGAGCAGATGAACTACATTGGGGGGTTGTTTGTGCACCTCAATAGACTTTTGGAGAGTTATTTGTGTATAAATGTCATGCAATGCAACTACTTTTGACCAGGGCAAGGCCAAAGTGTACAAGAGTACACAAGTGAATAATGAAAAAATAAGGGCTAATGAAGTAGTACATTGGAGTGTTGTTTATACCTTAATTAAGGAAGGATGCCATGTTAGAGAAAATGATTGTTTTTTGGGAGTAAAAGGTGCCATTCACTTTGCAATCTTAAGTCTTGATTAATTGTATTTAAGTAGACTATAAATAATGTATGATATCCAAACATGGAGTGGATAAAATGCAAGAGTTGTGTGTGTGGGAACAGTATTTATTTAATATTGATTCTTTGAAATACTTGCAATGTTGTGTAAGAAGGCACTAAATAGGGAGGTTGCATTGAAAATATCACAATTCAGAGTCATAAAGCATCTTTTCAATTTGGTGGTCATGACACAAACATTGAATGCCCCACAAAGCTATTGGGATAGGGATCTTGGCCAATTTGACCATTATGAAAAAACTTACCCACTATTTCAAGATTTTTGACCATGACTATAGAGGTGTTGGATTTCACCATGGCTCATGGTTTTGGATACAACTTGATGGTTTCTAGTTTTTGAATTTTCTATAAATTGGAGGCATGAGATAATGGACAAAGTGGTTTTTTTGTAGGAACTCTTATGTTGCCATTTTACTATCATAGGAATAAGTGTTTGTATTGGCATATCCTCTTTTGAAATTAATACAAGCTTAGGTCTCTTTGGTAGTGAATTTTTTTCATAAGGGTTATTCCACATCAATTTGTTGGTATGGTTTGCGTTTATTATTTTTGCTCTTTCATTGGATTACATTTTATTAACTTAATTAGATGCTTTATCATATTAAAGCTCCATTTTGTGAATATTTTCAATGTGTCATTTATCCTATTAGTTAACATTTGGTATCATAGCCATGACTTGATTTAGAAGAGGACATTTTTTTTCAATGTTATGGGTTTTGTGGTTGCAATGAGAGTATTTTTTTAATGGTTTTATAGACCTAAGTATGGTTAGAGAATCCATGACAAGCACATCATTATTAGAGATTAAAAAGTTTAGTTGCTTCATATATATCAATGGAAAGCTATGACAATAGAGTCTAAGCTTCCAAATGTTTCAAAAGATAGATAAAAAGGCACAGTGAACCATACAATTATGCTTTGTAGATTCTATTCTATTGAATCTCTCAAAGGAAGCTACTATATTCAATTTGTGGAAGAGAATTAGTGAAATTTATCAAATGAAGAGTTTGTTACATAAGTTTTTATGTAAAAAGAAAACTATATTCTTAAAGGAATGAGACTATGATAAGTGTTACTTGATTCTTGGGAGATTTAGTAATGTAAGGAGTGTTGCTACTATAGATCTCAAAATGCATGTCCTTGTTGCCACTTTGCTTAGTGAGAAAACAAGGCAAAAATCCATATACGAGAGTTTAAGGATGCACTACATGTTTAAGGTAGACCCAAGGAAAAAAATGATAATAAAAAGGGGGACAAGGACATTTTCAAATCAAATTTGGGTTCTGGCCTATCCTATTTAGAACCACATCAAGTAAATTTTATTGAAAGAATGTTTAAGGGCCAAATGGTTATGTGCTTCAATGTCTCATCCATACACTTCCTTGATACTGACTTAGGTTGATGTTCGCTTGCATGTAAATAATTTTGGATCACATTGAAAGAAGTGTTAAGTTTGTTTTTGCTCCTCTCTATCCTTGAGATAGGACCACATTATGCTTTGGTGGCTGACCAGTGGCATTCATTGTTTATTCTCTTCTTGGCTGACTGGATTAAAGAATTAAAGTGTTGTGGTGGATATAAATGCAAGATCATTTCAGATGCAACATGAAGAAGTGCACAAGTGTGAAAAAGTGTGTGTGCAAGTTGTATTGAATATCCAACAAAGATAGTGCTAAAGATTGTGAAAGGAAAGATAAATTGAGTTTGAATGCCTCAGTCAACAGAGTTGTGTTGGCAATCTTTGTAATTCTCTTATAAATCTTTTGTATCCTGCTATGAGACAGTGAATCTCATCAAGTCCTTTGTATCTTTCTCCTGGAGTTGGTTGGTACTTCAGTGTTGCAAGTCCTTTTGTATTTTTCTCTAAGACAATGAGCCTTATATTGTGAGTTAACTCTCACCATGGTTTCTCCCTCATTGGGTTTTCCACGTAAATCTGACTAGTGTCTCTATGTGCATGTGTGTGTTCTCTATCTCTTTCTCTTTGCTACTAATTTGATTATTGCTATGTCTTCATTGGAAAATTTTGTTAAGGTGTTAAAGATTCAAATTGCTATATTCTTCTCTGTTACTGCTCTACTTAAAGATCTATCTTTATTTTCTAAAGGAGTTTGAGTTGTCTTGAAGTTTCAAGTTTCAAAAGGTGTTAAGTTTTGTGTAGATTGATTCACCCTCCCCTCTCAATCTTTGGAAGTGTTCAACAATTGGTATCAGAGCCAAGTTCCTCTGAAGTAGCTTAACAACTTGAGGAAAAGATCCAGGATGGCACATGATGGTTCATAAAAGGGTCCTAGGTTTCATGGGACTAATTACTCCTACTGAAAAATGAGAATGGAAGGACACCTAAATTCTCTTGGTTTTGGTGTTTGGCAATCAGTCAAAAGTGGTTATGTTGCTCCTACCACTCCTATTATAGATCATGCTGAAATTAGATTGTATGAATGTAATGCTAAAGCCAAGAATGTTGTTCTATGTGGACTAGCTAATTCAAAGTTGTTGAAGGTGATGAATTGCAGTTCTACCAAAGATGCTTGGGAGAAGCTTAGTAGTATCTATGAAGGAGATTCTAAAGTGAAGCAAACCAAGATGCATATGTTCAAGAGTAGATTTGAGACTTTGCGAATGATAGATGATGAAGCTATTGCAAGCTATATGCTTCAGGTTCAAGAAGTCGTTACTGACATTACTAGTATTGGTGGAGAAGTGAAGGAAAGAGAAATAGTAAATAAGGTTTTGAGATCTCTCCCAAAATATTATAGTCACAAAGTGTTAGCTATTGAAGAATCCAAAGGCTCAAATCAGTATTCAGTTAAGGAAATATTTGGTACTCTTACTGTCTTTGAGATGAAAGAGTTTGGTCAAGATGTTCCAAAGAAAGAAGATGCATTCAAAGTTAACAAAAAGTTTGAAGATGAGGCTCTTGATAAGAATGAAGATCTTGATGTTGAAGCTAACTTTGAGAGATTACTAAAGAAAGGTACTGGAAAATACAAAGGTAAGTTACCTTTTAAATGTTTCAATTGTGGAAGAATAGGTCATTTTGCATCCAAATGTCCTTATAAAGATTCATATGACAACAATAAAAGAGATAAGGTCAAGAAGAGTCTCTATTCCAAAGAGAGCAGTGGTTCCTCTAAAGATGAGGATGATGATTCAAATGATGAAACTCTTTTTATGGCTTTCAATACTACTGATAGAAAGTATATTGTTGAGACATGTAAGGATTCAAGCTACTTAATTGACAAAGACATATTTTTCTCTAATCCAGATCTAGAATCTATGGAACTTGAAGGTTGGGAATTCAATTTAGATGAATGGGGGATTGAATTTGTAGGAAAACTCTGGTTTGCATTGGAAGACCCAAATGAAGCAAGAGGTGTAAATCATAAATATGAAAGCTTGCTTGTAGAATCAAAAGAAGAATCTAACAAACTGAGGATTCAAGTAAAAGAAGGTAAAATATATGAAATCAAAGTAAAAGGAGCAAAAAGTGTGATCTCTAATTTGAAAATAAAGGTTGAAGAAAGTAAGAGGATTGAAGATTGCTTAAATATCAAACTCAAAGACAAAACTGTTGAATGTTTGAAGATTGAAGAAGAAAATACCACTCTAAGGAATGCCTTGAAAAGAGAAAAGGAACAAATTGAAAAAAGAGAGAAGTTTGGTCTAGACAATTCAAAATAAAATGAAAAGGCTAAAAAAGAAGAAGAGAGAGTCTACCTTGAAGACTCTAAGAAGAATGCCTTCATAGATACAAAGAATATTCATAATGGAAATAATGAAGGTGGATCCAATTTTGATCGGGGTTTTAAAAGTTCTCCATGAGCAAAACATCACGCTCCTTATAGGTTCAATCAATCCTTTCAAGGTTACTATTTTTTTTTGTAATATTTTTGGGCATAAGGCTGTTGATTGTAGAGTTAGAAAGAGAAGGAATAGTAAGATAGGAAGGTCTTTCTTACCTCAAAGAAACAATACTATGTTATTTCATGGATATTGCTTTGCTTGCAACAACTATGGTCACAAGGTTGATGAGTGCAAATCTAAGGTGAAGAGGAACAACTCTGTTCTAGAGCACAATATTGTGTGCTACAAGTGCAATAATATAGGACATAAGCCACACTATTGTAGGAATGGTTTTGTAAAGCCATCTGCTCAATATCTGAAAAATGATGAATCCTTTAGTCAACAAAAGAGGGGAAATAAAAAGATTTGGAATGAAGACCATGAGAAGAAGGATGATTCTACGCTTGTGCACTCTGCACAAGATTCCAAGACAAATTGAGATAGAGTATTATCTTAGGGAGAGATGTCACTTGTAAAACCTTTTTTCCCCCCCGAAGATAAAAAGGTGTTGAAGAATTCAACATGCAAGAAGATTTGAATAAGATTAGTAGTGTGCAAACTTGTGTATAAATGAACCTTGTTTGATGTTTGTGGTGGAAGTTGATAATGAAGGTTGGTACACTTTCTAATTGATTTTATTCCAATTTGGTGTACCGCACTTAAAGTTCCAAAAAAACAAATTTTGGTAGTTTTCCAAAACATTTACTGTACATCCTCTATGGCAAAGTCAAGGTATTTTGTTTCACATCTCTCCACAAATAAGGTTTTTTCCCTATGGTTCAAAAGCCAAGTTGATCATGTTGTGAAGGTATCATATCCAATTTCAATTCTTTACACCTTCTGAAGTGGAACATATCAATTTCTGTGTTTTGGTTTGGCTTAGTGAAAAGATGTTGAAGGCTTGTTGAAATGTTTTGCATTTCTCCAAAAGAAAAAGTTTCGTCCATACAGATCTATGGGCATGCTATCTTGATGATTTGATGTGATGCAAAGCTCGATAACAGTGCCTATCCATTTTTCTAAACATTTGTTGGGTTACATATGCCAATTGATATTTGAATAGATCAATTATATGAGTTGGTTTTCTCTACATACGGTATGTTTAGTTGCCAAATTTCAAGCCAATCCTAAGCAATCTCATGAAAAGGATGTGAAAAGAATCTCCAGATACCTAAAGGGTACTTTAGATTATAGGCTATGGTACAAAAAAATCAAAATTTCTCTCTGAGTGCCTATATTGATGTTGATTGGGAAGGTTGTGTTGATGACCAGAGAAGTACAAGTGGGACTGCATTCTTTTTGGGAGATAGATTAGTCTCATGGTTCAACAAAAAACAAGATTCACTGTATTTGTCCATAGCAAAAGTAGAATATATTGTTATAGCATCTTGTTATACTTAGGTGCTTTGGATGAATTAGAATTTGAAGGATGTGAAGGTGGTGTATGATGAACCTATTCTTATATTGTGAGACAATACAAGTGCTATTAATATTTCTAAGAATCCGATAATGTATTCAAGGACTAAACACATCTCAAACTGATACCATTTTCTAGGAGAGAAAGTTGCCAAACATGAAGTTAGAATGGAGTATGTTCCTACAAAGGATCAAATTGTAAATATTTTTACAAAGGCTCTTTCAAAGGATATTTTTGAGTATCTAAGGTAGAAGCTAGGGGTCATTGCCCCTCCTTATTCTAACTAGATACATAAATGGTTCATCTTTCCAGGACGAGAAATTCATGTCATATCCTTTCTCCTCGATTGATGGGTACTACCCTTCAGAGGGAGCTAGTAGTAAGGGGGAGTCCTGAAGCAATTGTGCAGATGTTGTATGTGTGAGAAGAAGAAGTATTGGTGGTAAAAGAGGGAGAATGTGTTGGTGCTTCAATAGAATATTTTTTTCCCCTTTGCTCGTAAAGTTAGAAAAAATCCTACTGCTTTGTGCAAAATTATTTGGCCCTTTATCCTTGATTTCAAAAGGGGAGAGTGAGATATGTGTGTTTCCATCGATGGCAAAGGGGGAGATTGTTGGCAGTTGTTGTCATTGATGTCAAAATTGATGATTTTCATTGATATTGTTGGTAGCTCTTGTCAACATTGACTGTTAGTTATAGTTGATGTCAACACCTGAGTAATATGTGGTTAGTCCTTGGCATTGGTTGTCTTTGTTATATTTAGTTTGGGATAACATTGGTTGGATTTCATGCCTTATCAAAGAATAGAAGAGTTGAAGAATCATGGTTGGATGTCATGCCTTATCAAAGAAGAATTGAAGAAGTTCATGGTTGGATATCATGCCTTATCAAAGAAGAGAAGAGTTGAAGTTCATGGTTGTATGTCATGCCTTATCAAAGAAGTATTGAAGAAGTTCATGGTTCTATGTCGTGCTTTATCAAAGAAGTATTGAAGAAGTTCATGGTTGTATGTCATACCTTATCAAAGAATTATTGTTGTTGATGTTCATATAATGCATTATTACTGCCAGCAAAGTTGATTTCATAATTATATATTGATGATAAGGATTAGAAGCATTAAGATGAGGATTATAAGTATGGCTAATGTTGGAGAGATATTTTTGAAGGTATATTGTATGTTTCATGCTATCTCATGATATTCTTAATAGTATATGTGTTGTTGAAAGGAAGTTTTGATCTTTGCAAGATACTCAAATGATTCTGGTTTAGGAAGCTGCATTAAAGTCTGTCAAGGAGAATGCTTTGCATTCTTCCGTTGTTGCAGTTTTGGTCTTGTGGTTTTGTATTCAATGTCAATACTTTGTGTACACTGCAATCCTATCTTTTTAGGTCACCTGTGTTACCAAGGAGGTTTTTGTGAATTGCAGAAGGTTGAAAATGTTGCTAGTTGTTTGGATTGGTTTGGGAAATGCTCCACATTTCTTTGCATTGATGTATATGCTTTTGTAGCTTGGTGAATGTGCTCTCAATTTTTGTACAATGCCTCAATTCCAATCTCATATTCTGAAGTGGTCCACAAGTTGTTCTATAAATGTTACATTATTTGGTTATGTATTATGCATTTTCTAGACAATTTTTTTTATGCCTGTTTGATCTACAGTGGCCATTGATATCATGATAGCATGAAAGAAGAGTATGGAAGTGATGTTGGATGTTCAAGGAACATCCCTATGTGATACACATGTTTCTACTTGGCCACTTTGGTGCTACTTTATGTCTTGATTTTTCTTTCTAGGTTATTTGTGGATATTTGGCCGACAAGGATTGTTTGTTTGCTTGGGTCGTGTGTTTGGGGGTTGTGCCAGCAATGGAATATGTGTCATGATAGATATGGGTCCTATCCTATCCTATTTAGGACAACATCAAGTAAATTTAATTGAAATAGTATTTATGGGTCGATTGGTTATGTGCTTCAATGTCTCATCCACATGTTTCCTTGTGTTACACCTTGATTGTGTTATTACTATTTACTATTACTATGTAGGGTAAATGTGAATGTAATGTGAATTTTGAAGGTGAATAAATTGTGCTTGCACTTTGTTATCAATGCATTATGAATGAATGTTATCTCATTTAATGTTCTGAAAAGTACTACATATATGTGAAATGGTTGGTTATTGAATTTATATTCTAACTTTGGAGATGTATTACGTATACTGCATAATTTGTGAAAACTGACTGTCGTGGGCATGTGTTAGTGGTTGTAGGTATATGTTCAATTCCTCCAGGCGGAGGGAAAGTATCGCTCTAGAGAAGATCTTGGTTAGGTAACCAATAACATAACATATTTGAGCTTACACACACCACAATAGAATAATTGAGTCAAGTAATTATGTGGGAAGTTGTAGGTCATCCTTAGTTGATATGTTTGCATTATTGGGCAATGTTTATCTGTTTGAGCTTATAAGTTCTTTCTTGTATTACTGCATTGTGTTTATTAATGAAATAGTAATTGTGTATGGCTATTGTGTGAATCGAATGTGTATATATGTATATATGTATCAATACACGCATATGATGGAAAACATACATGCCCATATGAATGTATCAATATATGTATACATATGTATACATGTACATATAGGCATATACTTATATACATATACATATACATATACATATACATATACATATACATATACATATACATATACATATATGTATATGTATTCAATCGATATATTTTTTTTGACTAGAGGTAAAGCAGGTTTTGATGGGGCCTTGAAACCCAATACAATCAGTTTTGAAGGGCTCTGTAACCCTGTCCAAGGAAGGTAAGTTGCAGATAAAATAAATGACATAATCAATAGAAAAATACCACCAGTAGTTAACAAGAATACATGACTACACAATTTTCATTATAAAATAAGAGGACTAGATCCCCGAACAACCAAATTTTAACTAGAACCTAGAAACCTTAAGTGAACATAGAATCCACTTGCATCAACCAGACATCAACAAACCATTTGCTCAAGAAAAATATCACTTAGGCAAGAGAAAAAAGGCAACTTAATGGTTAAGAACACCATCAACCCCAAACCCATAATAAAAAACACTAGCAACTCTAAGATCACCACCTCAATAGGGGAGTTAGAGAGCACAACAAAGGATTGAAGCACATCCATCTTCATGTAGCAGCACCCTACCAGAGCCATTCCCACCTCCACCTCAATAGGAGAGAGCTCCCCTCTATAAGAGAAGAAGAGATGAGAGCCCCACCCTCCAAGCCTTCACACAACTTCCCAAACAAGCTCCACCTTGATGGGAACAAGCTGACTAAAATCTCCACTAAATCAACAACAACCATCTCCACTTCAATAAAAGAGGGCTCCGCCTCAATGGGAGTAGTCTTCACCTCCATAGAAGACCCCACCTATAGATCTAGAGAGAACGTAAAGACTTTGGAAGGCCAAATCAACATATCCTCTTTTGGCATAACAAAGTGCAAATACAAGATAGAAAAACACACTTTAGCCAACTGGATAAAACTTAAAAAATCTTAGCCTTTAGAATAAAAACATGAAGCTACTCAGTCCAAGGAAGAACCTCAAACCCCTACATCAGCAGTAACTTTGAAACCCAACCGGGGCACATAAAAAACCAAATCAAGACAAGACCCAAAGCCCAAAACAAAGAGAAACTAGAAGGTTTCAACAAGCAAAAGTAAAAAATTAGAAAAAAGGATCTGAACCCCACCAGAAGAGAGAACATCACAAGCCACTTGGGGCTCAAGAGGAACAACATCAACCTCAACAAATAGGATCCAAAGACACTCAACCAGAGAGAACATGGCCGCAAAAGACACTCAGCCAGAGAGAACAAGGCCGTAGAGAACACATCAACAAAAAGAAACACAGGCCAAAAGACCACCAAAGATAAAGTGCCAGTCTCAAAGTGAACAGGAACAACCAATCCCCAAGAGGAACAGGGGCCCCCAAATAAGACAAAAATAAGAAGAAGGCCCAACAAAAAAGAACACCCAACTACCCCAACACACCGGTCAGAGCTAGAGATGAGCCAAAACTCCACACAACCAACTAGAGGGAGACACCACCACTCCACAAAGAGGGGACAAGAAGAACCCAAATCACTCTAAGAACAAAAATCCCAAAAAGAGAGTCACCAAACAAACAACAGGAAGAAGAGAAGGACGACAAAGAAGAAGCAAGAAGTAGAACAAGCCACCATGAGGATCCCCTAAGCCATCCTATTACACCGAATAGGAGCATAAACAACCCCATTCTTTAACTAGTCTTCCTTAGAGAAACCAACACACACCCACACCCACTGCAAGGAGAGCAACCAAAATAAAAGCAAGAAGGGCAAACAAAGCTAGACTGAAAGAGGGAGAAAGAGATAGCCTCCTCTAGTCATGCCAGGAACAACATCATTAAAATGACCCACGAGCAGAGGAAGGAGAGTAGGCACCACCCCAAAGGAGGTACCGACCCAACTCCCACACAATACCATACGGGAGGAAAGATCCTCACATTTCCCAAGAAAACAACACCACAAAGGTGTCGAAAGGCCAAGAACCAACCCCCAAACACCATCATCTTCATCCACATCTGAATCTTCATTTCCTGCAGAATCACCATTCAAACCCGCACCGCTATTGTAGTTCCTGCTCATTGCCATTTGAACTTCCTTATCAATCTATTGTTTACAATCAATATATTGTTATTACTATGTGATTACTATTTTTCTTATATACTTTTTTGTGTATTGAATGTATACATACATAGTTGGTATATGATATATATAAATACATATTAACACATATATGTATATGTGATTATATATATATACATTAATATATATTTAAATAATATCTATTGCTTGGAAATCGACTATCATCAACAATGATAGAGGTCAATTATTTAACTTAATAGTAGGCCGAGTATATATATTACTTATGACTGTACTTTAAAAGGTCGAATATTACTCATACTGCCACACATAAAGGAACAAGTATTTCTACAAAGTAAGCTCTGTATGTGAAGGAGACTTAGTTGATGCCCTTTTTGGAAACTTTGTGGACTTAGTAAACTCTGTTAATGCCCTATCATTTGGTAAATATCTACAATAGTGAAATGCATGTACAACAAGTTGATGACTTGGTCAAGTTGTTAAATGAAGTGAGTTGACTCATGTAAGACTAATTCGATATGAATTATGTGTTGCATATTAGTTATTGACTGATTCAACAATTGATGAATCGTGCCAAACTTGTAGGAGATCTTTGATACTTTGGCACCACCTTATACATTCTTCTCTACAAATCATATTTGCAATATTCTATTTTATTTGAGAGAGAGAGCTGCGATTATTTGTGAGTATTAGCATATTGAGTGAAGTGCATTATCAACTTGAGAGAGGGAGGATACAATGGCATAGCTAAATGAGTCCAATAAAAGCTAGTTGCTGCTATGGGAAATTGATTTACAATCAATCAATTGGATAAACGAAAATAGGATGAGGATATTTCTTCTTTATTGTTTAATCTTTTGAAATATTGTTTTCTATGATTGTTTGAATTGTCTATTATGAGTACTTACATTTAGGGAAAATAGTATTGATTGAAAAGGAATTGAAGCTATTATACTGTTTTTATGATGTCCTTGTATGTACTCCATAATAGAAGGTTTGTGTTTATCATAAGTATTACATACTAGATATGATTAAACATGAGTGGCATAAGTGTTACTCTTAGCTAGGTTGTTGATTTAATTAGGATAGCTAGTGACTACTAGGATTGTTTATCCATTATGGGAGGGAAATTGTACATTTACTTTGTTAAGTAGACTTATTCTAAATTTGTAGAAATGGTGATAGGATATCTTTGGGGTTATAGATTATCCATTGAAGGAAACACCTATGCATAGTTTATGATGGCCTTAAGTCAAATTGGCCCTAAGTAGTGTATGTGATAGAATGAGCTTCATTTGAAGTACTAAATGAGAACATTTTGGCTAAAATAGTGTGATTGCCTCTGACTCTACTATCAGTTTACCATGATATAGTATTACATGCTAGTCCTAGATTGTGGGTTTACAAGTTCTAGTTATGATCTATAATTAAAAGGATTACAAATTAATTTGCACTTGATTCCTAATTACAAATTCATTTCGATTGCAAATAGAATTGAAGTGATTATGTATTTTAACCATTGAAATTACAAAAATTGACTTCACTTAATTCTTTGCTTATCCTAAATAACATAAACTAATTACTTAAATATTGTAAATAAGAGCTCAAAGAAGAAATTAAAATGTTGGAAGGAAACATAGAAATAATAGAGAGAGACAACAAGAAATTTGATAATAGAGTTCACCCATATGTTTAGGCTACGTCTCTGGGTCCACTTCTTAATGAGGAACTACTTTATTAATGATGCCAAGCTTTAATTGCTCCTATACACCATCCAAGCTTTAGATCTGCAATACAATTTCTCTCACAGACTCTCTCAACACCTAAAGACTCCTTTGTATTCTCCTTTACTTGCATCCATGTGGTAGGCTTCAAATTCCTTACACTCCCAATTACACTTAAAGGAATACAAAATACAAAGTATTTATGATTACATCAATCTCCAATATTACCTTGCCTAAATTCCTCCCAAAAATAATTCATTTCCTTTCATGAGCAAAAATCCCCCTTTTATACAATTTCACATGCTATTATGGGGTTAAAACAACAATATTTTAAAAATATCCTAAATCACCTATTCTAAGCCCCTTTAGATTTAAAATAAAATAAAAAATATTTTAAAACCCTTTTAGGGTTTTTGGGCTTAATAGATTTTAATATTTCAAAGGCTCTCATATAATCAAGCCCTTAAAAATCTCTTAAAAATCCTTTAAAAACAGGCTTATTTAAATTATTATTGGTCCCCCTTATTTCTCTCCTTATTTTATGGTTTACATAAAATAAAACAAATCTTATGCTTATTTTAAAATTTATATATAGGGAGGGGCTTCCCTTATATCTTGGGCAACAATCAAGGCAAGAGGATTTTAAGGCACGGGTCAATGGATCAAATCCTCTTTGTTTAAATTTTAAACCAAACACTTTTTCTTTAATAAATATGGTTTAATCCTTATCTTTAGAATCCCACCATATGTGATACCAACAATTTTCCACATGTCAACTTTAGATTGGCCCACATCATGCCACGCCACCATTTTGACCAAGTTTGACTGCAACTTTGATTGGTCATAACTTCCACATACGAACTCAAATTTGGTCCGTTCAAAATGCATCAGAAAGCTCTCAACGAGATCTACATGATGGAATTGGTAGAGAAATGTTCCATGATAATTAATTTTTCTGGTTGACCAGATTTGACCTCATGTTGACCAAACTTTGATTAGCTGCATTGGGAGCAAACAAGCTCTGTTTCTTACGTTCCACATACCGTTGGAAAGCTCTCAATGAGCTCTAAGAAATAATTCTAGCTTTGCCAAATTCTAAGGTTGTGAAATTTTTGGTCTTCTGGATCCTCTTGGATCATTCCTCCCAATTGAGAAGCTTTTGGACCTCTAAAAGTTTGTTTTTACATATAATTTATGTGAGGGTGTTGTTGCCTCACTTGCCCAGTATCACCTGTCCAGCCTGCCAGAATTATGATCATCTAACCCATCACAAACAAGATGAAGGATGAGATAGCATAGCTGATATAAACAACTAAATAATACCCATCCATATTCATTGTCACATCCACCAACCATATAGAAATAACTAGTAGAATGATAATCAACAATACTGAATAAAATGATGTGAAGGAAAAAGTATCAACTTATTGAATCTTCTAAATAGGAACATCATTAGAAAATGAATCATTCAAACCCTCTTTTACCACCTTAGGTTGAAGGCTTAAATTTTCTTGCAACTAATCCTCACACTATGCTATCTGTGACACCTTATCAGGATTAGAGATTGTTTGATTTCCATGCTTAATATCACTAGCTATTACATAAATGAGGGTTAATGTCTTGCTTGCATTTACAATTTTGAGATGAGGATCGTTAGGGTGGGTCGATTACGCTTGATCCATGATGGATCGAAGCAAAATTTATTCACTAAACCTCAATCTACCAAAGATTATTCAAATTGAAAAGTTAAACTAAGCATTTATACAAACTAAAAATTACAAACTATGAAAACAATTAAATTCCTACTCTAACCCATTTGAAACTTATCCTGTTTTGGAATTAGTGTCGTGTTGATGTGGAACAATGACCCTTTCCCAATCCTATGATTAGTGAGCTTGTTTCAATCAATTCTATGGAAGAGAATGGATGAAACCATTGTGATAAATGGATGAAAAACTAGTTTATGCTAAATTAAACATGATGCAAGCTAAGTTAACATGATTTTATGCTAAAAATGAACTAATTATGCAATTGCTAAAAACTAATCTAAGCTAATTCTAAACTAAAAGATGAAACCCTAATTCATATACAAACTAAGATGGATGCATGGAAGCCATTAATGGATTATTTAAGCTATTATGCAATTAAAAATAAACTAAAACAAGCTAAAAGTGAGTAAATTGTGAGTGTGGATGCAAGTGAATTCAAAAACATAAGTTTTCAATTGAAAGATGGATCCATTTGTCTCCAAATAGTGCTTTATTTATAGGAGAGCAAATGAGAAATGGAGGGTTGAGATTAAAAAGATCAATCAATAGTCAAAGATGAAAAGAATTTCGAAGAGGCATGGATCATGGATTCTCATCAACGAATGAGAATGCATGATGGGATTTAATCAAGGGATCACATTTACTTCAAACAAACACACTTTTGACCTGCTCACATAGGTCAAAGGTGACTTTTTCAAAAGGTTAAAGGTTGAAACTTGAACTAGAAGCTAAGTGAAAATATCCTTTTTTTAAATGATGGAGGAATAAGAATATTCCTTGGAATATTTATTTAGGTGAGGGTAAAAGGAATTTTGCAAATTAAAATAAATTCTTAATTGTGCAAAAAGGGGATAATGAATATTCCATGGGAATATTCCCATTTTTAGAGGAAAATTAGTTTAATTGCTAATTAAACAAGGTTTAATCAGGCAATTAGAGGATTTGGAGGAATTAAAGTGATATTTATTAAATTAAATAATTTAATAAATGTGGGGGTGATGAAATGATATTTAATTAAATAATTTAGGGTTATTTAATTAAATAAGATGACTTAGGGAATTAAATTAAATGCTTTGATTTATTTAATTAACTAAGATGAAATGTTAGCATGAAAGGGGGTGAATTAACTTAATTAAATGAATTAGGTTAATAGATGCAAATGATGCTATTAATTAAATTAACTAGGTTAATTTAATTAATTAAGCGAAAAGGAGATGGGTTTAAAGAGGAAATGATGTTAGTAAGCTTGTTTTGAGTGTATGATATCATTCAAGATATTTTTTCAATGTCTACAACAACCATTTGCAAATGCCCTATGTTTACAATGGATTTATCACTCTTGATGCTATGTTTTTCCATAATGAATTCAATTCCATCTTTAAACAAATGATACATGTTATGTTCCCTAAAGAAAATGGCCTTTATGTCATACAAGTAAGGACTTCCCAAAACCATCCCACATATGTCAAGTGGAATTACATCTAACTCTACCTCATCTACAAACTTGGATGTGATTGCAAATTAGAGTTTACATTGCCTTGACAAATGTAGCCAAGAATTATCATGCACCCAAACCAATGGAAATGGTTTTGGATGAGGTATTTTTTTTAATCCCAATTGCTTAACAACTTGTTCAGAGATTAAGTTCACTTGTGATCCACTATCTATAAGTGTATCAATTTTACTCTATTTTACAATAGTCCTTATATGAAATAATTCATTCCTTTTACTTTCAATAGAGATTTCATTATTCTTTGCATAAGAAGCATGGGAACTAGTACTAGCAACAAGAATGATACCTTTTACACCCACAACTGTTATATCTTGGTTTCATCATCAAAACCTGATTCAAGGTCCTGCACGATAGCTGTGGTCTTTTGCTTACCCTTTTGATCCTTGAACCACTTCAATTTTTTATCAAGATGCAATTTCCAACACTTTTCATCTTTGTTCCCTTTCTTTTTGTAGTGTAAGCAAAAAGGATTTTCCTCCTCTTTCTTCACAGAAGTTGTCTATTGCATTTTCTTCTTCCCTTTTTTGCTTTCTTTATGCTTACTAGATTCCATTAAGAAACTATTCTTCGTGCTTGTTTCCAGATGAATGGCTTGCACACTAACTTCATCAAGGTTAGTTGGATTGAACTAAGTATTGTATGCCTCAATTTTTCACATAATCCACCTATATACTTCAACAAAGTTTCTTGCATGTATAATGGAATACCCAAAATTAAAGCTTTTTTCCTAAATTCAAGTGTATATTCTTGTACACTTTATCCTTTCTCTTTCCTTAATGATTTCCAATTCATTAGTGCTTGTTGTATGTGACATAATGGATAAAATTGTTTCTTAAGTGCAGCTATAAACTCAAACCAAGAAGAAATAATTTTACCATATTGGATTAGATCTTCTTGAGTTTTTCTCTCCCACCATATTAAGGATGTGCCTCCTAAGCGAAGAGTGGCTAATTGGATCTTTGAAGTATCATCAGTAAACTTTTGAATCCTACAATAAAATTCAATTTATTTTATCCAATTATCAAGTTTCCCTGCATTTGGTTCTCCATTATAAGTTGGCAATTCAAATTCAACATCAAGCTTTAACAAAGGAGCAATAGATTTAGGTTGCACAGGTTGTTTCTTCTTTGAAGATGAAGTAGACAAAGAAGATGAAGAATGCATAGAAGGTGAAGAAGGTGAAGATGGTGAAGATAGAGGTTTAGGAGGGTCACCACCATCTCTTGCTCCTTTACCTTTTTCATCTTTTGAAGAGGATTCACCTTTCTCCTTCTTCTTTTTCTTGTACAACTCTTCCACCATCATCTTCATGTCTAAGAATGCTTTACGAAATTGTTCTTCATTCTCAAAGATTTCAGGACTGGAAGATTTTTCTTCTTCTGGTTGTTCCATTGTTTGTCTTCAAGTAACTTGCCTTGATCCAATCTTTGGATTAATCTCCTCAAGTGCACCTTCTCCTCGCTTTAAGTTCAACCTAGTTAACATCCACCACTTGCAATTTTTCTTATTAAATTTCTTTGATACCAAACTTTGATATGTAATTAAACGGATTACAAATTAATTTTCACTTGACTCCTAATTACAGATTTATTCCAATTGCAAATAGAATTGAAGTGATTATGTATTTTAATCGTTGAAATTACATAAATTGAGTTCACTTAATTCTTTTCTTATCTTGAATAACATAAACTAATTACTTAAATATTGTAAATAAGAGCTCAAAGAAGAAATTAAAATGTTGGAAGGAAACATAGAAAGAATAGAGATAGACAACAAGAAATTTGATAATGAAGTTCACCATATGTTTGGGCTATGTCTTTGAGTCCACTTCTCAATGAGGAACTGCTTTATTAATGATGCCAAGCTTTAGACTTGCATTACAATTTCTCTTATAGTCTCTCTCAACACCTAAGACTCCTTTGTATTCTCCTTTACTCGCGTCCATGAGGTAGGCTTCAAATGCCTTACACTCCCAATTACACTTAAAGGAATACAAAATACAAAGTCTTTGTGATTACATCAATCTCCAATATTACTTTTCCTAAATTCCTCCCAAAAATAATTCATTTCCTTTCACGAGAAAAAATCCCCCTTTTATACAATTTCACATGCTATTATAGGGTTAAAACAATAATATTTTAGAAATCCCCTAAATCACTTACTCTAAGCAAACCATTTTAAGGTTTTTGGGCTTAATAGATTTTAATATTTCAATGCCTCTCATATAATCGAGCCCTTAAAAATCTCTTAAAAATATTTTAAAAATGGGCTTATTTAAATTATTATTGTTCCCCCTTATTTCTCTCCTTATTTTATGGTTTATATAAAATAAAACAATTCTTATGCTTATTTTAAAATTTATATATAGGGAGGGGCTCCCCTTATGTCTTGGGCAACAGTCAAGGAAAGAGGATTTTAAGGCATAGGTCAAGGGATCAAATCTCACCAAATCCTTTTTGTTTACATTTTAAACCAAACACTTTTTCTTTAATAAATATGATTTAATCTTTATCTTTCGAATCCCACCAAATGTGCTGCCAAATTTTTTCCACATGTCAACTTTAGATTGGCCCACATCATGCCACGTCACCATTTTGACCAAGTTTGACTACAACTTTGACTGGTCATAACTTCCACATATGGACTTGGATTTGGCTTGTTCTAATTTTTTTGGAAAGCTCTTGACGAGCTCTACATGATGGAATTGGTAAAGAAATGTTCGATGATCATTAATTTTTTGGATTGACCAGCTTTGACCTCATGTTGACCAAACTTTGACTTGTTGTGTTGGGAGCAAATAAGCTTTGTTTCTTACATTCCACATACCATTGGAAAGCTCTCAACGAGCTCTACTCAATAATGCCAACTTTGTTAGATTTTGAAATTGTGAAATTTTTGGTCTTTTGGATCCTCTTGGGTCAAGTTATGTTGGACACAACACTAAGCTCAATTGGTTGTCATTATCTGGTTACTCTACCAATCTCTTTGTCGAAGGGAAGGGCCATCTATCGAATGAAAGAAGTGTAGGGGACTGCATATGAGTCTGTGGTTGGAAAAACAACGCTTGAGTGATGCTTCTCCTCCACAATAGGTGACAAAAGAACCAAGATTGGAAAGGAGGAACCTGGACCATCTATAAGCTATTTGTTTCAAAGCTTGGTCGAGCTATGTATGTAACTATGTACTTTCTTGTATTATTGTAACTTGTGAAATTATTGTATTAGAATCGAATCCTTATTGTATATTTTTATGACATATGTGTTTATATATTCTCAATAAAGAAAATAATTTTTTTATTACAATGGCTCATTGCATAGTTTATTTACTTGCACAATGAAAACTTAGTAAATTTTTACTTCATTGAAGGTTTGGCATGTTACATGTGGTATCAGAGCTACTAGGTTTAGCTTTGGAACCTATGAGCTCATCATTCTTTCCATCCATCATTATCTAATGTTTGGAAATTCTTGTGCAAGGATGGTGCGTCTCAGATTTGTGGCTCAAAAGTTAGTAATTGAAAACGAGTGCTACCTCAAGGCCAAGAAGGAAAGAGAGGCCATTGTTAGAAAAATTAAGGTTACCAACTTCGAAAATGCCATTTGGTTAAGCAACATTGAAACATTTAGTCACACACTTTCTCAGATTAGTGATGTGAAGAGAAAGATGAGGATGGAGGCCAAGTACAACTACCTACCTTCCATCTCATCAAAAATGTCTGAGTCATTATCACTTTCCAGGGATATACCCTCAAAAGGAAGTGCCAGTCTAACATTTATCTTTAGGGACCCTAGAGTTCTTCCATTGACGAAAGTAATTGTAATTTCCTCAAGTAATGAATCTGAGGGATATGTACCTCGTAACTATGTATACAATGAAAAATCTAAAGACTATTATCCTTTCTGGGATAGGTATGTACAAATAAGAGATGAGCAACAATATCAATTTGTAGGATATACTCCATTAAGTTATGTGTTAGAGAGTGAATCCAAGGGATACTCTCCACTCAACTATTTGAATAGCCACTCCATGTAATCAAAATGATATTGAAATCCTTAAGAAATGAATAAAAATCATGTGCTTATCAAAAGTGTGTGCTTAATCTTATGTGAAAATTCTTTATGTGTGTATAAGTTCCATTTCAATATTTTCCATAAGATAGTAGATAACACGATTAAATCTAATATGGATAAACATTCAGGAAAAATCCATTCTTGTGAAGATGGTGAGGACAAGAACCAATCCTGGTGGAAGCCAAGAAGTTGGGCAAGAACCCGCAAGAGTTAAAGCTAGACTTGGCCAAATCGTGGCAAGGTTGGACAACCTTGAGCAAGAGAGAGTAAAAGCTAGGGTAGACAAGGAAGTTCCACATAATGAAAATGAGGGAGAAAAATCCTCATGGGAATGATGAAACTCATAATCACGAGAGGGAAAAATCACCTACTCCATCTAAGGAAAGGAATAAGAAGCGTGTGGCTTCCGAACTTTCCAAAGATATGAAGAAGATTACCCCACCCAAGTTTGAGGGAGCGCTAGTGGTAGAGATGAAGCTAAGGTGTGGCTTGTCCAAATGGAAAAGTATTTTGAAATTCAAAACTACACTGAGACCACTAAAGTTGCTTAAGGAGCATACTAGTCAGCATGAGAAGCCTCTAACTAGTGGATGAACAAAAAGTTGGAACTCAATATTAACTTATGGAAGCTGACATGGGGAGAATTTGTTGAGATTTTCCATAAGAGGTGGTTACCCCAACTCTACTATGACCAAAAACTCTCAGATTTCCATAGTTTGAGACAAGGTAATATGATGGTCAACAAGTATTGTGAGAGATTTACCTGATTTCTGCATTATATTCCCATATATCATAAAGATGAACGCTTTCGCATAAGAAAATTTATAATGGGGATTAACGATCAGATTGGAGGAGAGCTAGATATGCATGGTACAAAAATAATGGATCTTGTATATGAGAAAGCAATAAAACAGGAGCAAAAGCTCAAGGCTATCTCCACCCATCAAGATAGTAGATATCATAAGAAAGTTTTGAAATTTCCTGACAATCCAACTCCAAAGGTGGAATCAGTACAAAACGTACCAAGGAAAAGGGAAAAAGGATCTCACAATGATGGAAAAGAGTCTAGAAGGGAGTGAAAAAGGAATGGTCCCAATGGTGGCAATACCAACAAAATTGGTGAAAATACCAACAAGTTCGGAGAACTTGCAAGGAAAAGAGGACCGGCAATAGGATGTTACATGTGGAGGGGACCACTATGCTAATCAGTGTCCTAATAAATATTTCAGGCTCCAACTATATGGTAATCCACTACCTACCCAACAAGCTATGTTTCAACAAAAGATACATGCAGATGAGGATGATTGTTGGGTGAAGTATCCAGTGACTCCAATTGAAACAATAGGTATTTTGTTTGGATCACCTATTTATGTTCTTATTGATACTGGTGCAACTAAGAATTTCATTTCACCTAGAGTAGCTAAGCATTATCTAGGAAGGTTGGACACATGGCAATATTTTGGGATGTAGAAAGGTAGAACAATGTTTGTTTGAGGCTAAGATAGAGCTACCTAGTTTTTCTACAAAAGCAAATCTATATGTCGCACCTCTAGGATCATATAATGTTATCCTAGGTATGAATTGGTTGTGGAGGTATAGGCCTAAGGTAGATTTCTATGCAAAAACTATAGAATGCCTAAATGATCTTGGTAATCAAGTAAAGTTTGAAGGGATACCTAGAGAGGTCAAGATTCGTCAAATCTTGGTAATGTAACTATTAAGAGCTAAGAAGAAATGGTGCAAACTCTTTGCTATTAAGATAGAAGAACTTGAAGAAGATCTAGATAACTTGAAATCCCAGAGCTTCCAATTGATGGAAGATGGTGAAATGGATGAAACTGGAAAGTCGGACATGGAGAAGTATCCAATATTGAGAAAATTTTCAGATGTGTTTCTAGATGAGTTACCATGGTTTCCATTGAAAATAATATTTGAATTCTCTATATATATATAGTTCTAGGGTCTGAACCTACTTCTAAGGTTCCCTATAGGATGACTATCACCGAGCTAATGGAGCTTAAGGCACAACTGGATGAATTGTTGTCTAAAGGGTTGATAAGACCAAGTGTTTCACCCTAGGGAGCGCCAATCATTTTTTGTGAAAAAGAAGGATGGTACTTTGCGTTTGTGCATCGATTATTATATGCTTAATAAAGCTACGGTGAAGAAAAAGTATCTGTTGCCACACATAGATGATATTTTCAATCAAATGAGGGGAGCTACCATATTCTCTAAAATAGATCTATGATCTAGATATCACCAATTGAGGATTAAGGATGAAGACATCTTTAAAACTGTGTTCAAAACTAGATATGGACACTATGAGTTCACCATTTTATCCTTTGGTTTAATGAATGCACCTATACCATTTGAGCCTGATGAATAGTGTATTTAGGGACTGCCTAGATAAGTTTTAATTGGTTTTTCTAGATGACATCCTGATTTATTCTAGGAATGAGGAGGAACATTGCAGGTATTTAGATGTAGTCCTAGAACGACTTAGAGAACATAAGTTGTATGGAAAACTCTCTAAGTGTACCTTTTTCCAAAAGAGAGTACATTATCTTGGGCATGTGATTTTGGTGGATGGAATTTCAATAAATCTAGCTAAGATCAAGGTGGTACTTGAGTGGCTAGTACCCAAGAATGTGTCAAAAGTAAGAAGTTTTATGGGTCTAGCTAGGTATTATAGAAAGTTTATTGCTAACTTCTCCAAGATCGCTTTTCCAATTACTTCTTTACAAAAGAAAGGGAAGAATTGAATGGACTAAGAAGTGCCAAGAAGCTTTTGACCTACTCAAAGAGAAATTGACCACTGCACTGATCTTGAAAGTACTAGATCTCGAGGGTAACTTTACTATTATCACAGATGCATCCGAGGAGGGTTTAGGTGGTTTGTTAATGCAAGATGGGAAAGTAATTGTTTATGATTCTAAGAAGCTAAAACCTTATGAGCTGAATTATGCATTGCATGATTTGGAATTAGCAGTTATGGTTCACGCTTTGCAAATGTGGAGGCATTACTTGTTAGGGAAACCCTTTAAGATGAAAATTGATCATAATGGGTTAAAGTACCTTTTCACTCAACCCAATCTGAATGCTAGACATAGAAGATGGTTAGAGTTAATAGCTAATTATGACTTCAATATCAATTATATAAAAGGGAAGGAAAATCAATTTGTCTACACCTTGAGTCAAAGACATCATATTGTGTCAATAGTAATAATATAAACCGAATTTAAGGAGCAAGTGTTACAAAAATGCAAAGAGGATGAGTACTACTTGCAAGTCAAGCAAGCACTAACTAGAAATCCATAAGATTCTAGGTATGAAGGTTTTCATTTTGAACCTAATGGATTGCTTAGGTATAAGGGTAGAATGTATGTACTTGATGTAGAAGAATTAAGAAATCTAGTTTGGAAGAAAGTACATGGAGCACTGTATTCTGGACACCCTGGAGTGACAAAAATGATGACAGATGTGGAGCCATTATATTTTTGGTAGGGAATGAAAGGAGATGATACTAGATTTTTGGCTAGGTGTCTTGAGTTTCAAAGGGTGAAAGCGGAGCATCATCACCCTGCAGGATTTTTATACCCCCATGATATACCAGAGAGGAAGTGACAAGTCATAAGTATGGACTTTGTGCAAGGATTTCCTATGTCGAGAAATAAGCACAATGCCATTCTTGTGGTTGTAGATAAGCTTACCAAAGTAGCACATTTTATACCTGCTAATCTAACTGATGGAGCACCTGTCATAGAAAGGGAATTTGTGCAAGTGTTTAGGTTACATGGGATTCCTGAGAAGATAATTTCAGATAGGGATGCACGAGTCATTTCTAGGTTTTGGCAAACTTTGTTTTCTGCACTAGGGAATCAACTGAATATTAGCTCAACATATCACCCAAAAATAGATGGGAAAACTAAAAGGGTGAATCAAGTATTGGAAGACCTACTTAGGATGTATTGCATGGATCAATAGTACAAGTGGGAAGACTACTTTCCCTTAGTAGAATTTGATTGCAACAATTATTACCATTCCATGATAAAGATGGCTCCTTTCGAAGCATTATATGGTCGAAAGTGTCAAACTCCTATAAGTTGGGATAGAATTGAATATATAGTAAATCTTGGGCTAGAGATGTTGGCAGAAATGGAAGAGCAAGGTAAGATTGTTAAGCAAAGGTTGGCTAAAGCTAATGACCAAAAGAAAGCTATGCTGGTACCAATAGAGTGCCCCAAAATTTTTCCATAGGTGAAAAAATGTTGTTGAGAGTGAAACCTCACAAGAGCTCCATTAAATTTGGAAAGTCTTCCAAGTTAGCCTCGTGTTACATAGGACCTTTTGAGATTGTAGAGGAAGTGAATCCAGTAGCTTATCGAATTGTGTTGCCACTAGCTCTTGAAAGAATGCATAATTTCTTCCATGTGTCCAACCTCAAGAAGTATATACCAGGTGATAATCATGTGATTGATTGGACTACTTTACAAGTACAAGACCCTAGAGTGGTAACTGTCGAGCTCATCAAGGTGCTCATAACACGTAGTCTTTGCTTGCATAACAGGGAGGTTTTGCAGTGCAAATTCCAGTAGGACCAGTATGCAGAAGACTCAGCCACTTGGGAGAACTATGCTGAGATTCAACAAAAGTTTCCTCATGTTTTAGATGATTTTGAAAATGTTTGAGACAATATGTTGTTTTTTTTTTTATGTTGCTACATAAAATCATCGGGGATGATGATTCACAAGGGTTACACCTGTATTGTGTTATTACTATTTACTATTACTATGTAGGGTAAATGTGAATTCCAAAGATGAATAAATTGTGCTTGCACTTTGTTATCAATGAATTATGAATGAATGTTATCTCATTTAATGATGAAAAGTACTGCATATATGTGAAATGGATGGTTATTGAATTTATATTCTAACTTTGGAGATGTATTATGTATACTACATATTTTGTGAATAGTTGACTATTGTGGGCATGTGTTAGTGGTTGTAGGTATATGTTCAATTCCTCTAGGCGGAGGGGAGGTATCACTCAGGAGAAGATCTTGGTTAGGTAACCAATAACGTAACCTATTTGAGCTTACACACACCATAGTAGAATAATTGATTCTAGTCATTATGTGGGAAGTTCTAGGTCATCCTTAGTTGATATGTTTGCATTATTAGGTGATGTTTATCTGTTTGAGATTATAAGTTCTTTCTTGTATTATTGTGTTGTGTTTATCAATGCAATAATAATTGTGTACGGCTATTGTGTGAATCGAATGTGTATATATATATACATGTATAGTATATACATATATCCATATGTATGTATGTATCGATATGATGAAATGAGAGATGAGCTCCCTTTCAAATCTAATCACAAACACACATACAACTCTATGCAAGAAGGTCAAAAATTAACTTAAACACATAGAAATGGAAGAAAAATCTGCAACATATATTGATTTAAAAATATGAAAATGAATTACATATTCATGGAGCTCATATGCTCCCATACAACATAGGCTTCACACATACAAAAATCTGCAACTCAACATTCCAACACCATTTCAGCCGCATCTAGATATGCAACCATCGACTATCCAAATCCCCCCTTCACCAAATGAAAATACATCAATAAATAGAGATTGAGCAAAGAGAATACAATCCATGGTTTCACAAAAGAACCTCCTGAAACCACCTTGAGAAATACATGACCAACCTTGGGAGTTACAAAATCTGTAATAAGAAATGAGGTCCAATGCATGCCAACCTTCTCTTGGGAACCTAAACACTTGTCCAATCAGATTTGGTTGTTTATGACATCTTATAGCCTCTTATGTATTCCTTATAGCTTGTCTATTACACTTTACATGCAAAGACATGCAAGAAACACACAAGATTCTTTGCAGCCCACCTTATGACAATTTATGACCATGTACATGCGAAACATGCCAAAATTACTAAAAGACAAAAATATTTTTCCTCACCCAAAAGTAAACACCCAAGTGGAATATTTCCCCACTAGATGCTTTTATCGCTTTACTGGGACCTATTTCCCTTCAAATTTACATCTACATTTTCAAACCAAAGAAATTTACATTGTTGCAAATTAAAATATTATTTTCCTAACCCCTAAACCCTTATTGAAAATGAACAAAATAAAATAACAATATTTTTGGTGATACATGATTGCTAGTACCCCTAGATGCTCCTGCATCACGATACACGCGTATGATGGAAAATGGACATGCCCATACAAATGTATCAATATATGTATACATATGTATACATGTACATAGAGGTGCATATACTTAAATACATATATATGTATACAATTGATATATTGTTATTACTATGTGATTACTATCTTGCTCATACTTATTTGTATATCGAATGTATACATACATAGTCAGTATATGATAAATATATAAATACATATTAACATATATATACACATATATATGTATATGTGATTATATATATCAATATATATTTAAATAATATCTATTACTTGGAAATTGACTATCATCAACAATGATAGAGGCTGATTATTTAACTTAATAGAAGGTTGAGTATATATTACTCATGGTGTCGCGCATAAAGGAACAAGTATTTATGCAAAGTAACTTGCAACATTAAGTCAATATGTCAAGACTTAGTTGACACCTTTTTTGGAAACATTGTGGACTTAGTAAACTCTTTAATGCCCTGTCATTTGGTAAATATCTACAATAGTGAAATCCATGTACATCAAGTCGATAACTTGGTCAAGCTGTTAAATGAAGTGAGTCAACTCATGTAAGAATAAGTCCATATGAATTATGTGTTGCATAGAAGTTATTGATTGATTCAACAAGTGATGAATCACGCCAAACCTGTAGGAGGTCTTTCATTCTTTGGCGCCACTTTATGAATCCTACTTGTTGTAGATGTTCATTGTGAAGGCAATTAGAATTACACCTTTTTCATCATGTGTTGATTTGAAATAGTCTTTCACTGTTGTCATCAAAAGAGGTCAACCTGTAGCACTATTTTGCTAAGTATGTTCTTCTTAGTGTGCCACCTTTTAGCTAAGTTGAGTGAGTAGCTATGCATGGTGATTGCTGTCAACACTCATACCTAATCTATAGGGTGATAAGTCTCTTTGCTACTATATAAATAGTAGAGAAAACTCACTTATTTGGGATGCATCCCATATGCATTATGCTTAGTTTTTTATACATTCTTCTCTACAATTCATATATGCAATATTCTGTTTTATTTGAGAAAGAGAGAGAGAGTTGTGATTATTTGTGAGAGAGGGAGGATATTGTGGCATAGCTAAAGGAGTCCAGTATAAGCTACTTGCTACTATGGGAAAATGATTTATGACCAATCAATTGGATAAGTGAAAATAGGCATGAGGATATTTATTCTTTATTGTTTAAGCTTTTGTAAGATTGTTTTTTATGATTGTTTGAGTTGTCTATTATGAGTACTTGCATTTAGGGAAAATAGTATTGCTTGAAAATGAATTAGAAGCTATTATAATATTTTTATGATGTGCTTGTATGTACTCCATAATAAGAGGTTTGTGTTTAGATCATAAGTATTACATACTAGATATGATTAAACATGAGTGGCTTAAGTGTTACTCTTAGCTAGGTTATTGATTTAACTAGGATAGCTAGTGACTACTCCTAGGATTGTCTATCCATTATGGGAGGGAGCTTGTACATTTCCTTTGTTAAGTAGATTTATTCTAAATTTGTAGAAATGGTGATAGGTTATCTTTGGGGTTATAGATTATCCATTAAAGGAAATACCTATACATAGTTTATGATGGCCTTAAGTCAAATCGACCATAAGTAGTGTATGTGATAGAATGAGCTTCATTCAAAGTACTGAATGAGAACACTTTGGCCAAAGCTATGTGATTTCCTCTGGATCCACTATCAATTCACCATGATCCAGTACTAGATTACATGCTATTCCTAGATTGTGGGTTTACAAGTTCTGGTTATGTAGGACACATCACTAAGCTCAGTTGGTTGTCGTTAATTGGTTACTCTACCAATCTCTTCATCAAAGGGAAGGGACATCTATTGAATGATAGATGTGTGGGGGACTGCATATGAGTCCGTGGTTGGTGAAAAAGTGCTTGGGTGATGCTTCTCCTCCACAACATGTGACATAAGAACCAAGATTTGAAAGGAGGAACTTGGACCATCTATAAGCTATTTGTTTCAAAGTTCGATCGAGCTATGTATGTAACTGTGTACTTTCTTGTATTATTGTAACTTGTGAGATTATTATATCAGAATGGAATCCTTATTGTATATTGTTATAAAATATTATATATATATATATTCTCAATAAAGGAAAGAAAAACTTTATTGCAATGGCTCGTTACATAGTTTATTTACTCACACAGTGAAAACTTAGGAAAATTTTACTTCATTGAAGGGTTAGCATGTTACACCTTGATGCTAACTTAGGTTGACCTACATGTAAATCATTTTGGATCACCATGAAAGAAGTGTTAAGATTGTTGTTGGTCCTCTCTATTGGGTGTAAAATATGTTCAATATTTTATGGCCTTTTCCTTCTATTTCATTTTTATTTCCTTATCCCTAGGTCCCTTTTTACCATTTAATTATCAAAAAAATAAAATATGTTTGATTTGTTTCTAAAGATGAAGGAATGTTTCCTAAGTGCTAAAATCATTCAAGGTGATAATGTGTTTCGACTGATTTTTCTAAAGGAACTTCATGTAAGGAAGGAACTAACCATGTGGATAAGACTCAGGGGGCACACGTGGACTAAGCATGCTGGAAGATTACTTGTTTTTGTCTCTATACTCTATTTTTAATCTAGTTGTTTTGAGACTATTATGGTTTTGTGGCTTGTGGCCAAACCAAAGACTACGTTTAATATGTTTGTTGGCTAGTGGCCATAACAAACTACTGCTTTATTGTTTTGATTTGTTTTGATACTCGTCAAACTGATAAGTATGTATGTATGATCTAAAGGTAATCAATGATAGATAATATACAGACTTAAGTAGACCAATCCTATCTTTTGTTTACGAGTATTTGATGAAATTGCATGCGGATTGAGTAGAGTAGTTCATTTTATCTACTCACCCTATGGACCAAAGGAAGGGCCCCCTCTTGGAAAGCTTGGTGAGATTTTTTTTTAGTTTATTAGCTTAGATCTTTTGTGTGTCATGCAATTTCATTTTTGTCGAATGTATGTTCTCAAAAATATTGTGACTTAGTTTAATCTCTATTCAAAGTTAAGGATCATTAATATTGCAGCCTATGTGATTAATTTGAATTGCAATGAATTATCTGTGGAAAGTAATTGTGACTTAAGGAGTAAGGGGTTCGTCCTGATTGCAAATTCACTGTTGTGTCTTTCATACTATAATTCATTCTATAAAGATCCTGTCGCACTCCATTCACATTTCATTACTCTACTAATGTATTTCATCTTCCTGTCGCACTTCAACTTCCTATTGCCTACACTTATTTGATACAAATTTGGCAATTGAGTTCTTTCTTTTACTATTGAAAAGGTTGTCATTAATATTGGTATGTCATATATATTGAGTTTGCATTAGATCAGAAATAGATAGATTGGTTAAAATAGGTAAACAATCATTTAAAGAAAGGATTTCATTTATTTTCAAAGTGTGATTTTGAATTTCAGATTAAAGAATGCATTTTCAATTCTAGTTTCCAATTCTAGATTGTATCCATCAACCCTTGGTTTACCAATTGCAAGCCTTTGGCATATTTCCACAACACAATTCAAAAGCCTACATTCCCGGATTGACACTTTAGGATGAACTAAGGAAACCATTTCTAAAAGATTGAATCAAACCTATTTCAAGAGTAATTTAAGACCACAGTTTAATCCAATCACTTTCTATCCTTGAGATAGGACCACATTATGCTTTGTGGTCAACTAGTTGAATTAATTGTTTATTCTCTTCCTAGCCAACTAGATTGAAGAATTAAAGTGTTGCAGTGGATATAAATGCAAGATTGTTTTAGATGCAACAAGGAGAAGTGTACAAGTGAAAAAGGTGTGTGTGCAAGCTGTATTGAATATCCAATAGAGATAGTGCTAAATATTGTGAAAGGAAAGATAAATTAAGATTGAATGCCTCAGCCAACAAAGAGTTGTGTTGGCAGTATTTGTAATTCTCTTATAAATATTTTGTATCTTGCTTTGAGATAGTGAATATCATTAGGTCCTTTGTATCTTGCTCTTAGATTTGGTTGGTACTTTAGTGTTGCAAGTCATTTTGTATCTTGCTCTAAGGTAGTGAGCCTTCTTGTAAGTATTTTGGCAGTGAGCATTATATTATGAGTTAACTCTCACCATGGTTTTTCCCTCATTAGGTTTTCCATGTAAATATAGTGTCTCCTTGTGCATGTGTGTGTTCTCTATCTCTTTCTCTTTGTTTCTTATCTAATTGCTACTATATCTTTCATTAGTAAAGTTTGTTGAAGGTGTTAAATATCAAATTACTATATTCTTCTTTGTTACTGCTCTTCTTAAAGCTTTATATTTATTTGCTAAAGGAGTTTGAGTTGTGCTGAAGTTTCAAGTTCTAGAAGGGTTTAATTTTTGTGTAGATTGATTCACCCCTCTCTCAGTCTCCTGAAGTGTTCAACAGTTCATGGGTAATTTGATCAATGGTTAAGTTAAAAGTTGAATCCTACCTTTTAGTATCAAGTTCAACACCTAGAACTCTCACATAGCTATGTATGACCTGATCATCATTTTGGGCCATCCTCTATCTTAAAACTAAAGAATTTAAACTTTTTATTTTTGATAATATAAGCATGAAGTATAAAGGTTTCACAAGCCTTGGTCCTCACATCTTGCATTATTTCTTCTCTTCCCAATTCACTTAGTAGTGACATGAAATTTAGATTAGTGACTTGAATTATCTAGGTATAATCTATGGATTTGACTAATTTGATGATCTATAAATTGGTGTTCCATCATTCTTGTCATTTATAGGGGAAAGGACCCAGTAGTTGAGCATGTTCTAATAGTTATAGATTTTGTTAATTTAAAGCCTAATAATTTTAACAACCCCATTGGGTGTGTATTGTTGAGTATTTATGTTGGGGATGAGGTACCCTGATTGTGAGCTCACTGGTTCATAGCTCCAAGTCAAATGTGTTTTCCCCTCTAATAAAAAAAAGATATAAAGATATGTGTGACATAACAAGTACCATTTAAAATATTTAACATCACCTTGATTTTTCACATTTACCAATCCTTCCCTAAAGTTTTTTTAAATAGGTAACATAGTTGAATAGTGTATTTTTATGCCCACCTTGAATATGAGTTGCAAAAATTAGGACACCTTTAGACATAGTAGGGCTAGCATCAATTCCCATATCTTGACACACAACATCAAAAGTTTCTTTGATATGGGAAAAAAGATATAATTTCAAGTGGCTCCACTTTTCTTTCTATAATTGGTTCAAGTCTTTGGCCTTTCCCTCCATGTCTAAAATTTGGCAACCATTTTACCTTATAAGTGAACTTGTGATTCTCATATTCTATGGCTAGGGATTTTGAATCCAACAAGGTGTGGGTGTCAAGGTTGAGGCAAAAGATTTTATGGAATAATATTTCCTCAACAAAAAATCTCACCCTCAAAATTGGTTACATAAGTCTTGGGGAATAATCTCTTAGCAATCCATTCAACAATATCAAGGTTAATGAAGAAATTGGGCACAATGAGCTTCCCAAAATTAAATATCTAGGTATTACACCCAAGAATCCACTCACTAGCCTTATCATATATATTTTTAAATAGAACACCTCCTTTGGTGCAAGGAATGGGATCCATTATGTTTTCCCTATTTACATCCAATAGGTATGTGAGGGAACCCCAAATGGTGGCTCATTTGGAGGACTTCAATACCCTAGGAAATATTTCAAACAAATTTGGGGCTTGTTTTCTCTTATTAGACATTGATTGGGATTTCAAATAATAATGTGAATCAAGCCTTATATTTCAAAGGACATAACTAATGGATAAGGGCTATACAATTTGAAAAATTGGGCAATATGTTTTAGGAACCAATACTTATATAATATAATTAAAAGTCCTTTTATCAAGTAGGAGAGAGTATAAATTTCCATATATTAGTGAATATACAATCCAAAATGAATTGTTATCAATAGCTTGAACATACCTTTGAACTTCAATTTGGTCATATGGACTTTGAATGCACTCTCCTTTAGCCTATTTAAATGATAACAACTTACAACTTGGTTAAGCTAATATCGCACATAAGGGTAAACAATTGTGTTTTTAAAATATGAAGTTTCATATCCATTATTATCAATATATTTAAACTTAATGTTTATGGTCTTATAGGTGCTCATTATATTTGTAGGTAGGTTTAAGATTTTAAAAGACGTAATATTAGTCATATATTCTACATGGACTCCTTTCCATGGTGTCTTATGTAAGGAAGCTAAGGTAGCAAAACAACTTCCTACACTAAACTTTAGAGGAGGGTTATGCAAAAAAAATCAAATTTGAAAAATTACAAAAACTTAAATAAAAACAAGCATAAATAATATTCATACCACAACATAGTGATTTATGTGGGGAAATATCTTTCGGGATGAAAACTCCACACGTTAAAATCCATCCAATATGTTTTTAATAAATCAAGAAGACTACAATATACTTGTAGAGAAATATTTCTCATAGGAGTATCAAGAACTAGAGATTCAGAGGAAACTCAACATCTATAAGACTTTTACACACAAACTCCATCTCATGCACCTAATATATAGGAGATAGAATACATGAAACTGTCAAATTGTGTACAAAACCATGAACTAAAACCACCTAAAAAGTAGCAACCATCCTTATCTCTAATGAAAGATTCCTATGATGTGTCTAAAAAAACACCACCACATGTAGCTCACCCTTACCAACTCATTTATGTGTCCAACACGTCTTTACACCTCCCATTTTAGGAGACCAAACTTTCAGAGACCATAACTTTTCATCTGAGTGCCTGATTGACAAATCATTTGAACTGTCAAAAATATTGTGAAGCGCTCTAGCAAGCTATAACCTACTACACCAATTATAACCACTTTTAGGCCCAAAAATTGTCTCAAAGACCTTTAAATGGACTGTAAAACTATGAAAAAAAACTTTAATATCTTCAAATCTAGATATGATCTCGCAATGAAAATTTATGAGCATTGCTTATTTATCCAATTAATCTGAAGATTTGGAATTTTTTTTGCATCAATCCATGCTCAATCAAATGTAAACTTACTATAAATAGTAGCCCCATGATGCAGGAGCATCCTGGGCGTATCGACAATCCTCATCACCCAAAGAGATTTGTAATTTCCTTTTGTAAATATTTTCTTTCAAATTTTGGATTTCTGGTATGTAGATGAATTGTAGTATCGATTTAATGAATTTTTGGACTATGTAAAATTCATTGTGAATCAAAGTGTGCTTTTGGCAGGTTGGTGGGGCTTATTCTATTCATTTGTGCTTTTAACTGCACTCCTACAGTGGTCATTTTTTGGACTTGCAGTATCGCAAGATAACTCAAGAGTTATCGTTGACCTACAACGGTAAGTCTCGAGCCAACAATATTGTGGTGACTAGAGAGATACTGGTGGTCATTACTACTACCCCATGACAAAGCATTTGGAAGCATGCAATAATGTGGGAACTCATTAAACTGCAACCCCACAACCATCTACATAGGTTGTCGTGACATTATAGGATGATATGTTGACTGTAGAACTTCTCTAAGATCACGGGAAAATATTTGAATTGGAAATAATGGAATTCCAATGGTTATATAATTTTAATTTTCGTGAGGAGAAGAGGGATACAAAGAATGAGAGCTCAGCTGAACAAAGAACGAGAATTAGTAGAGACCGAGTTGGGTAATGAGTGGACAGTATCAAATTTTTGAAGGGGGCCTAACATTGAATTGTTGATGTAGAATTTTAATTTGTTGAATATAAACAAAACCATTGGAGTTCTTGATTCTGTTTTGTGAATGCTTATTTGTTGTATTTAAAATTGCTCTTGTTTTGGAGTAATTGCAAGGTTGAGACATTATTTTTAGGTGACATCTTACATTTATGATGGTTCATTCTTTAATGGGCCTTGGATTATTGTGTAAGTGTTGGCTTAAGTGGGATATTTTCATTGGTGTGCACCAAGGTACCATATATCTTTTGCATATGCAGTTTTTGGGCCTACAAGCTCTTTTCTATAACATCATTTCCACGTGTATCTTAGAGGACATTTGTCCTCTATCTAGATGACCACATGCATCATTCTCATTTGTTTGTGTGTTCACATAGTTAAGCCAAGGTGGCCCACATAGTGTAGAGTGTTGGGATATGGTTTTGTACACCATTGCATAAGATGATTTATTATAATGTTGTAATTAAATAATTATTTAGTTGTGATACACCTTGGTGGTGTTTTTAATCATGCACTAGATAATTATTTGGGGACCCACTTATGTTGTATTGTAACATTGTATTATTATTTATTGTGTGGGAGCCATGTGATAATAATTTAATATTGGGGAAATATTAAATAAAGTGATGTCTTAGTACCCAATATTAAATAAGGGGTTAGTGGTTTTGTATTCACATGATTTTGTGGTACATGGTTTTACCTTACCACTAGTATTTTATGAGTTTGTTTCTATAAAAGAAAACACACGTGTAGTGGTTTAGGTTGGTTGAGTGGTTTTGTTGTCATTATTGAGTCTTCTTGTGGAGTGCATTTGTGAAGCATGACATGGGATGTGTGGATTCATGCTTGGACACATGGGAATGCATTGGAGGGCTTGATGCTTCAGAGGTATTCATTATAACTCTTGTATTTCTTTATTGTTGAATAATATGACAGAGTATGGATGCTTTTGGAGGCTAGGTTTTTCCCTCTTGAGGGTTTTCGTAGGGTATATCTTGTGTCATCTTTGATGGGTATGTTTTCTATTCTCTTGCATGTGGATTATGAGCAATTATTATCTATTTTGGGTTATGTGGAAATTGTCATTAGATGGTTGGAAGTTGCCTTACAAATGTTATTAGAGCTTTCATGGTTTAATATTTTTTATTATAACCTTAGGTTGAGAAAATATTGCTTGAATTTTGAATCTATGTAATGCATGAGAGAATGAAAGACATGGCAAGATGTGGGGGTTTTGCAGGTTGTTTATTGCAAATCTAAGGGTTTTGGGTTTGGTGTTATAATAGGTTGTTTGCAAATTTGGGGTGTGAAAATTTTTGGCTAAAAAGGTTTCTTGGTTGTGCATTCAAATGGGGGTTTTGTGGGGGAAATTTTTTAAATGACCTCCTGGAACAAAATGAACCTCATGGTTGGATTCAAGTTGACCGAGAGACAAATTTTGATATAAAATTTGCACTATTTTGGAGAAGTTTAAAAAATGTAAATTTTTTTTTAGTAAAAGGGCCAATTTGGCCATATAACCCATGTGCAAAAATAAAATTATTAAAATTATAATTCCATTCGTTAAAAAAAAATGGTAGAAAAATACCCAATCTACAAAAAAAAAGAAAAGAAAATTCAATGGTTAAAAAAAAAAATATAGCCGTCATTGAAAATATTTTGTAGAAAAATATTTTCATCAAGGTTGGTTGATAATAAAATAAAAAATATTTACCTGTAAGATAAAATGTAAAAATAAATAAAAATAAAATTACCCCGCCATTAAATAAAGGAGAACTTTATACTTGAAAAATAAATAAAAATAAAAAGAAACCTTTCTTGAAAAATCTTAATGGCCCCCACTCTCCACAATTTAAATGGAGTTTTAATTTTTAAATATTAAAAGAAATAAATCCGCCACTATAATATTGGAGAAATTAAATTAATTTTTATTTTTGAAGTGGGGACCGCCAAAAGTTGTTTACATGGGCAAATCAAATGTTTTCTTTAAACTTGCAGAACTTTCACCCACGATATCCGTTTTTCAACTTCTTATACACGTTGGAAAGTTGGTTATGAGCACTACATAGTGGTACAGGTTTGGTTCCATGATTTTGCTATTTTCATCAGTTTTTGGGTCCTAGAAGTTAGATTTTCTTGGTTGTACGGTTTTGAGCATAACTTTTGCATATGAAATCAGATTTTTGATTTTGAATAGGCGTTGGAGAGAATTTGCAGTGTACTACAAAGTGGTTCAGATTATTTATCAGCTTGAAGAACATGTTGAACTTGTTACTTGTTTGATCACTTGTAGGTTCCTGAGATTTGAGGTGTGATTGTGTGAGCATCCAGATGATTCAAGAGGTGAAACCTTGAGGGATTACATGTTTTTATATGTTATTTATGATGATACACTTGATTATCATATTGGTGCTTCTTGGTATAGGTTTACAGGTGTTTTTTAGAGTTGGGACTTTGATGGTGACAGGTACATAGGTTGTCTTTAGTTTTGAGGACATGGTTTGAGACTTGGAGTCTTGCATAGGTGATAGTTGAGTGAAGGTACAGTGATGGCTATGGTTAAGGTGTCATGAGTATGTAGGTCAGGTACATTTGATGCATTAACATGACATGATCATGTTTGGTGGTGATATGGTTTGATGTTAGGAGATTTGCCTTATCTTCTTGATGCCTATTTGGTTCCTTGACTATGATTACTCATTTGTGGATATGGTTGGAAAATTAGATCTGTGGTTGATTTGGTTGCTTGAGTCTTAATGTCTACATGGTTATCTTCTTTGATATCTCAGTTTGTAGTTACTAATGTGATGATGAGTTTTCATGTTTCAATGATTGGATCTATGAGTTATGCAAGTTGTGGATTAGCTATCTATTCACTTGCAATGGGATGCCTCAAATGTGGACTGCCTATATCCACTAGGTTTGAATCATTTTTGTTGCATATTTCATTAGTTGGCCTTGTCTTTGGTCATTTGTGCATTGGTATGTTATTTCAGGATTGAGAGGATAGATGATTTGAGTACTTGATTAGTTAGTTCATGGGACTTGTAGCATCTGGTTTGATCATGATTCCATGATAGCTTGTTACATTAATTAGTTATACGCTTTCAATGGGAGCTTTTGATAGTGATGACTTGGCGGTATTGGATTGGATTTATTTGTGATGTTTTGATGGTGTTCATATGTATCTTCGCGGCTTGAAGATCTTGGTTTCACTTGTATGTTACTGAAATTGTAGTTGAGTGTGTGTAGACCTAGATGATCTTCTTGGAGGAGATGGTTGTCATGATGCCACGTGTAGCTCATATCATGGTTTAGTGGGAGTTGTTGGCAGTGACATGGATGCATCATTGGTGATGGTTATCTTCATGTGATTAGGGATATGTATTCTTGGTTTAGAGTGTTTTCTATTATGTCATAGTTTACTCTTGATACTAGTTTAGAGTTTGGCATATTACAAATTCTCTTGAGACTAGGATGTGTGTTATGGTGTATGTGATCTCCTAGATGGAGATGGTTAGATCATGTTGTCATGATAGGTTCTTGATTTTGTGGTTGGAGCTTTGACATTGATTGTGTGTGATTCTCTTTGTATTGAGTACATTAATCATTTGCTTAATTACTTCATGATGGTGCTATGTTGCATTTGGATTTTGGAATTGATTGAATGGTTATAGGTGCTCATGGATACTTAGAGGTGTAGGTGATGGTTGGTATTCTCTTGTGATTAGAGACATTTGCTTGAAATGGTTACTCTTTGGAGGTTTTAATAGGAACATTGAGGAACTTTCACCTAGAAATGGATGTGAGTTCACAATGGACCGATAGAGTAGATTGTTCTTGGAGTGAGTCATGATGACTTGGTTATCTTGGAGGAACATTCTCATTCCCACTCTTGGTTTACTCGAAAGTTCTTTATTTGAGAGGTATTTGCACATTATATCTTTTAGATGTGTTATGTTTTGTGCTTTGATTCTCATGGGATTGAGTTGTTTCATGGTGATTGATTATGGATACTCATTTGAGGATGGTTTAGCATGAGTTCATATGTTTTATCTTTCTTAGATATGGATCTTGAGATATGGATAGTTTTGGAGGATTCATTTGAGGGATGTTATGGCATGGTTATCTCCTTGTGCATTTGAATTTATGATATAATTTTTTATGAGGATTGTTAGGAGATGGTTTATGGGTTGATTTCTAGTTTTGGGGATTGTTACTTTGAGTTTGATCTTCTTGATTAGAGAGGCTTACATCTATGTTGGCATTGTTACATTGATTCATATGTTGTACTTGGTCTATGAGATTGATTGTTATGGATGTTGTTGAGGCTTTTAATTTGTGGTTGTTAGGAGATCATACTTGACACAACAATACACTTTTGAGGTGTTGGTAGGATGACATTATGGTTTACAAGTTTCTCTCTTCATGGTTCCTTCTTGGATGTTCATGTTTTTGGGAGGATGGTGGCAACATGTTGTGAGAGGTTATGTAGCTATTTGGGTTGCATGTGTGGATCATTATTGTTGTTCTTGGTACTTCATGCTTTTATTTACTTATCACACCTTGATATAGTGTTGATTGGTTGATCCAGGAGGATCCTAAAACCTCAAAAAATATCATAGTCTCAGAATCTCTTAGAACTGACATCATTATGTAGAGCTTACCAACACAATCCCGATGCAACTTGAATCGCATCAAAAGGAGTCCATATGCAAAAGTTATGCTCAGTCAAAGGTTCAATCAAATAGGCAAATCAGGTGTCTGAAAAGGTGAAAAATTGATTGTCTCAAATCCAAGCAAAAATGACACCAAGTTTTAGTGCTTGTCACACTGATTTTGGAACTATCTTCGGTTTCAAAAACGGAGTTCATATGAGCAAAATAGAGCCAGTCAAAGTTTTAGTCAAATTGATGATGTCAACATGTGACATGGCAATTGACTAGATGGTGATGTGGAATTGCAAGTGATGTGGAAAAAATCTCACAAAATTCACGCACACCATGCTTTATTTTTGAAAGAAAAATAAAGGGTGGAAGTTTATTCCACAAAATCCATTTAGTGGGATCGGATTTTGTGGGATCCCAACCGGATTTGGTGGGATCCAAATCTCCTAAAAAAAATAAAAAAATAAACTCATAAACAAAGGAAAGAAATAACCTTCCATTTTAAAGAAAAACAACTTAACAACTTAAAACCAGATAAGCCCGAGATGAAATATGACAAGGGTTTGAAAAACAACTTAATTGTTTTATTAAGGGTGGTTGATTATTTTATTTTTAAAATGGGGAAGTTATTGTTTTTTATAAATGAGTTAGTGCGTTTTTTGTAAGGCTTATAATTATAAAAGCCAAAGGAGGGGGTTAATTTGTTATTTTATTTATTATGGTGGTTTTTAACCCCATATGTAAAATTTATGTATAAAAGGGGGTGATGTGATAGAGTCTTTGTTTTTTTTGTGGAGAGATAATTTAGGTGGTTTTGAGAGAAAATTTTATGCTCTTTTTGAGGAATTTTTGGAGGATAACTCTAGTAGAAGGTGATATTACACCAAGAATTATAAAGAGTTGTGAATGAGATTATGAGGAGACTATTGTAAGCTTGGAGAATTGTAAGAAGGCATTTTCAGGTGCTTGGCAATCTTAATAAAGCAGTCCAACATTGAGAAGAGAACTCAGAGATGTAGCTCAAATTGAGCGAACTCCATTATCAAGAGTGATCTCTCTTTTTCTTCTCTACCTCATAATTCTTTTAGTATTTTTATTCTTTGAGTTTCTTAGTTTATGTCTTTGGAATCTAAATAGAGTATAAGTGATCTTTATTTGTCATAATTTCAATGGTTAAGATACATAATCATGCATTACTGTTGTGATCAGGAATTAAATCTGTAATTGGATTAAGTTTTGGAAAACTTTAATGTCCTAGTTTACAGATCATTTGTAGACTTGATATGCTTTGGCATTACCTATGTAGTGGGAGTTCCTGGATATGCATGCTCTTCATTGATAGGTTTGATATAGGGAGCTTGTGATTGTAGTTTATGGGTTGCATATGTTCTTGGCATGAGTTTGTTGATGTATTGATACCTTGAAGATATGGATGTTTGGATGTATTAGCATGTGTTGTGGATGTTATTTACAATCATGTGGGTTTTTCAATTGACAACATCTTGGTTGGAGCCTTTGTTATCATTTGGATCCGATGCTTGTGCTCATGGATTGGTGCATCTTCACCATGTCATGTTCCTTTTCTTGCATAGGTGGCATGTTGGAGGATGAGAGGAGTTCTTACTTGTGTTTGTGGTCACTTTGTTCTTACTGCAGACATTTTGATGGAGCACAAGAGCATGTTGGAGATTCATGTGATTTCATGTATGGCTATGATGATGTATTTCATGTATTGATCCCTTATGCAATGTATACAACACGTGGGAGAATGTTGGGATATGGTGTTGTACACCATTGCATAAAATTATTTATTATGTGTTGTAATTAAATAAATATTTAGTTGTGATACACCTTGGTGGTGTTATTAATCACACTAGGTAATTATTTGGGGACCCACTTATGTTGTATTGTAATATTGTATTATTATTTATTGTGTGGGAGACATGTGATAATAATTTAATATTGGGGAAATATTAAATAAAGTGATGTATTAGTACCCAATATTAAATAAGGGGTTAGTGGTTTTGTATTCACATGGTTTTGTGGTACATGGTTTTACCTTACCACTAGTTGTATTTTATGTGAGCTTGTGTCTATAAAAGAAAATATATGTGTAGTGGTTTAGGTTGGATGAGTGGTTTGGTTGTCATTATTGAGTCTTCTTGTGGAGTGCATTTGTGAACCATGGCATGGGATGTGTGGATTCATGCTTGGAAACATGAGAATGCATTGGAGGGCTTGATGCTTTAGAGGTATTCATTGTAAATCTTGTATTTCTTTATTGTTGAATACTATGATGGAGCATGGATGATTTTGGAGGTTGGGTTTTTCCCTCTTGAGGGTTTTCCCAAGGTATATCTTGTGTCATCTTTGATGGGTATGTTGTCTATTCTCTTGCATGTGGATTATGAGCACTTATTTGCATTATTATCTCTTTTGGGTTATGTGGAAATTATCATTAGATGGTTGCAAGTTTCCTTACATAGAGCATGGTGAAGAGATTCACATGGTGGTAAGAAAACACCATGTAGTAGGAATGTATAAGAAAATTCTATGTTAGGTAGGTGAATCAACCTTTAGATTAACCATACAACACATGCCATTTTTTTATTCATCTTTTTTGGCTTCTTTGACAAGGCAAGATCCAAAAGATCATGCTTGAGTAATTTATAATCCATCACTATGGGGGTGTGGGGAAATTAGTTACAAAAAGGAAACACTTAGTGTGTGCTATTGGTTCTAGTGCATGGATTGATCACCAAGATAGTATATTATTCAAGGAAAGTGGGTCAAATAGTAGCATTTATTGCTAAAGGAAAGAAAATGGTGCTCATGCTTAAATGGTTAAGAGAGAAGTGAAGGGTCATGAGGCCTACTAGCTAGGAGCTCTGAGTTCTTGCATAATAATAAGAATTCACATGGCGATGGATTAATGTGTGATAACATGGGGTTTGAATTATAAGCACCTAACACTTGATTAAGCAACTCAAGGCCTAGGGGCAATGAAGGTACACATAATTCAAGGTTAAAATACTCAAGACAAGGAAGTATCCATAACTACAATCTTTTAAACACAAATTTCTTTAGAAATTTAGGCATGGTAGTAAATTATCCCAACACATTCATTCTAATATATGTATGGAGTATTAGTTTAGTTGCATTTTCTTTGTAATTCATTCATATGTAAATAGTAGTTATCCCACATGCATGGAATAATAGTAGTTGTTGGAGTTCATAATATATTTGGAGGATTGACCTCTTGAAGTGGCACCATGAGCATAATATAAAATGATTCTATTAAACTCATTTTCTATATATATTCATGCATTATCTTTGGTTCCTTAAAGAGGAAATGAATCATCAATAGAATCTATAGGCCCAATTAATGAATTATCATTATGAATATTTATAAATTCAATGTGAGATGTAAAATAACTACCATCAAAATGTGTATAATCATTATGTATAAAAGAAGGAAGGTCATATAAATCACCGTCCCTAAGTTTATCAAGAGAATGTGGACCTAAAGGTGAATGAATAATACTATAAAAATGTGTGAGAATAGTAATATCACTATGTATCATATCATGATGAAGATCTATTAGAGAGGGAATTACATCACATACCACATAATCCATACATTTATTATTATATGATAAGATACCTCATCCATGTCCCCATAGATGATGTATCATCATCACGAGTTAGAGCATGCGAAGAAAAGGTGCTCAAAGATAAAACATCACCATTCTCATACATATTAGTAGCACTAGTCATAGGAAAGGTGGAATCAATTCAAAAGTCATGGACGCATGTGGCAAGTATACCTAGAAGAGTAAGCAAATCACTAAGTCTATGAAGGAGGGAAAAACACATGAAGGTGTAAAATATACATTAAGTTCTCTAATAATGTACCCTAGGATAAAATATTGAGATTGATTATTCTAATGAATAAAATGTACAAAATTTAAATAGATAACATAAAGGAAATAACTCTACTTTGATGTAAATTATATTGTATTATATGTTGTTAGTGTTGAAAAATAGAGTGAACTACTATAGCAATAACATCAAACTTAATGTACAGATTTTAGCTTTCATGTATAAACCAATGTGTAAATGAAATGGAGAGCACATAAAATTATAAAATTGTAATAAATCATTACATGAAACTAGATGTACATGGAAAAACCCTTATAGAAAAAATCCACCATCAAAGAGAGGCTCAAGTATGTATTTATCTTTGAAAATCATTTCTTAATCAACAAACCATCTCCCTTCAATTCGACAATATTTTTGTAACACTCAATGAACTTGTAAATAACCATACATATGACTATCTCAAGGCTTCAATATAGAACAATACAAAATAAGAAACCATAAATGGTTTACAAAATAAGGGGAAAATATCATGGGCCCAAAATTAATGAATATCCTCATGTAACAATCCAACACCTATAAATATTAAATTGGCCAACCTCCCAAAATAGAATGTAACTTCTCTTACAACACCGACCTAACATAAATCTCATTATTATGGTTAAAACTTATCATTAATCTCACCTAATTCTAGGCACTCCACAAGGGAAAATTAATGCCTCTTTGATGAGAAATATGCTACATAAATCTCATTTAACTTCTTTTGTAACTTTATCATTAGCTTTGTTACAAATACATATAGGAAAATAAAATAATAATAAATAATAGTCACCACACATAGGGGTCTCCACTTTCACCCTCTTCATATTACTTGGAATATATACATTATTTACTATCTACATTTAAAATGAAGACGTTAGGATTGCAAGGTGAATGACACCTATAATCCATATAGTTAGTTAATTTGCCAAAATGCTAGAAAGTTAGGACTCATTAAATGAATGAATTAGGATGAGAATGGTTATCTTCTATGTTGGATCACTTCAACAAGTGCATAAATAACCTTTGCATGTGTGGAATTAAATATTATGTGTAGATCTAAACTTCACTAATCCATCCCTTAATTTTTTTTTTAATTTAGTGTTTGTATTTATATCTAAAAGAGGCATGGTATTGATAGACATTAATTTAGAGTTTGATAGGCTAACAATGGTCTACTTTGGTAAAATCCATGTTATCGATTCAACAATATAGAGCAATGATTGAAGACAATAAATAATCATGTAATGTCCCTAAAGTGTTGTTGTCACATTATAATGCTTTGATGTCCATAGATGTGTGCTAGGTGTTCTCTCACTGATTATTTGCATAAATATAATGACTTAGGGTTTATCATTTTATAAAACACCCTAATGTTGATAAAAAAAAAAGAGTCTCATAAATATAATGTATGATAATGATTTATGATATTTCTTTTTTAGATTATAGTTTTAATTTTAAAAAACCAATTCACCCTATTCTCAAACTATTTTTTGATAGGTGAAATATGGTATGACAGCCCAATCCCTTTTATAGAAATCAAAAGATAAATAGAAATAAAGATTTAGAACCATGAATTGGGGAGAAAAATTAAACGATGTGGAGGAGAATCTAAAAAGATAGAAATATCCAAGACTAAGTTGAATCTATAAAGACAAGAATAATACTAAGGAATTCAAACTTCTCAAAATAGAGACTAGTAATAAGGCAAAAAATGCTTAATAATCACCATTTCACATCCCCTCACTATCACTTGGTAAATTGATTCCTCCTACTACTAGTGAGAGGGCATCCGTGGTCCATTGAGTTTTGTCATAAACTAAAGCGTGATCATTTGAACAATGTTTTTCTACTTCAAACTTCCTTCCTTTCCTCTTACAAGAAACACTATAGTTTTTTTAATTTATTTTAATCATTATTTAAGAGATAATGGCAATATCATGAAAGGGGACTGGAGAGTTGGTGGCCAAATGATCAAATTCTTACTTCATAGAGAGGGAATGAATGAAATGAGCCTCTTCATCTAGGATCTACTTCAAATAGTGTTGAAAACTCTCCTCATTATCAAATAATTGATTAATGACAAGAAAATATTCCATGTATGGACTCTAATAAGAGATGGAAGGCTTTGGATCTACCTTTCTTTCTTTAACTACAAAAGTATCAACCTACATCATAGTCCTAACATCCAAATCTTGATTCTCAAAAAAAAAAATCCATGGTTGTGCCACTAAAAAATCTTTATCTAGAGTACCATATTTTCCCACCCATTAATTAGGCTTGATTGAAAATTTTCTACTTTGTGACCCAACTTATTGTAGTAAAAGCATCTCAATGGAATACCTTTAAATTTTAGGAATTGAATCCAAGTGCCTATGGAAAAATGAATGTGGATCATCTATATATAACTAGTCTTGATACATTGATCATGGTGTAAACCTTTACATATCTACTTCTTGAAATCCTTAAATCAATATAGATAATTTCACAAAAATCCTACTTGGTCTATTAACATTGTGATTTGACTTGAATCCCTAATAATCAATAGAAGATTAAACAAATATAACCAAATCAAAATAGTTGTAATAGAGATAGAGTAAGGTCAAACAAAGGAGACCATTGTGTAAAATAAAAAACCTTACCATAGAGCTATCAACCACTTTGTTGATCATAGTTCCAATCTTTAACTAAGAAGAACTAGATAAGAAAAAAAACCCATGCTCTAGAATCTCCACAAAGGGGGTTGTCATGTTGCTCCAAGTAGTTTAAGTCTATAAAATGAAATCTTCCCTATGCATTTAGATATAATAGATTGAACACAAATGTTCCCCATAATATTAAAATGGTTTGAGATTACTCTAAAAAAATTTAACCAATCACCAACACATTATGACATGCACTAAATTCTAGCATTCCCCCCTTAGCGTTGACATGGGTGAGGAAATTTATTATAGAGCCACATTAATGGTTGATCTTAATCAGTCATTACCTTCACCTTTTGAGTTGTTGTTGAGGTTCAACTATTTCATATTTTCCTCCAACAAAAATTCTCCTTGAATATTGGTTTCCACCAATAATATATCTAATTAAATTATTTAAAAAAAAAAACCCACTCATGATACAATTTTTAAAAATAATGCATATGATTTCCTTCTTTTCAAAAAAATATTCTTTTGCAATCATCCACCTTTAAAAATTTCCCTATTTTTCAAAAACTCCTTTTACAATCACCCTCCTTTAAAAAGTTTTTATCTCATTGATGTTGAATCTCACCAATAAAATGAATACTCTTAAAAGAATTTTGTGGCAAGAAGATAGATTGGTAGGGGGAGGCTCCATGACCACCCTTTACTTTGAACATCTTGAGAACACAACCTCTCCAAGTAGTCTATGAACTTTCAAAGAGAAAGAAAAGAAGGAACACTCTTTTATAGTTTGAAGTTTAGGTTTTTTCATTAAAATATATATAATAATTTGGTATGTAAGTAGTTTTTATCAAAAAATGAATTGTGTAAGATTTGTTTTGTATCAACATTTTAAATCTATTTTGTATAAAGATTTTAAATTGGAATTTAAAAAAAAAGTTAGAGGAGAACCACTGACATTTAGTGTCCTTCACTTTCCATTCCCATCCATAACATATTATTATCCATCAATCCCCTCGCCCATAATAAGTTGGTCTTATACCTGACTGGGGGCAATTCCTTGACTTATGTCTTCTTGGGATCTATTGTGACCTATTTCACACATCGCCCCATTGCAAACGGGGACCCCCAATAGTTTTCTTTTTAGGAGTTTTTTCTTAGCATTGCAATTTTATAAGTCCATTCCTTTGAGAGTTTGGAGTTAGGGTTTTGAGAAATCATACAAGTCAAATAGGGAATTTAGGCTTAGAATAGTGTTTGTACATCATCAAAGTGCTCAAAATGCCCTGAGGACAAAAAATGCCATTGATTAGGGTCAATTCTGACACCTTCCTATTTTTGTGGGATTCTACTTTTTGCTTTTTGCTTTTTCTACCTTTTTGTTTTTTGGCACTTTGGGACCAATCCGGGAGGTAGCTTTTTTGGCCTTTTTTTTGTTTTTGTTTTTTGCTTTTTTGTTTTTTCATATTTTTTGAAAGTTGACCTAGGATTGGGTCCCTCTGGTCATGGCAACAATGTTCCCATCTTCAGAATCAAAAAATTTGTGTCTCCAAGTATAAAAAGCAAAGGAAAATCTCTAGGCAAGGTTTTGTTCTAGATGTTCTAGATAAACATGAGGTGTTAAGCAATAAATTCATCCAAGTGTTAGGCAAGGCAATATCTAGGCCATCCACAAGTTCGCAATGGTTTGAAGAACATGGCCTACTAATATACAAAGTCTGCCTAGAGGAAATGTGAAGATGGCTGGACAAAGGTGAAGTCTGCCATGCATATTGTCCAACCAACCATAAAGTCCACCCACACTTGGAAAGGTAAGCCTAAAGTCCGCCTAAGGCAGGGAATGGCATGGGGTTTGCAAAGTCTACCCTAGAACAAAGAAAGTGGCATGGCACAAGAAGGTCAAACTCCACCTTGCCCAAGAGCACTCCAAATTTTCCCTTGCAATGTCCATGGACTCATGAAGTCCACCCTAGCAATGTCCAACGCCTGATGAACTCCACCTTGTCCAAGAGCACTCCAACTCTGCCCTAGCACAAAGAAAAATGACCAAACCATGCTAAAATTTGTCAAGAACAAATCAAGGGGGGATGGAAAAGGATGTGCCAAGTCCGCCATGCTTTGGCATGACATTTCCAAAGTCCAACATAAAACAAACATGACATGAAGACGTCCAAACAACAAAAAAATCCTCCTAGCTAGAAAGAAAAGTCACACAAAAATCATGAAGTTCACCTAGGTAAAATTGGCATGAAGACGATCAAGTTCGCCATGGATAAAATGAAAGTTTTCCATAATTGAAAGATGATCAAGTTTGAAAATATTGGAAAAATAAAACTCAACACTTAGAATATTTTTATATTTTTCCAACACTTAAAACAAATTTTCAAAATATCCAACACTTAGGAACATTTTCAAACTCAAGAAGAATCTATAATATTTCATGCTAACTCGTTCAAGGAAAGGATATTTTGGCTAAGGGTGGCACCATGGTGAAAATTAGAAACTTTCTCTTGAAAATTTTCAATGAAGATTAAGTTGCCATTTTGGAGGAAATAAAACAATCTAGGTTCAATGAATCTAAAAGAAAAACATGAAGTTGCTAAAATCATCAAACTCTTCAACTCTATATTAAGTTTAACTTGTCACTTTCACTTCATTCTCTCCAAAGTTCGATTGTGAAAAGGTTTTGGCTCTCTCAAGGTTGTGAAAGATAAATTTTGAAGGAGGAATTTTGAAGAAAAACTAAAATTTATGAGTTGAAGGACATAATTTCCTGAAAATAACATGATTTTTCTGAATTAAATACAAAATTTTTAGAATTAAAGGTAGATTTACAGTCAAAAATATAGATTCGAAGGTTGATGACCACCAAAGGAGGACCTTCAAGAAGAGGTCAGATAAAGTTTTCCAATAAAGGATTGCAACCATAGTCAAAGATCAATTCGAAGTGGAAAAATGTCACAAACACCAACCTCAAGCATGTGTATTTCAAGGATTTCAAAAGAAGAATGTATGGGCAAGATGGATTCTTGCCAACACCTATTGCTTGCCGGATGATGAGAAATGGAATTTTCTAAGTGGTTGGATTTCCATCAGCTATGGAGTGTGTTGAGTTGATAATTGAGTGTGCCATACATTACAATGCACAAGAAAGACAAATTATTGTGCCAGATGGGAGAGTATTGGCTCACTTTGGAGAGTTAGCCATTCAGGAAGCATTTGGGATACCAAATTACAATTAGACTTCCTATAAAACAAAAGAAGACACCAAAAAACTTTATGAGGACCAGCTTGAGCTCTGTGCAACAAATGTCAATAATTTGTGATTAGAAAATCCAAGACCTTCCCTCAAGAAAGTTCCAAAGAAGTTTCTTCCCATTGACTTCAAAGAGGAGTATGGTGACATCATTTTGCTATTAAATAGAGTAATGGCCAACCCTTAGGGTACGCCATTTGAAACCTGGATGTACTATTTTATTGATGAGATCACCTCAGGTGTCAAAATGTTCAATTGGTCTTGGATAATCAATAATAGTCCTGGTGAACAGCTAAAAAAATTGGAAAGGAGGAAGTCCTTTTACATGAGCTCCTACATTGTCTACTTGTTGACTAGAAATTATAGATACACAAGATTGATTTGTAGAGGAGTGGTGGGTAATGGTGAAAATGAGTTTAAGTCCTATGACTGTTATCCATAGCTACAACTTAGTGAGAAGACCCACTTTAGAAGGGTAAATGATGCCTTCTTGATGTGCATCACTAGGAAATTGCAGGGAGGAACTCATTAGAGGCTCACTTAGGAGGCCAAGAGCTTGATAAGAAAGTATGGATCCTGGTTTATCCAGTATCCAAGATTCACGTTTATAAGAGTTCAAGGAATTATTGGGTGTCCTTATTGACTTTTGATTTACCCTACCAACAAAATGGTCTTGCTCGAAGTCCTTAGACAATTGGAAACATATCAGAGCTTCTAGAGAACAAAGCAAAAAGCGGCCATTTCCTTTACATTTTTCATTGGAAATATGTTGGAGTCTTGCCCAATGGTACAGGTAGTCGAGGGTGCCAGGTTGGGAATGCAGTGGTATCCATTCACATCTTACCGGCCTAGGATTGATTTCGATCCTCACAACCATATTGGGACAATGAATGGAAAGAAGTACAGACACAAGGTAAACCTGGAGGATTTTTGGGAAAATGTTGCGGATGAGTTTGATATTAGGAAATGTCTATGGTCTAGAATTCCAATAAGCTTGATTAGGATAACTGAGCTTTTTTCGTGTACCTGACCAGTTAGAGGATGATGGAGAATATGTTCAGCCACACTATGATGAGAATTGGCCTCTTCCTCCTGTGAAATGGTCAGAACTAGAGCTCGTAGATCTAGTCACCTTGATGAGCCCAAGTGTTGAGTATTCACAGTGGTGGGTTGATCAACAAGTCCAGGGGCTAAGGCAAAGAAATTTGACCCTCACTTATAACTTGATGGGAGAAATGGAATCATATTCTTTGAATGGAGGAGCATCCCAAAGAGCTGATCTAATTGAAAGCACTAATTCTCGGAAAAGGAAGGAAGTAGTTGATGACTCCACAAGGTCGAAGGGGAAGAAAATTGTAAATGAGGAACCTATTCAAAAGAAGTAGAGATCAGAGCCATCCCATTCTTCCACATCCAGGAATGTGAACGAGGTATTAACTATTGAGGATGAGTCATTGGTTGAAATAAGGATCCCTTCTCCAATCCATGAGGAGAATATTGAATCAATCTAGCAGGACGATGATGAAACCCCATCTCCTATAGGCACGAAAATACTTGAACCAAAAAATGAGATAGATATTTCAGATGAGGAATTTCAAGAGAGAATGATTTTCACTCTTAGAGGAGTTCAGGATATTCCATGTGAAGAAAGTAATCAGGAAGATGAAGGTATTGAGCAACCTATGATTCTTGATTGGTTGAAAGAAAGGTTGAAAATGAAAGCACCAGTGGAAATTCAAGAAGAAGATGATACGACTGATTTATCGGCTAGATTAGAGAAGGTTACTGTAAAGAAGCCAGCCAAGAAGTTTTCCACAATCCAGAGAGATGAAGTCAGCTGTCGTTGAATGAAATTTTTTGTACCAACAGTGGACAAGGCAAAGGAAGATATTACTCCTTAGGAGTATGCAATCACTACTATCGACTTGGGATCAACTACAAAGGGTCAAGAGATTGAGGACTTAGAAAATTCAATCGCTTCCATGAAGGAAAGATTGAAAAAGGAGGTAGGAAAGAAAAGAGAATACAAAAAGGAAATTGAGCGCCTAGAGGAATATATTCAACACTTGACCAAACCTCTTAATCAAGGTGAGTTAGTGGCTCATCCACTTTTGAATTCTTCACAGGAAGCAATCAAATATTTTGAAGAAGAAATGGTAATAGCTAGAGAAACCAAGGAGTGGATGGCGAGGAAAAGTGAAGAAGCAACCACATTTGTGGAAAGATAAATATTGGCCTATGGACATACTTCTTCTTTGCTTTCCAAAATTGTAGTCATGGCCAAAACATGGGATAACCTTTAGGATGTTCAGGACAAAATTATCCTGTGCCTTAGAGTGTTGAAAGGAATTCCAAAGCAGGAATTGATTGATGGAAAATTAATTGTAGCAAGGGCTGCATATGATTTCAACACTTGGTATTGGGCATTGGTTGCATGAAGTGAAGTCTTAGAAAAAGTGAAGTCTGATGGTATCAGAGCCGAGGAACAAATAAGAGAGATTCATAATAAGATTTTCCTTGTAGTTGCGGATGTACTTGAGAAGGATGCCATATGGGAAAATGATATGCAGCTGGAAAGTCTAAAGCTCAGAACTGAAATGGGAGAGTGCTTTTTTCGTGTGTGCAGATGACTTGGACAGATTGGAATTCAAGGTGAATATGCTACCACATGTCATGATGGAGGAGGTCAACCCGATGGTGTCCAGATTCATTGAACATACTGCCAATGAAGAGGATAGGGATGCACCTCCTAGAAGATAGCCCCTCATGCCACTTTTCCTCCATGCACTCACTATGGATGTTATTTTGGGAAACTCCAATTAGGGTTGTTGTGTCTTAATCTCAGTCGTTGACCTTAGATTGATCTAGACCTTTCAATTATTTTTTTAAAAACTCTATATAAACTCCTATTCTCTCATTTCATACTATGAAGATATTTTTATGAAATTGTTGCTTAGAGCTACTTGGATAATAAAAGTTCATGTTGCAAGTTTGCTTTGAATCCTTCTTGTTATCAAGTGGTTGCATGGTTGCATATCTCCTTCAACATAGAATAAATTCAAAATAGAATTTGATTTGCATGCATGTTAGATGAATGAAAGATTTGATAGTATGGATTGGTGAAACTCTTGCTCATACTTTCTTTGAAAGAATGATTTTTTTTCAATGTGTAAAGTTATCCTGAGCCTATATTGTGGATGATTTAACTTCTACTTTGAATAAAATATCATTCTATTGATGGTATTATTCATTGTATGAAAATCTTGAGCACAACTCTAGAAGATTGCACTTACTTTGTGTAGTTGTCATTCATGTGGCAAAGCAAAGTGTTGTTATTGGTTTCACCTAGTCTTTACCATCTCTTGAGTTCTTAGAAGTAGCATAAAACTTCTAAACCCTTATCCTTTTGTTTTTTTTGAAATTCGAAAACTAAAAATCCAAAAAAAGAAAAAAGAAAAAGAAAAGAGCATTTACTATCAAATTCTTCTAAGTCATAGCTTGTGAATGATTTTTCAGTGTAAGTCCCCCTTGTATTTCAACATACATAACCAAGGAAGCTATCCAACATAAAGTCGCTCATTCGCACATATGAACCCTGGAGTTGTCGTGTAGTCTTTCTTGCAATCTTGGCACACGTAGTGATTTTGTTCAAGAGAGGGTAAAGTGTCCTTGACATTTTATTCTAATGTTTAGTGAATGATAAAACGTACACCAATCAAATCCTACACATGGTATTAGATAGAGTTCTTTGCCATGTTAATCTTTTTGATTATCGTTGACTTTATCCATTTGGAAGCTATTGAGGTGATTCAGGGACTTCATCACGGGAGAGAAAACAACTACAGTTGAAGGGACAAAGTGAAGATTGAAAGATCTTAGGGATCTTCTTGCTCACTATTGGGAGGAGTTTTTTCTATCATGTTAAATGTAGGATATCATAAACTAATCTACTAAGACAAGGTTGACAAGTTCCATAAGGGAGGAGTTGGTTTGAAAGCCATTTAGGGATGAGAATTGTGGTTGAGCTCCAATATAGGGCTCACCCAAAGTAGTGCTTGTGGTGGAGCTATTAGCTCTTTCCGATGTTGGGTTTGGATAGAATGAACATAGATTCCAGTTTATGTTGGGCAAGGCATATTAGAATGTTCAATAGTTGAGGAGGAGACAAGCATTGACCAATGTCACTAGAGTTGTGTTACCAAGGCCACATTGAGTCTAAAGATGTCAAGGTCGAGTTGGGTTCATCTCGCAACAAGAAGATTTGAGTTCATCTATGTCACTGAGTTGCTGCTAACCTAGATCCAAGTTGATTATCAAAGCAAAAAGGTGCTTTGCCAATGATGCAAGAGGACTTGGGCCATGTAAAGCTTGTGAGATTCCTCACCTAATGCAACCATTCATGAAAATTCATAGATCTACAAAACACTTAAAATCCAATTCCTTTCTACAAATTTTTTTATCATGAAAACAAAAATTTGAATCCTCATGCACCACCACTACTTAAAAAAAGCTCCTTATGCTACTCCAAAATTAGCAAAAGTAACAAAAATTGGAAACTAAACTATATATATAGGTATGAAACTATGAACAAGATGGTATGTGGATGAAAAACAAGAGTGAACAAGGTGTAAGAAGAGAAGAGAATGTAGGTGGATGATGAATGTTAGTGAGTTTGCACATAATTTGCATTTCAAAATTGTTGGAAAATATGGAAGAACAAATGAATGGGAAAATCAATGGTTATTGCATTTGGTATTCATTGTAGTCATTGTTTGAGCCATTTTAACAAGCAACAATCAAATAGAGGGGAATAAAAGATCTAGGAAATATGCTTTAATACTAAATTGAAATGATTTGAGATTAGTCTAAAAAATATTTTTGATTAGCCACCAATACACTATGACATGCACTAAATTCTAACACATGGTAGCTTGTAAAATTTGATTAGAAACATGAAAATCTAGAGGTTTTTCCTCAAGAGAAACACTGGTGTCACCCAAGAAAAGAGAGCTTAGAGGATTTACTCCTAAAGAAGATAAAACTAAGATTGAAGTGCCAATTGTCGCATCTAAAGAAGGGAGAGGATTGTTTATTGTGTTAAGCATTGGACCATAAGAACTAGGTGAAGGTTAGGGTTTTCCACAATAATTTTATTTCTACAACTATGAAATGAAGTGCTAAGATTCTTGCATTCTTAATAGACTTGACAATCCATTGCCACACATATGTAAGAACATATCAAAATTAGCAAGGCTTGTATGGATATTAGTCTAAAATAATGGTCCATTAAAATCCACAATGAATGGTGTGGCAAGAAAACACAAAACAAGTGTGGTGGTTAGATATTTAATAGACAAGCAATGAATCTCATAGCCCTAATCAAGAGAAGATAAATGAAGCACACATAAATAGTGGATCCAAACTCAAGGATAATAAAAATATCAAATTTGAAACCCTAATATAGAAGGAATAAACCTCGAGGTTAAACCTAAGGAGGTGTAAACTATGCTACATTAACTAACAATATGAAGAAATAAAAGATTCCTCTACAAAATTATCTTAGGATACATCAAATAATCACAAAAAATAACAATCTACCCAAGGATAAAGAATTGAGACTGATTTTGGTATTGAATAATATGTATAAAATTTAAATAAAAAACATAAAAGTAATAACTCTAGTTTGATGTAAATTTTGTTATATTATATGTTTTTAATTGATTTTCCAATATGATAGAAAGTTAGGACTCATTAAATGAATTACTTAGGATGAGAAAATATTTATCTTTTGTTTTGGTTCAGTTCTATAAGTGTAAAACTAACCTTTGCACTTATGGAATTAAATCCTACATGTGTTGATCTAAACTTCACTAATTCAACACCTAGAATTTTCTCAACTTGATGTTTGTATGTTTGTATCTATATCTAAAAGGGTGTAGTGTTGATATACATCATTTAAGAGCTTGATAGGCTAGGAATGTTCTCCTTTGGTCAAATCCTTGTTATTGAGTCAACAATATAGAACAATGATTGAAGATCCAAAAGTATCATGCAATTTACTAGAGTGTTGATGTCATGTTAGAATACTTTGATGTCCATAGATGTGAGCTAGATGTTCTCATAATGATTTTTTAGATAATCATAATGAATTTTAAAAAATTTCCTTTTATACAACATCTTAATTTTGATCCAAAATTTGAGCCAAGTATGATGATAATGTAACCAATGATTTGTGAGATTTCTCATTTAGATTATGTTTTTAAGTTAAAAAAATAAATAAAATGATTTATCTCATTTAAAATATTTGTTAATAAGGTGTTCTTATATTTTATAGCATTTTTAATGAGTAATATTTTTTCATAACATATATAACTTGAGCTAGAAATAAAATATATTTCTATAATTTCTTAAAAAGAGATCACTAACACTAAAATATATAGGACATGTTTTTTGTAATATTTTGTTTTATTTATTATTAATTTTTTAAATAAGAATAACTATAATTTAGACAAAAAAAATCGATAATGAATCTCTTTTCATATATACCCAAGTTCATTATTATGATGTTGAAGGACACCAATAGAGAGGATTGTCTTTTTTTCCTTATTTTTTCTTTTGCTTTACTATTTTTCCACATGTCAAATAGAGGTCTTTATTTTTTGTAATGAATCTATGTTGATTAGAAAATAGGAAATAAATATAATAATAAAATAAAATAACTTAAACATATATTTTTAGATAAGTTACCACAAGGGCCACTAAATTTTTACTTTTGATTAGATTATTTTGATCATGAAAAACATAATGCAAATTAGCCATTTATTTATAATGAAATCCTTTCTTATGGCTTGAAGGAAAAAGAGAACCATATAAAATGCTTAGACGACACACATTTACATGTCAATCATGTTATCTCCAAGGAACTTAATCTTTTTTCTTGTGTCCTAAAGATTGAGGCATACTATTTTACATAATTGTTAAACTAACAAGTGGCCCACAAGTGAGACATACATTTATGTTTCTAGCCACATACATGATGAAACAACACCTTTATAAAAATGCATTCCCATCCATAAAATAAAAAACATAAGAGTAAATTAATGGAAGAATCAAATAGCATGACATGTAGAAACATATCAAAATTAGTAAGTCATGTATGAATTTTAGCCAAGATAATGGTCCATAAAAAGTCACAATGAATGCTATAGCAAGAAAGAACAAAACAAGGGTGGGTGGTTAGGGACCAAAAAATTAAAATAATGAATCCCATAAGCTAATTAAGAGAACAAGAATGAAGCACAAATAAAGAGTGGATCCATGCATTAAATCTAAATGCAAGATATAATAATAAAAAATATGAAATTTGAAATCCTAATGTAGATGGAATAAAAAAAAAAAAGGACAAACCCAAAGAGGAGTAAAATATATTACACTTATTAAAAATTTGAAGAGACAAAAGCTTCCTTTAGAAAGATATCTTAGGATACATCAATTAATCTTAAAGAATAAAAATCTACCCTATGTGCTCAGATTGATTATGTTATTGGATAAAATATATAAAATTTAAATGGATAACATAAAGATAGTAATTGTAGTTTGATGTCAATTTTGTTGTATTAGATGTTGTTAGTCGATTCACCAATATGATAGAAATTTTGACTCATTAAATAAATGACTTAAGATGAGAAAATTTATCTTTTGTTCTATTTTTCTCTTAAAAGTGTAGAACTAACATTTGCAAGTGTGGAATTAAATCTTAATCACAAAACTAAAATTCACTAATTCATCACTTAAAAAATATTAACTTGATGTTTGTATTTATTAATGGGTTTTTTTAACACAATAAATGAAGTACACTCTACTTCTCCTAAAAAATGATTAATCAACTCCAAGGTCCCCTTATGTCTAGTCTTGACTGTGTTGGAAAAGTTAAGTGGTCTATGTGATTTGTTTAATAAGGGGCTTGTGCTAGTAAATATCAAACTAGATAAATTCTTGCAGTTAGCCTATCTTCAATATATTTCTAACATATCCTTAATCTAATATAAATATAATAGATTACAAGACAAGGTCAAAAGGAATTAGGGTTTATAGAGATAAATATAAAATAAAATATACAATAATATGTTGAATTTTATCCTTAGATTTGAATAGTTTGATAAAATCTAAACTAAACTATAATTCAATGACCAATATTCATATTATCACAATCAATATAAGTGCAAGATTCTACAAAATTTGAAACAAAAATATTCAAGTCAAATGCACAAATCACCATATTCCATGTGTATATTTCACACACAACTTTGATGTAACACATTAAAGAGATTTCACTAGATTGTTAGAAATTTTTAAAAAGTAAACAATTAAATTTTTAGAGTGGGTAATCTTTTTGAAGGGTTCAATCTATCCATTGCCAATTAATCAAAGGATGATGCTTGCTACTTTTAAATATTCTTAGCCTTAGTGATGGATGTGTTTTTTTTTATTTCCTTGAAGTGATCTTTGGACTAACTTGCTATTGTAACAATGGTTTTTGTGCCCAAATTGGTTATTGTTATTTTCAAGGCCTTATTTAGGGTTGTTGGAATTTTTGGAAAAATAAGTGAACTATTAAATTTTTAGTGTAGGCAATCCTGTTGAAGGTTGTAATCTACTCATTGTCAATTAATTGAAGGATCATGGCCGCTACATCTAAATGTTCTTAGCCTTGGTGGTGATATGTTTTGTTTTATTTATTTGAAGTTAAATAACTTGGTGAAATCTCTTTAATGTATTTACAATAGAACCATATGTGAAATATACACATGGAATATAGAAATTTTATGCATCTAACTTGAATACCTTTATTTCAAATTATGTAGAATCTTGCACTTATATTGTCTATAATTGTGTGAATACTGGTCACTACATCATAGGTTAGTTTTTATTTCATCAGATTGTTTAGAGCTAAGGATTAAATTTAGCATATCATTGCCCATTTTATTTTATTTTTTTGTCTCGAGAACCTAACTCTTTTTTATCTTTTCTTACATAATTTGTTAGATCTAGATTGGATTAAAGATAGATTAAAATATATTAGAGGTAAAATATGTATAGTTTCACTTGGAAATATATAAATATTTATCTATTATTTTTCGTAGACTTGATAGATTGACTACAATAATATATCTAGTTTGGTATTTACTAGTAAAAGCTCCTTGTTAAAAAAATCACATAGGCCACTTAGCTTTTCTAACATTGTTAAGAATTAACATTAAGGGACCCTGGAGTTGATTAATCTTTACGATCTATCAACTTTTTAGGAGAAGTAGAGAGTTATTTGTTCTACTTGAGTTGGTTGTGTCAAAATACTCATCAATAATATCTATATCTAAAAGGGGTGAGATGTTGATATACATCATTTAAGAGCTTTCTGAGTTATGAGTGTTAGTGTGAATAAGGTGATATACCTAACTTGTTCACCTACTAGGTCCTATTCACATATTAAGTTTACTTAGGTCCTAGGAATCTTTCTAGAAGTCTTAGTTGTCATTAGATATTATCTTATCTTATCTCATTTACTTCTTGTGTCTGAGGTCATTTAATATATTTTTTTATTTTAGTTGTCTCATTTCATAGAATTAAGACACTTGTCATGATATTGTTTGATCCTATCTCTCACATTGCCTATATAAGCAAGGCCTCTTGTACACTATGTAATCATATGGATGTACTATCATTGATCTGTTATTGATCATTGTACATTATTGTATCAATATCAAGAAAGCTATAATCTTATAATAGTCTCTCATGGAAGGTTTATATTTTGTTTTGCAAGTGATCTTGGGTTGTGGAAGCTCACTATCATCTCCTTGGAGTTCACTATCAACTCCTACATGGTGTTAGAGCTCTAGTTCTACAAACCCCTCATATCTTAAGGTGATGTGTGTATGATATTTTTATGGATGTATTTTGGTGCAAAAAGGACCTCACCAATGAATCTAGAAGGCCCAAAAAACCTCTTAAATTCATATATAACACTTCATATTTTGGCAACAATTTTTTTTTAGCAATTTTTTTGTGCAATAGTCTTAAATTTGATGGCCAAACAACCATCAATAGGGACTATACAAAAATTGATGGCCAAACAAATGTCAACGGTGCCACCAATACTTAACCTAGCCCACGAGTGCATGATCACATGGGGTGACCACCCACCAACCCCTAGGGGGCTTAATTTTTGCCCCTCAATCCTTAATTGGCATTTTCTTCGAAAGCCATAACTTTTGACTTAGGTATCTAATTTTGGTGAAAAATATATCATTGAAAAGATAGTTTCAAGAAATTTCTATTAGTATAGGTAGAATTATTATATTTTTCTTTTGGTGAGTTTTATTTTTGATTGAAGTTAGATCTTCCATTTGGATTTTTGAGCTCATAATTTTTAGCCAATTTATCTAATTTTCATGATTCTTGGGGATTTGGAAAGGTATTGAGGAGCTCCTTTATCTTATCCATGAAAATTTTCCAAATTCAACCACGGGTACATTTTATTCATTTTTTACAAATATTGCATTGAGATTAATTACTTACACATGCTAACACTTGGAGAAACTCTATCTATTTGGGAAGGCTTCATTTTTAGTATTTGATCACATGTATTTGGGAGTTTTTAATTGATGTTTGAGGCTCTATGCCTTTGTAATTTTAGAGATCTCTCCTAGTTCATTATGTGTTTTTCATTTCATCTTTCTTTGATAATATTGAAGAGGGGAAACTATAAATAATGGAGAGATGACATCATAAAACATCTATGTTGGCTTCATTTGTTGCCAAATTGTATGGTATTTTTTTCCCTCTCTAGGTATTGCTGCTAATAATTTTTCTTGGAATTGTAAAAAGGATCACATCTTTGATTCATTTTTATGCATGTTTATGATGACATCTTGAATTCTATCAAGTGCACTTTGATTTTTCTCATGCTCTTTGGACTAAAATTTGGGAGATATATAGAGATTGTGATACACAACCATTCCAAGATGATCCTGTTTTAAATTGTATTGTATCTCTTGTATCTCTTGATGATATAACATACTATATAACTATGATACTATTCATAAGTTTTATTCTTTGGAGAGCTTTGAATCTTCATATGAGGATGATGAGGTTTCTTTAGATACTATCTCTCCTCCTTGAAAGATAGTTATTGATCCTTCACCTTCATTGATTCCTTGTGTAGAGTCATCGATTGAGGCTCCCATCATTCTACTTGACATGACCATCTTTGTATTTCAAATTTAGGGTTTTAACTCTTCTCTTTGATGACATTAATTGCACTATTGTTTTCAAAACATCATTATCTTTCGATCTTGTTCAACATCAATTACCACTTGATCTTGATTTTCCACCTTCTTTGTTGATTAGGCATTCATTTGATTTGATTGTGGCATCATCATTTTCCATGGACATGGTGACACACAGGCATATTTCATATCCACTATAAAACATCTTTATCCATCTTCCTATCAATTCCTATTAGGAATGGGAAGCATTCTCACATCTATATTTGGTTTTGTTTCCTCCGAAGGGGAGAAATTTTGTTTATAGGCATTAGATCATGTTTTGTCTTCAAGCATCTACCATCTTTATATGAGATTACACATTGTGGGGGGCTACATAGTCTCTCTCTTTCCCACTTATGTGGGGATATTTACTGTACATCTATGATGGATGTAGTCTTCAACATTTATTTTGATTCATCCATTCATCACTTCTCTCATTGCATGTAAATGGTTGTTTTCATGCATTTTCCCTTTTAGAGAGGGGTTTTTTTCAATGTAATTTCTATCCTTTTCTCCATTTGTGAGAGATCATTTGTAAATGGGTATCTAACATGGCCTCATATATGAGACCCATCCTTGCATCCTTGCATCAAAATTGCATTGTTGCATTTGTTTACTTTTCCTTAAGTTTAACTTAAGGGGGGTTGTTGGTGTGAATAAGGTGTTTTACCTAACTAGTTCACCTAGTAGGTCCTATTTACACATTAAGTTTGGTTAGATCTTGGGAATATTTCTAGAAATTGTAGTTGTTATTAGATCTTATTTTATCTTAGGTCATTTAATTCTTGTTCCCTAGGTCATTTAATATTTTTTATATTAATTGTCTCATGTCATGGGATTAAGACACTTGTCATAATATTGTCTAATACTATCTCTCACCTTGCCTACATAAGCAAGGCCTCTTGTACACTATGTAATCATAGGGATGTACATTTGATCCACTATTATCATTGTGCATTATTGCATCAATATCAAGCAAGCTATTCTCTTGCCATACTCTTATGGAAAGTGTATCTTTTGTTTTGCAGTTGATCTTAGACTGTGGGAACTCACTATTAGCTCATTGGAGTTCACTATCAACTCCATGGAGTTCACTATCAACTCCTTGGTGTTCACCATCAACTCCAACAAGGAGTGTTATCCTTTGGTCAAATCCCCATGATTGTTTCAACAATATAGAACAATGATTGAATGTCCAACAAATAATCATGCAAATATGCCTAGGGTATTGTTATCACATTATAATTGTTTGGTATCCATATACGTGTCCTAGATGTTCTTTTAATGATTATTTAGATAATAATATAATGAATTAAAGTTTTCCCTTTAATACAAAATCCTAATTTTGATCCTAACATTGAGTCTTCTAAAGATAATGTAAACCAATGGTTTGTGAGGTTTCTCATTTACATTATATTTTAATTCAAAACATTAAAAATAACTTATCTTTTTAAAATCTTTATTAATAAATTGTTCTATGTTTTATAGTATTTTAATGAGTAACACTTTTTGTAACACACAACTTGAGCTAGAAATAAAATATTTTTTATAATTTCTAAAACACATACATCAATATTGATATATATGACACAATTTTTTGTAATATTTTATTACATACTTTATTTGTTATTAATTGTTTAAATAAAAGTAACTATAGTTTAGGCATGCATATTTCCCCATAACATGTTGTAGACATGTAAAATGTACTGATTGACATTATGCATCTGATCCTGACCACTAACATTGTTTCATCCTGAATCATCCTTCGGTCTAACCATTTAATCAAATACCTTTATTTGATTAAATTTGTCAACATTCCTCTCTTAATTAAATAAATCAGCTATCTAATTAAGTCACCTTTTCTTGATAATTAAATTAACCATTCTCATCTAATTATCCTATTTAATTAAATAATTAACTTTATTTGATTAAATTTCTAAAGTCTATCTAGTAAATAAAATAAATTAAAACCTTATTTAGTTTAATCTAACATCATATCTTTTAATTAAATAAATTAAAATCCTTATTTAATTAATTCCTTATCACATTCTTCTCATATTTGATTTAAATAAATCCACAAATTTAAGTCAAATAGGTCACATCATTTAATCCCTTCATTAAATTAATTGATCATGATTAATTTAAATCTCTTCTCATGTCCCATCCTCCATCTTTTACCACTTGCACATGAAAATGGATTTAATTGATTTATTAAATATCTATTTTCCTTCAACAAGGCATCTTTTAAGGAATATTCCCCAAGTTTGAATTCAAAATCCAAGTGGGACGAGTCCTTCCAACAAGGCATTAACTCTCTCTTACATGTCCTTTGCCTTGAGCCAAGTGGCATTCAATGCATTCTTCCTTCCCTCTTGCATGCCATTTCAACAATTTCAAAATTCAAATATATGCATTTATTGGCACAATCCTCAAAACTTGCACATCCTCCATCCATTCACAAGTGGACAAGTGGCACTTTGCCATTGGCTAATTCTTAGTCCCACATTGCTCTATTTTGGACATCTCCTCAACTTAGCATTCTATAAATAAGAGGCTAATCTCCTCATTTCACCATCCACAATTTGAGTAAATTTACTTTTCTCAAAGCATTAGCAATTTTCATCCATTATCATTGAGTTTATAGCTAGGTTATGCAGATTTTTCTATTGGAGCACTCATCAAGCATCAACAAAGTGGATCACTTTTCATCACACATCAATCTTGCATCATAGGAATTGGGAAAGGACCAATTTTCACATCAAATTGGCACCAATTCCCCCATGGGATCAAGAGTTTGCACTTGTTTTCAATAGGATTTAGCTTGCTTTATTGTTCTTTCATCTCATTCTTGATTTATTTCTTATTTGAAACTTTGCTAATGGATTTCATGGGGAATCCTTGTTCTTGCTTGCATATTACCTTCTAATGTGTTTGTTCATGTTGTTTTGCAGGTATTAGGATTGGGGTTTGACACATGTATTTCTTTTTATAAAACCTAAATTAATTATTATTATGAATCATTGAAAGGACATTGATATAAAGTGTTATCTTATTTTTCTATTTTTCCACATGTCAAGTAGAGTTATTTATTTTTTTGTAATGGACCTATATTGATTGGAAAATAGGAAATAATATAATAATCATATATTTTAAGAAAAGCTAAATTATGATGGCTACTTTTGTGCAAAATTTTATCGTGTTTGATCATGAAAAATGCAATATAAATTGACATTTTTTGTGTCCAATGAAATCCTTCCATGTGGCTTGGAGGGAAAAGGATGACACATAAATTGCTTAAGAGACACATTTACATGTTGTGAATGCCATGTACAGTGACTTTAATCTTTTTTATCTTGTGTCCCAAAGATTGGGGCATACTATTTTGCATATATTATTAAATTAGAAAGTGACCCATAGGTGAGACACACCTTTATGCTTCCACTCACAAACATGATGAAACAAAATCTTCATATATAAAATGGATCCCCATCTATAGAGTCAAAATGTATGAATAAAGGAATGGAAGGATTAGAAGACACAACATGTGATATAGAGGGCTCCTGCAATTCTCATCACACACTTCCAATAAACAAGAATTTATTTAAGAAATTTAACTTAGTAGTTACATAAAAAATTGACATGTATGAAATTTTTTATGCTCAACAATCATTAGGATTAGAAGGGTTCAAAGAAAAACTAAAATACAATCATGGAAGCCCTCTAGATTTATGAGAAACAACTTTAAATTAGACTTAGAATTCTAAAAAAAAATAGCAAAATCAATCACTGACATGCCTTCCTCAATCCCTCTTCTTCTTGCAACTTTACTCTTCTCCTGGACATAACCTTCTTTTGGAAAATCAACTGTACATTGAACCACACCTCATCCAAAGTTAATGTTGCTCATTAACACATCCAACCCACAACAACAAAGTATGAAATCTCTTCCTAGGTAAAGCTATGGTCCCTTTCCTCACCTCCAAATTTTGGAAATAAAAATTAAAAAAAGAGTGTTATGGCCACTCTTTCTACCAACCTCACTCTTCATCATTGTTGCAAATCCTCCACACCCCAATCTTGGAAAAGCAATTATAAATTATAAATTAAAATATCGAACCTTCCAATGCATGTGCAAACCACTTCTAGGGTGAATGGTCATCAATTGTTATCACACTAATTCTCCACTCCTCACAAATAGGAGTCCAAATTCAAAAAATGCTCAACATGCACAACATGGGAATCCCACTTGATGAGTAATTTCAAATGATCAACAACATTTTGAAACCCCCAAGAAATTCCACGCCCCAAATTGTTTCTTTCCAAATTAAACTTAAAATTGCATTTTCTAGCACAAAATCTCACTACAACTTTGCAACAAAATTTGTCCAATTATTTTAATTCTGATTTTTTTGGACAAAGATATCAAATTATTACATAAAATATTATTCAACCATGTCACACCAATTTTTTTTTGTCTTTTTTGTTGATGTAAGATTGTTAGTACCCTCAGATGCTCTCACATTAGACACTTTAGGTAGGAAGTTTATGAGCATAGGCTCACAAAATGGAGTCGAGTAGAAGAACTACTTTTTCAATTTGCAAGCAACTTGCAACATACTCCAATACTGAGATGGTACCCTAGAAGCTTTTCTTTCTTCTTCTTTTTCAACACTTTGTCGAAATGCTTACCATCTACCTCCAACAAATTTGCATCCTCTTCTTCATTCCTCTTGTGGACTCATGTACACCATGAACAGTCCTTCACCGCCAATGGATCCCTCTTCTACTCTTCCAATTACTCACTTCTCTTCTCTCCTCTTTCATCAGATCAATGCCACCACATACTGACCACCTCCACTAGGTTTCACCTACAACATCCTCTACAAATTCTACATGCAAATATGTATTAACCAAACAACAATCAAAATCTACTACATCCTTATACAAATCTGCAATTACTACTCCATGGAAATTAAAAATTTCCATCAACATGCCCTCTTCTTTCTTGAAATCCTCTTTTACTCTCACCAAAGAAGGTATAGAATCATCACAACTAAATTCAAAATAAAAATATACCTCATTCCGGTTTGTTGTCTCAACATATTTTTCTTCATTCTTCACTGCAACATCCATCTTCTCACATCCAATGACAAGTTTTGCAAACTCCTGTTTGTGTTTTTAATCAATTCTCCTTCCAAAAACTTGTTGATTCTTTCATTCTCTTCTTTCAAAAAGAAATCATCTTCATCTTCATCAATCTGTTCATCAAATTTTAGACCACCCATGTTCATAATTTCTTATTGTAATCCTTCTTCACCCACTTCACATAATGCACTCCATTCACATGTGCTATCATTGCAATTCGTACCTCATTATCTTCTCCATTTGTGTGGTCCACCCCACATATTCTTCCTTGAATTCAACCCATGTCAAAGGGTTGCAATAATTTTTCTTTCTAATATTCTCTTTGTTGTCATCTTTCGTGAGAACATTCTTCTTCCCATATCCCTCATCCCACATTCTCACTTCCTCTTCAAATTTCTTTTCTATATATTTACTTCAACCTTGAGCTTCTCAAATTCTTCATGGTGCTTCCTATTTTCCACCTCATCCCAATATTTTTCCCAAGAATAAAATTATTATTAGTCTCCTCATGACCCATCCCATCCTCTCATGTATAGACTGCCTCATGATCGATGATCTTTCTACACACTCTAATATTCTAACTTCATTCTCCACTCGCAGGTCCTGGTGCAAACTGCCTCACATCGATGCTTCTTCCTACACACTCAAGAAATACCCCTTTGATAACACTGATGTAGAGGGCTCCTGCAACTCTCATCCCACACTTCCAACACACAAGAATTTATTTAAGAAATTGAATTTAATAACATAAAAAATAACATGTATGAAATTTTCTATTGCTTAACAATCATTAGGATTACAAGGGTTCAAATCCAAATTGAAATACACTCATGAAAACCCTTTGGACTAATGGGAAACAAATTTAAATCAAACTTAGAAGTTTGAAACAAACAAAAAAATCAATCACTAGTATACCTTCCTCAATCCCTCTTCTTGCAACTTCATTCTTCTCCTGCCTACAACCTTCTTTTGGAAAATCAACTACACAATGAACCACACCTCATCCAAAGTTATTTTATACTCATTAACACCTCCAACTTGCAGCAACAAAGTTTAAAATCTTTTCCTAGGAAAAGATATGCCCCCCTTCCTCACCTCCAAATTCTAGAAAATGAAAATTCAAAACAAGAGTGTTATGGCCACTCTTTCCAATGATCTCAGTCTTCATCAATGTTGCAACTCCTCCACGCCTCAATCTTGGAAAATAAATAAAAATTCATAAATTAAAATATCAAACCTTCCAATGCATGTGTAAACCACTTCTAGGGTGAATGGTCATCGATTGTCATCACATTGATTCTCCACTCCTCATAAATAAGAGTCCAAGTTCAAAAATTGCTCAACATGGGCATCCCACTCTTGCCAATAGTTGATGAGTAATTTTAAATGATCAACAACATTTTGAAACCCCCAATAAATCCCACTCTTTCCAGTATCCTTTTACCAAATTAAACTTAAAATTGTATTTTCTAGCACAAACTCCCACTAATAGTTATAAATTCACTAAAAATATGAAGAGATAAAAGATTCCTTTAGAAAAATATTTTTGGAAACATCACTTAATCACAAAGAATAACAATCTACCTTATGATAAAGTGATAAGATTGATTATGTTATTGAATAAAATGTACAAAACTTAAATATATAACATACAGGTAATAATTGGACAACTTATTGTCAATTTTGTAGCATTAGATGTTGATCTAGTTAATTCACTAATATGCTAGAAAGTTAGGACTCCTTGAATGAATGACTTAGGATGAGAAAATGGTTATATTTTATTTTGGTTCACTTCTACAAGTGAAGAACTAATCTTTGCAAGTGTGTAATTAAATCTTGTAGGGATCTAAACTCCACTAATTCATCACTTAGAGAATTTGTTCAACTTGATATACATCATTTAAGAGATTGCCAAGTTAGGAGTGTTCTCTTTTGGCCAAATTCCTATTATTGAGTCAATGATTGAAGACAAAAAAATCATGTAATATGCCTACAATGTTGATATCACATTATAATGCTTTGATACACATTATAATTGTGATAGGGCGGATGTAGTCGTTAAAAGATGAGCAACAAACTAAAGAGAGTGTAAATAACAACTAAAAACACCCTACACTTCAAGATTGGGCAAATGATGAACTCAACAACATAAAAATGGAACCTTTTACTTTGTAGAGTTGTTCTTTGGTTGGCCCTTCGATTGTAGATGAGATGTATGCTCCTTGATGGAAAGTAGATGCAAGATGTGAAGTGTGAGATGCAAAATAGTTGGACAAAATGGATGCAAATGGTTAAGTGTAGATTGAGAAACAAAATTGCAAGAGTTTGGCTAGCAAAATGATCTCTCTAAAATAAGAGAAAAGGGGGGGTATTTATAGAGATTTTGGAAATATCTTAGGGAGATGGATGGCCAAGATTGAGCCACCCATGGTCAAGATGTATGGCTAAGGTAAGTTGAGAACTCCCAAGCCCTCACATCTTGACATGTGGCATATGATATAGCCCTAAAAGGTGAGGTGGATATGAAGTGGAAGGCTAGGACATGACCTTGGGATTCCTCCTTATCCCCATGTGGGTGAAAGGACATGTGGGGAATTAAAAATTCCTCAAACATTCTCATGGGGATGAGAGAAGGAATTTTAAATTCCCAGTGGTGCATTGGGGGGATTAAATGTGAATTAAAGATTGTTGAGTGGGGGACATGTGACTTTGAAATTGTGAAAATGTTGAGTGGGGATTTAAATGTGAATTAAAATTCACATGGGGAATGGTAAAAGGAATCTAATATTCCTTGGAAGGATAAAAGGAATTAAAAATTCCTTGAGATATTGATTAGGTTAGTTAATGAGGGATTAGAGGAGGGTTAGGTTGGTTTGACCATATGTTTAAGGTTGTCCAAGTACTTTATTAGATGGACTAATGACTTATTAGAAGCAAGTGGGAGATTATGGAGGATGTGACCCTAATGATGATTAGGGGTGTGCATATGCTAACCATAGTTAATTAGAAGAAGATGGAGTTAAGATGGATTAGAGACCAACTTGTAAAAGTTGGAGGATGTGACAATGAGAGAGAAAAAGAGGAATTAAAAAATAAATTTAAATTCCAAAAAGGTAATATGACTAAATTAAATAAAATGGTGTATTTATTTAATTTAGAAGAGAAAGAGGGGTAAAGTATTTATTAAATTAAATACTTTATGAACCCTATGTAAGATGCAAGGTATTAATTAAACAAATAATTTAATTAATATTAATAGAGGGGATAAGCAACTAGATGAATAAGGAGACGTTTTTGATCATATGGAAGTGGTCAAATTAGATGTCTACATTTTGCCCCTCTTTGAAATACTATTATGATAATAGGGTTTCAAAGAAAAACAGAATGCAAATGACTCTATAGAGGAAGAGATCAGAAAAGAGATGCCCCAACATGGGGGGAGTGTGTGTGAGTTGCCCCAAACAGACAAAATGTGGAGAGGATGCCCCAGTCTAGCGAATGTAGGCTTAAAGCGACAGGTTATGAGAGAATAGTAGGGTATGCCCCCTCGAGAAGGCGGACGGGGGAGGAAAAAGGGGTCCTGGTCAACTTATCGAAAGTAAGGAGTGGTATATGTTGTTGGAAAGAGCATGAAAAAACAAGAAGAATGGTGTTTGAACGAAGTCAATCGGGTAAACGATGTGCGAATGGCGGCCCCGAGAAAAAAGAGGCTAGATGAATTAGTTGGAGGAATTTGTGGTAAATAAAAGGAAAAAAAGACCTTTTATTTGAAAGAGGGAAAAAGGTAATAAAAGGTAATTGGAGAATTACCTTTGCTCATTGTGACAGCTGGCAAGTGTGGAGAAGGAGGAAAGGAAGAAGAGGAGGTGAGAGTGATCGGGGACATCATTCATCAGGTGGACGAGAGGCGGATATTCTTCACCCACCGTATCGTACCACGCTAGGTTAGCCCAAAACTTAACTTTGTGTTTTTGAGTCATTTACATAAGTGGTTTGGGAAAACAAAAATGTGGGTTTTGGCCAGGAGGGCGGGAAAAATAATGGGTAGGAGGTGGATTTTTTTAATATTTTGTAAATGTTTTTGAAATCCATGGGGGGGAGGGGCAAACTAGGCACCCGCCTGTGGGGTGGGTCCGCCATCACGGGTCCGCCACGCTGACGGTCGCACTCTGGCCTCCCCGCAAGTGGTCCGCCATCGTGGGTCCATCGCCTGTGGCAGTCCGCCATCGAAGGGTCCGCCGCCTGCAGGTCCACGACCGTGGAGGCGGCTGGGCGGGTCCGCCACCGCGGGGGCTGGTTCGCCGCCCGGGTGGGTCCACCACCGCGGGGGTTGGACCACTGGCGTTTGGGAGGGGAGGGAGGGAGTGGAAAAAAGTGTGGATGGAAACCCAAGAATGACAAGGGGAATTTTGTGAAAATGATAAAATGAATTGTGTACATGCGGAAAAATGGGCATTTTGTGGATGCGAGAGAGACAATCAGAGGTGTTGAGGAGATGCATAGCGAGGATGAACGGGGAGGATTGCCAGAGACTAGCAGAGGTAGGACTACTTTAGATGATGACATATCCGACGGTCAAGGCCTACGGGGCCATGTTGACAGCATTGATAGAGCGGTGGGATTCGACGACGTTGACCTTTTACCTACCGACAAGGGAGATGACAGTCACACCGGAGGATGTATGGCAGATCCTGAGGCTCCTGATATCAGGGTGCCCGATTAGCGAGTGTTGGTAAGAGGGGGAGGCATTGGACGAGTCTCTGCAGGTAGTGTTTGGGGATGATGAGCTACCAGTGCAGCGACAATAGCTGGATGTAGACAGGTTATTGTCATGCAGGGTACCGGTACTATCATTGTACCTGACAGGGTTGATTAGTGGTATACTTCTGCCCGACCAGCGTGGTTGGTTTCTGCACATGAGGATGGTCGAGGTGATTCGCCACATCATCGAGGGCCGAGAGGGACAGTTCGCATGGGGGACTTGCATGTTAGCATAGTTGTATCGAGACATGCACGTGATTTGTTACCGGCAACAGTTGAGTGTGACACATGCCACACTACTACAGGTGTGGGCCTGGGAGCATATCTACGTGACTAGGCTAGTTATAGCAAGAGTTGGTGAGCATAATGACAGGGAGGCTGTAGCGTGGTGGTGGGGAGCAGAGGCAGGGGATTTACTGCGGTACCGAGAGATACAAGAGGTAGATGTGTGGAGGAGATAGACATGATATTCCGGCAGACTGAGTGATGTATCGACGACTGATGCGGGAGCGACCGTGGGGAGCAGCGTTAGATCTGCGCATCGTGTGGGGGGAGATTTAGGGACTGGTGTTTAGGGCCTATCCTGATAGGCGAGAGGGGCTACGAGACGCAGGGACGACATGGCGGTATGATGAGTGGTTTAGGCAACATCCACCTGAGCGGATTACACCAGTGGTGCCGATCAAGGAGGAACGGGGATTTGGGTTAGAGGATGAGAGGTGATTGCAGGCATTGAGTCCACAAAGACCACCAAGAGGACACAGAGGAGGACGAGGGGCACAGGGGCAGGTGATAGGAGGTCGGAGGAGGAGACGACAGCGAAGGGGCCAGGGAGGAGACGGAGCAGAGGGTGTGGGGATGCAGCAGAGGGGGGAGGGGCTGAGGCTGAGGAGGTGGTGGAGGATGAGGTTGAGGAGGTGGCAGAGAGGAGGCTGAGAGTCCAAGGGCGGGGTCAATAGGAGAGGAGGTCGGGAGCCCAAGGAGGAGAGCCACAGGGTACACAGGGCGAGGCCAGCAGGGCCGGAGGGGAGGATGGGGGACAAGAGACAACCAGGGCTACCAGAGGACAAGAGGCAGACAGAGGTGGAGAGGAGACAGACGAAGACCTAGGAGGGCAGGGGGCAGGAGATAGCCAGAGGGGAGGAGAGGTAGGGGACAGTCGGAGGGGAGGAGGGGCGGGGGACAGACGAAGCCAAAGGAGGACAATAGCAGCAGGGAGCCCCTGGGGTGATAGAGGTGGATGAGATAGAGCTATTAGTAGAGAGTGAGGGGTACTATCCGTGAGAGATGGAGGTTGATTCAGATGTGCATGATGTAGCACCGCTAGCACTAGCACCACCCAGAGGGGAGGATCCATGGGTGGTACTGAGAGAGACAGTGGAGAGACTGCGACAAAGCGAGCAACGAGTGCGTGAGACAGAGGTAGAGCAAATCAGAGTAGAGGCGAAGAGGGATGAGTTGCGGGCCTGATTTGCTCAGGGTGAGAGATACTAAACGGAGCTGGTCAGGTTAGTATCAGAGCAGGAGAGGAGATTGGTGAGAGAGAGAGAGATGAGAGCCGCGATGAGGCTGTGGATCTGCGGGCTGAGGTGGAGAGATTGTGGGCAGAGGTGCAGAGTCAGATGATGTAGATGGAGGGATTTGGTTTGGTGGGAGAGGGTGCGACACAACAGGTTGTCAGCAGGGGACAGGGGGTGCAGTGGATGTAGAGAGTGTGCAGAGGGAGCTAGATGAGCTTAGGGACAGGGTGCGCACAGTGGAGGCAGAGAGAGATATGGCACAGACACAGGTGGAGGTGTTGGAGGTAGGGAGGGGCGTGTTACAGGCGCAGGTCTATGTAGCATAGAGTGAGAGGCAGGCGATCAAGGCAGAGGTACAGTCTCTCTGTAGAGAGTGATATAGCGACATCGTAGGCATCAAGCTTGCGACGAGAGCGGGATGTGGCTGAGTTGAGATTGTATGCCTTGTAGAGAGACAGAGATGCAATGGTGGCATGGGGACAAGCTGCACAGAGGGAGAGGGATGCCGCAGAGTTGTAGATGCAGACACTACAGAGCGAGAGCGATGCAACACGGGCTCAGTTGCAGAGGGGGCTGGTTGAGGGGGGAGGGCCAGGGGTAGATGTTCAGGAGCTACACACACAGTTACAAGCGTTATAGGCGGAGAGAGACATGGGTACATAGCAGATACAATAGTTGATACTGGCTTAGGAGGCCTGGGTATAGGAGTGGCGGGTTATCAGTGCAGATCAAGATCGGTATAGGCATGAGCGGAATGCTGCGAGATAGATAGCTGGGCAGAGGAATGAGTTCATGCAGTAGGCGAGCTATTGGAGGGGTGTATATGAGCAGGCCATTCCAGATCCAGTGCAGTGCATGACGTGCTACGTCAGTTAGGCCCCACAGCCACCAGGGTCGTCCCAGTCATTAGGGACATGCACCAGGGGATTTAGTGACTATCGGTGGACTCCGTCTCCATATGGTGGTTACCAGGGGACTCCTACCCATGAGTACCAGGGGACTCCAATGCACAGAGGGCCAGTACCTGATTCTCCATAGAGATCAGATGTGGGTAGCTCATAGTAGGGTGGGCAGATGCAATGGGCATGACATTGATTATTTTTTGGTAGATACAAGATAGATACAAGATGGATATTTTGTTCATGTCGCCAGAGATCAGAGGTGATTGACATCTCTGAATTTTGTATCTTATTTGGCGATATATGATGGAGATGCATTGTATTATGATAGGATGTTTATTATTTTGATTATGCGAGGGCCTTTATTGACACTAGGCATGATGTTTCTTGTATGCAACTATATGAGATGATTTATGATGTGGTTTCATATATATACACATGTTTATATGGATGGATGATTTATGCTTTATGATTATGCGTTATGGATGTATATCTTCATGATTATATATTTTTTATGATTATGATTCATGGATGCATATGTATGTTATGATGATTATGATGATGGATGCACATTTGTTTATGTAAATGGATAATTATGTATGCTTTATGATTTATGATTTATGGATGCACATGTTGAGTGATTATGTAAATGCTTTTATGATTTATGATTTATGATTTATGGATGCATATGTTCATGTGGAATATGAATGAAAGGTAAATGTTTATAATGCACCTAAGTGTCAATAAAGACCGTCATGAAAATGTGGATAGGCGATAGGCGTATGGAGGAGTGCATTTGCCAAAAAAATCATTAATATCCTGAGAGGAAGAGGACTCAAGAGGAAAGAGAATGAAAGTACTTGCACAACCAAAATCATAAGTCATGGTGATGGTCATGATGGAAATGAATGGTGCATGCAAAGTGAGGAAAATGTAGTTAAAATGCAATTTTGCCATCTTTGGAGCATTGATTTTTACTATAGCATTGGATATCAAGTACCTTGATATGGAAGATCAAGGCGAATGAATATTCTATGTGTGAAACAAACACAACAAACAAGAAGGTAATCCCCAACACCCTGAAGTCACGATGACCTTGGTCGGGCCTGGTGTCGAGATAACCACAAACACACAAAGTTGTCCCAGCGTAACACAAGACCTTAGAGATCTTGGTGGGTCTTACGAGGGATAACCGAGAAGACATCAGTCAAAACAAATGATCAAGGTATGCCCCCATGTTAGCAAGTCAAGGTACGCCATGATATGGTGGATCAAGGCGACCCTGACAGGTGATGGTAAGGAACCCAAATGATAAAAAAAAATCAAAAGCATCAAGAGATCATAATCAAGACTACAAGTCCTTTGCCATAGGATCAAGGTGATAGATAGGATTGACGAGGTCTGCTAGGAAGGATTCATCCTGTTGAGACCAAAGATGGATGCTAAACTATAATGACCTAGTTGACGCAGGACGTTATTCATGGACTAGATCTTGTAACACAAGGGAATTTTGTTTATTAAGAACCAGTCAGATGTGGGCATAACTTGATAATGAAACACAAAAGATCGACACAACCTACAAACCTAGGGGCTAGGGGGCCGATCATAGATTAGCCTTGCCTACGTGAAAGCGCAGAGCCCTCGTAGTTCCAGAAAAGACCATGGATAAAGCAAAAGAAGACAATGGTGACCGATGATGATGGACAAATACCCCGGGGGTGAATCAAATGATCAACCCCGCCTACGTGACAGCTCAGAGACAATGTAGTTCGGATTTCCATGTTTTTGATGTTTTCTGCTTTTTTGAGTGTTTTTAGAATTTTTGATGTTTTGGATGTTTTTGGATTTTTCGATGTTTTGGATGTTTTTGGATTTTTCGATGTTTTGGATGTTTTTGGATTTTTCAATGTTTTGGATGTTTTTGAGATTTTTTGAGATTTTGACCAAGAGACTTAACCTAAAGACCTATCCTAGGAGTCTCGGGGGCTAATCAATAGATTAGCCTTGCCTACCTTATACACGCAGAGACCACGTAGTTCGACTGATGGACACGACATGATGAGATTTAGATGAAGACCGACACGATGGATGATCCTAGATGATGACACAGACCGATCGACAAAAGGAATGAATGACATAAGCTCAAAGTGGGATACCAAAAATGCTCAGGATGAGGGATATGCTAGATGGGTTGTCCAATGCTCAATCAATATATACCAAACGACCTAGGATGAGGTGGGTGAGGACAATAGTGGGGATGGAAGCATAGAATAACTAGGATGTTAGGTAGATAATGATTAAGCCCCCTACGGATGACGCCTGTTACCAGGTTTTCACCATCCATACTTATCCAAGGCACCACCAAGAGGTGGTTTTCACCATAGGACAAATTTATTTTTCTTTACTATTTTTTGGATTTTTTTTTTTTTTTTTTTTTTGATTTTTTTTCCCTGATTAGGTGGGGTTACCAAGCAGACTTAAGCATAGAACTTCTTGAGATGTATTATGTTGATGGGTTTGTCGAGGGGTTCTCTTTCGAGGGTAGTCAACCTATAGGCCCCAGATCCATATTTGGCGGCTATGATATAAGGCCCTAACTAGTTTGCCTCAAATTTTCCCTTTTTATCATGATCCTATTGAGTGCGTTGGTTTTCTTTAAGAACAAGCTCACCAACCTGGAATTGTCAAGGATGGACCTTTTTATTGTAATTATGTTTGAGGCAATTTTGGTATGCTTGCAGGTGATCATAGGCTTTTATTCTTCATTCATCCAATAATTCTAGCTGCGCAAGCCATGCAACATGGGCATCTTCTTCGCTGATAAGATTTTTCAGAGAAATCCTCAGTGATGGAAGCTCAACTTCAATTGGAAAGATGACTTCAGCACCATATACTAAAGAATAGGGGGTGGCGCCTGTCAGGGTGCAGATGGATGTGCGATACGCCCAAAGGGTAGGGTGAATGTGGAGGTGCCAATCTCGACCTGTGTTATTGACAACCTTTTTGAGGATACAAATAAGAGTTTTGTTGGTTGCTTTTGCCTGGCCATTACCCAGAGGGTAATAAGGCATTGACCAACGATGCTGGATATGAAAGGTGTCGCAGAGGTGTTTCATGGCTTCGTTTTTAAAAGGTTTTCCATTGTCAGAAAGGATGGTGGACAGGATACCATATCTGCAGAGAATATGGTAGAGGATGAATTTGGAAATCTGGGTACCGGTGATCTGTGAAAGGGGCATTGCTTCCACCCACTTGGTGAAGTAATCAGTTGCAGTAATGATGAAAGTATGGCCGTCAAAGGATGGTGGGTAAATCTTGCCAATCAAGTCAAAGCCCCATTGAGAGAAAGGCCATGGAGCTAGAATGGGTTGGAGATCTTGTGTTGGAGCATGAACCAAATCTGCATGTTGTTGGCAGGGGAGACACTTCTTCACAAATTCACAAGCATCATTCTCTAATGTAGGTCAATAATACCCTGCTCAAAGGATCCTTTTGGCCAAAGCCATACCGTTTGAATGTCCCCCACAAAAACCACTATGTACTTCCTTTAGTGTAGCATGGGCCTCATTCTCATTCAGACACCTAAGAAGGACTCCATCATACCCATGACGATAAAGTGTATCACCGACGATAACATAACGGGAATAGCGGTGAATAAAGGATTTGCGTTGATTATGTGTGAGATCTGGGGGGAGGATGTTGTCATGAAGGTAGGTATATATGTCTTGATACCAAGGGGAAGTGGGACCTACAATCTTGCACACCATCTCAGTCTCAGTGATATCATACGCTGGGATTAACCGCTGTTCGACTAGGAATTCACATTTTGTTCGGTTGATGGGCATGTCGATCAGAGAACCAATTGTGGCCATTGCATCAACATCTTTATTTCGGATTCTAGATATCTGCTCAAACTGGATGGAAGTGAATAATTTCTTAAAATCATCGACCATGTGTTTGTAAGGTAGCAACTTCTCGTCCTTTGTAAGGAATTCATCGTTGACTTGTTTAACAACCAGCTGAGAATTGCCAAAAACTTTCAACTGGGTGATGTTCTATTTGATTGCAATCCTTAAGCCAGTAAGAAGTGCTTCATACTTGGCGATGTTATTGGTACATGGAAAGGCCAATCTGAACGACTTGGGGATATAATCACCTTTAGGAGTGACTAGCAATATTCCTGCCCCCGATCCATTATGTGTATATGATCCATCGAAATAGAGTGTCCACATGGCAGTCTCATCAACGGAGAAGACTTCTTCATTAGGGAATTTTATGATCAATGGATGAGTATCAACTAAAGGAGCTTCTGCTAACTGATCTGTGATTATCTATCCTTTAATAGCCTTGCGGTCCACATATTTTATGTCAAATTCACTTAGTAGCATGGCCCACTTGGTTGTCCGTCCAGTCAAGATTGTCTTGGAAAGGAGATATTTAAGTGGGTCCACTTTTGCCATTAGCTTTACAGGGTGACTGAGCATATAATGTCGAAGCTTTTGAGAATAGAAGACGACAATGAGGTAGGCCTTCTCTATGGGAGAATAGTTGAGTTCATATCCTACTAGAGTCCGACTAATGTAATAAATTGCTCGTTCCTTAGAGGACTCATCATGTTGTGCTAATAATGCCCCTAGTGCTACTGACATGACATAGATATACAATAAAAGTGGCTTTCCCAGAATTGGAGGCATGAGAATAGGAGGATGGGCCAGGTATTCTTTGATTTTATCGAATCCTTGCTGACATATGGGGTCCCATTTGAAAGATGCATTTTTCTTCAGCAGGTGCATAAACGGTTAACACTTGTCAGCTAACTGTGTTATGAATCGACGGATGGATTGCACCTTCCCTTGGAGGCTCCTTAACTGTTTCAAATTTTGTGGGGGTGACATGCCTAGAATAGCTTTCACCTTGGCAGGGTCAACTTCAATACCTTTTTGGGAGACTATAAAACCTAACAGTTTTCCTAACGTAACCCCAAAGACACACTTTTTCGGGTTCAAGTGCAACTTGTACTGTTCCAGGCGCTCAAAGATTTTTCTTAATACTGCAAGATGTTCGGCTCTGGTTTCGGATTTTCCCAACAAGTCATCAACATAATCCTCCATGATGATATGGATGAGGTCATGGAAGATGACTGTCATTGCTCTCTGATATGTTGCCCCCGCATTTTTGAGACCAAAGGGAATAACGTTGTAACAGAAGGTTCCCCAAGGTGTTGTGAGGAAGTCTTATGTTGATCCTCGGGTGTGATTCGAATCTGATTATAACCAGAGAAGCCATCCATAAGAGAGAGCATCTCATGTCCTGCTGTGAGGTCAACCAACATGTTAATGTTAGGCAGAGGGAAGTTGTCTTTTGGACAGGCCTTGTTAAGGTCCTTGAAGTCTGTGCAAATTCGAATATCTCCATTTGGTTTGGCAACTGGTACTATATTGGAGATCCACTCAGAGTAGTCAATTGGTCTAATAAAACCTGCCTCTAGTAACTTTTCCAACTCCTTTTTGACTAATAATGCTACCTGCGGGTGCATCTTGCAGAGCTTTTGTTTGACAGGCCTGGCATTTGGGTGAACGTCTAGATGATGAACCACTGAGGTGGGGTCTAAGCCTGGCATGTCTGAATATGACCAAGCAAAGTTAATGATTACCTCTTGGAGTAGCTGCACGATGACTAGATACTCTTGCTCTAAGAGTGACTTAGCCACATAGGTGATTTTAGGATTTTCAGCAGTACCCAGATTAACTTCTTGAGTTTCTTCAATTAGAATGGATGATCGGGCAGATAACTGAGTCCCTATAAGAGGAAGATGAACATGTCCATCCTCCAGCGCCTCTTCAAGGTTTTCGCCATTAGATGCGTCCTTTATTTTTACTTTTTCAAGGTTAGGAAGCGCCTCAAGGAGGTTTTCACTAGATGACTGCTTTTTACTTTTCTTATTCTTATTTTTGCGACTGGAGTGTTCATCCTCCCCCAATCCCATAAGGTTGACATATGTATCCATGAACATATTGACAGGTGTGCTATTACGTAGGTCCCAATCAATGAGCTCAGGGTGACGGAGTGATAGGCCAATGGTGCAGATGGATAGGCATTCGAACATGGATGATAAGTCGGTGTGATCGACATCATCGTACACACGTATGATGGATTCCTCTTCGGGTATTTCTTCCAATGAGCCTTTGTCCATGGTGACATTATAGGAGGTATTAGACGATGTTGTAGGGCTTTTCTGTTTTTTATTGTATTTGATGCCTATGTTCTTTGGTAGCTTTGATGTATCAATAGGTTGCAGCCGCCCTTGTTCTTCTTTACCTAGGCCCCCGCCTTGGTAGTTATATTTTTCTACAAACTTAGCTGACCACGGATATGCTTCCTGAAAATATTCCTTTAGAGGAGGATCTGGCTGGGGTTCTTCTCGGTAGACCCATTGGCTTATGTCCTCTTTTGGTGCATCTATCTTGACACTTGGGGATCTGAAGGTGGTGGTAGGGATGTTCTTACCACTGAAGGTGACAGTCTTGTCTTCCTTTGGAGTAGCATGCGAAGGTTGACCATACTCGTGTGGTGACAGTGGCATGGTTGCGACATTGAGAGCAGTATGCATTTCGTATTCACCACACCCTTTGTCAATGATCTAGACTTTGGTGACCATAGGATCATCGGTAGAAGATGGAGTGGTTATCGCGATGGAGGGTGGATTAGCTGATGATGACTGGGGTACCCCCATTTCCACCCCGGGACAATAATGTAAATGAGGAAATGACGCTTCTAAAGCGTGGTAATATTCAAATGGTTGGGGGTCAACATAGATGGTGACTTCTTGTCCATTGACGGGGAATTTTAGGCACTGATGGTACGTGGAGGGGACAACTTGCATAGCATGGAGCCACAGGCGACCAAGGAGGAGATTGTATGGCAAGTCTAGATCAAGGACATGACAGGTAGTGTATTGAAGCACAGGTCCCACTTGGATAGGAAGACTGATAATTCCCTCTGAATTCCTTTCTGCATTATCATAGGCTTTGATTGTGATGATTTGATTACTTAAATCTGTTGGAGTATACCCCACCTGTCTTATGAATTTTAGAGTACACAAGTTGAGGGCAGAGCCATTATCTACCAAGACCCTTTTTATTTTATGGCGAGCAACCACGACTTCGATATGTAAGGGGCGATTATGATTGACATCGATGTTTGGCATATCATTTTGGCTGAAGTGTAGTTGTTGAGATAAAGCCAAGTGTCCCGCCAAAGCTTGGAATTGTGTGGGGTCAATGTCATTTGGCACACGGGTTTCCTGCAGGGCTCTGTTGAGGATTTCTTGATGTACAGGGGAAGCCTTAAGCAAATCCAAAATGGATATATGAGCAGGAGTCTTTCCTAAGTGATCAAGGATGTTGTACTAAGAGCTTACAGGAGTTGATTGGGTGGGTGCAGAGGCTGTAGGGATAGTGATGCGGGCTCGTCATGTAGTAACAACACACTGAGGGTCTTTAGCTTTAACATGTATCATGGATATACAAGGTTCCACCTACTCAATGTAGTGAATAACACCTTTGTAATTGAAGGGTACATTCTTGTAGCTCACATTATTTGTGCTATTTTCTTGGGGATTACTACTAGATGTGCTTGGGCCTTGATTATGGTTCGAAAAGGCGTTCTAATATATCTGTAATTGAGCATTGGACGATGAAGCTTGACTGGGGTCAACCTTGATATCACCTCGATAAATGAGATCTTGGATGTAGTTTTTCAGACCCTGACACTTGTTTAAAGAGTGTCCTTTGATTTTATGGAACTCACAATACTCATTTTCCTTAAACCATGCGGGCTTGGGTTTGGACTCGTCAAATAGCTTGGTGACAGGGTACGTGATGGGATAGTTGATTTGTAACAACTTATTAAAGACAACACTCAGAGGTTCTCCTAATTGAGAATAATAACATTTGGTGTTCCCCTGATTGTTTTGATTCAACTGTTGAGGAGGGCGAGGTGTCCCTTGTGGTACAAAGATGGCATTAGGTATAAACGGTTGTTGTTTTTGGGATGTATTAGCCACTTGGATGTGTTTAGTGTCCGTCACGTTGTCATGGACTGCATTCTTGTTCTTGTTTCAGAATCGTGGTTTATCGCCAAATGACCTCTCTTTATCATGACTATGTATTTTGATGTGTCCCTTGGCAATAAGGGCACATTCAAGGATGGGTCCCTTTTCCACTATCTCCGTGAAAGTGGTGACACAGTGTAACCTAAAATTATGAGCCATGTCGGGATGAGAGTTTTCCACAAAAAGAGTGACCATGTCTTTTTCTTTTAGAGGGTTCTTCATTCGACTTGCTAATGCACACCACCTTTGTAGGTAGCTAGTAAAGGTTTCCCCCTCACGTTGTTTCTCTTTGAGGAGATCTAAGGTGTCTGTGTCCTCCAAATTGAAAGAGAAGTAGGATACAAATTTTTCTAACAGGTCTGCAAAAGTTTTTATGGATCCTTTTTCGAGGGTCATGAACCAATCCAAGGCGTGGCTTGCCAGGCTTCATGGGAATAGGCACAAGAGATAGTTGTCATTGTGCATGACCTCTTGACATTGGGAGTAAAATTCCTGCGAGTGAGCCTTAGGGTCTTTGTTTCCCTTGTATTTTTCAAACTTTGGTATTTCAAAATGTTTAGGAAATGAGATTAATGAGATAGAGGGATCAAATGGATATGGGCATATGTCTTCAAATTTGAATGATTGTTTGGTAGCCCCGGCTTGAAGGTCTTTCAGAGCGGCTTTGATTTCTAACAGATCCGAGTTGGCCGGTGGTGGGTTGGGGGGATATTGATGATAGGATGATAAAGGATTTTGCTGAGAGAGCGTCGGATTGTTGAAATATGGATTTGGATAGTTGGATGATGACATGCCTTGTTGGTAAGATGAGGGATTTTGTTGATATGGGGGTTGTTGTTGTGGGGTATAGTACTGATTTGTTTGGTAAAAGTGTGGGGTGGGTTGTTGAGGAGCTTGGATGGGATGTTGCGTATTGGTTCGTGGGTGTTGAAGGTACTGTTGTGATTGTTGGGAGGTCGCATAAAGCGGTTGTTGGTGAAATTGCTGCTGATTGTGATAGTAGTGTTGAGGGGGTTATTGTTGTGATGTCGACTGTTGTATGGGTTGAGACGGGATGTTGTGTGGTGGTTGTGCTTGCGGGCATAAGATGGATGCAAGGAATGGAGATATAGTTGGGGTTGAAGGCCGAGGTTGATTTCCTTGTGATTGATGCGGTGGTGGCTGTGTTGAAAATAAAGGATTGACCAATGGTTGTTGTTGAGGTCGAAGTGCGGTTGAGATGTTTTGCAAGGGGGGTTGTTGAGCATGAGTGGGAGCATAGGATTGGGATGTATTTTGTGGAGGAATGTTGGATTGGGGAGGTTTTTGGGGTATGAATGAGGATGGTGGAGGATTTGTAGCCCCAGGAGGTGGCAGTGATGCGGTCAAGGGGGTGGCTCTAGGATTGATGGGAGTTTGATTTGACAAAGGCGGTGCCGTTAGCATTAAAGGTGGTGGTTGTGAGATGTTTTGGGGCATGTCGTAAGCGAAAGGGTCATTGGGATCAATCGCTTGAGAAGCCCCCATGACCGAGATGGCATGAAATAGGGGATTATTGACATGATATAGAACATCATTGCTAAACTCAGGTTGATATCAACCTTCTACTGGAGGAATATTTGGGTCATACAAACTACTCGGTACGTTTTGCAAGGTTTGGGGCAGATTAGATGCAGAGCCACCATATGTGGATAGGTCAATGCTTGATGGAGGCTTAAAACCCTTTTCTATTAGGTGGGCTAGGATTTCTTCCCCAAGTCTTTCAAGAAGGCATTCTGTCATTTGTGCATTAACAGGGTTATTGAAGTGTTCCTTGAATGTGAGCTCAGGTTGATTAGCCATGTTTTCATCCCCAGGTGGTGATGTGTTTTGGCCATCCACGTTGGATTGTGATGAGGTTCCATTGTGGGGATCGTGAGGGATGTTAGCACCATTGTTAGGATCTGGTGAGACATTCATTGTGTTGTTGGGATCTTGAGGGTTGTTTGATTGGGCATTCTGGGCTTGTTGGTCGGCCATTTTCTTTGCCTATGATCGGGTTTGAACGGGCATGCAAGATGATGAAATGGATCAAGATATTAGAAAGACCTAGATGATGCAAGATTGATTTGATTTGATGGGAGATTAGTAGATGACGATCGGTCAAACCAACGCGAATTGATTTGATGAAATTGGATTGGATTGATTGGTAGACACTGGATTAACCTTGATTTTGGATCTTGATCCGGATAGATTTGATGATGTGGGGGTTGGATCGATCTGATGATTAAGATTGATTTGATGATAAATGTGATGAAGACTGAAATCCAGAACTGAGTTTAAGAAGGATCCTTGGTAACACTAGGTGTTAATTAACTGATTGGCGGGTAGATGTATGATAACGACACCGAATCCAACTTGAGATAGAAGCAGATTGATTGGGTCGAGAAGGATGACCGACTTAAGACGAATAACAATCCGAAGTTATGATGATTACGATTAGGGATGAACACCTAGGTCAACTCGGATGACTACTCTAACAGGGCTTATATGGAATAGCGGAGATCAGAGATGAAAGCAGATATAGGACGGATGGGGAGCATCTTAGGACAGATGGATGACTCTCAGAACGAAAGAAAAAGAACTCATAACAAGCAAAAGAGTGCTCAGAATGAATGACTCTCATAACAAGGGGATGAAGACTCGGAATAGACGTTTAGATGTTCATTTAGGATGGTGAATAGGTGTATCGATGTTCAAAACGGAGAGACAAGGGATGCCCAATGATAATATAGGCTGGTCAAAGGTCAGGTCCGCCACAACATGAGGTCAGGTCTGCCAAAGCATGAAAAAGGGGTCCTAGGCAACTTCTCAAAAGTAGGGAGTGTTATATATCGTTGGAAAGAGCATGAAAATTTGAGAAGATTGGTGCTTGAAAGGAGGAAAATGGACTTACAGTGTGCAAATGGTGGGGCATATATGGTTGTTTGTCAGGGCAAATCCGCCACAACATGAGGTTAGGTCTGCCACAGGATAAGGTCATATCCGCCACTGGAGAAAAACTTGCTCAAAAGTATGAAGTGTTATATTTTGTTGGAAAGAGCACGAAAAATTGAGAAGATTGGTGCTCAAATGGAGGAAAATGGACTTACGGTGTGCAAATGGCATGGCATATACGATTTTCTGTCAGGGCAAATCCGCCATGGCATGAGGTCAGGTCCGCCACAACATGAGGTCAGGTCTGCCAAAGGATGGGGTCAGGTCCACAAGGGATAAAGTCAGGTTCGCCAAAGGATAAGTTTAAGCTTGATTTTTTTATGGACGAGTAAGGCAAAGGACCCAAAACATAGCAAACATTGATAAAAAGATTTGGCTAAACTGAAAATGACTGGTTTTGCATGAGAAAGACAATTCAAACAACACAACCCTAAGATTAGTAGAAATGGGTATGGCCAACAAAGTCTTCTACTCTAGGATGAACATGGTTGCTAAGGAGTCCTCGATATACACCCGGTACGTGAGGCCCAAACCGTGAACACCAACCCATTACAAGCATGAGTTGGGAACCTTAGCGAGATACTAAAGGCTTGGACCAACTCTTCACGTCATCCCGACGCTTCGCCAATTACAATGTGGTTGGATTGAGGTGCAACTTTCGCTCTCCCCCCTTTATATACCCTGCTAGTATGCGTGGTTGGAATCGTCCCTTGGGGTGATGAAATCCCCAAGCAGGTCCCACTAAGAAAATGAAAATAGGGTGACTCAAAGGACTTGGAAAGCTATGATTTCTCGTCACCCAGGATCGCCAAATGGCGCAAGGGGATTGGATACGTCAAATAGCCTTCCACAAGCATGCCAAAAAAGGTTTGTTGACCCCTCTAATTAAACTATGTGCCTAATTTACCAAAGAACAATTGATAAAAACTTAAAATTTCACCTTCGGGAGGTTATGTCCGCCAACGGAGGTCAGGTCCGCCATCAGAGGTTAGGTTCGCCACCGGAGAGGTCAGGTCCGCCATCGGAGAGGTCAGGTTCACCACCGGAGGTCAGGTCCACCACTGGAGAGGTCAGGCCCGCCACTGGAGAGGTCAAGTCCACCACCGGAGGTCAGGTCTGCCACCGGAGAGGTCAAGTCCGCCACTAGAGGTCAGGTCCGCCACCGGAGAGGTCAGGTCTGCCACCGGAGGTCAGGTCCACCACCAGAGAGGTCAGGTCCACCACCAGAGAGGTCATGTCCGCCAATCTATAACCTGAACCTATGAAAATGCCAAAAATAACAAATGTGAAAGAAAAGGACCCGTTTGTGGGTCCCACCGGGTGTGCCAGAAATGTGATAGGGCAGATGTAGTCGTTAAAATATGAGCAACAAACTAAAGAGAGTGTAAATAACAACTAAAAACACCCTACACTTCAAGATTGGGCAAATGATGAACTCAACAACATAAAAATGGAACCTTTTACCTTGTAGAGTTGTTCTTTGGTTGGCCCTTCGATTGTAGATGAGATGTATGCTCCTTGATGGCAAGTAGATGCAAGATAGTTGCACAAAATGGATGCAAATGGCTAAGTGTAGATTGAGAAACAAAATTGCAAGAGTTTGGCTAGCAAAATGATCTCTCTAAAATAAGAGAAAAGGGGGGGTATTTATAGAGATTTTGGAAATCTCTTAGGGAAATGGATGGCCAAGATTGAGCCACCCATGGTCAAGATGTAGGGCTAAGGTAAGTTGAGAACTCCCAAGCCCTCACATCTTGACATGTGGCATATGATATAGCCCTAAAAGGTGAGGTGGACATGAGGTGGAAGGCTAGGACATGACCTTGGGATTCCTCCTTATCCCCATGTGGGTGAGAGGAAATGTGGGGAATTAAAAATTCCTCAAACATTTTCATGGGGATGAGAGAAGGAATTTTAAATTCCCAGTGGTGCATTGGGGGGATTAAATGTGAATTAAAGATTGTTGAGTGGGGGACATGTGACTTTGAAATTGTGAAAATGTTGAGTGGGGATTTAAATATGAATTAAAAATTCACATGGGGAATGATAAAAGGAATCTAATATTCCTTGGAAGGATAAAAGGAATTAAAAATTCCTTGAGAGGTTGATTAGGCTAGTTAATGAGGGATTAGAGGAGGGTTAGGTTGGTTTGACCATATGTTTAAGGTTGTTCAAGTACTTTATTAGATGGACTAATGACTTATTAGAAGCAAGTGGGAGATTATGGAGGATGTGAGCCTAATGATGATTAGGGGTGTGCATATGCTAACCATAATTAATTAGAAGAAGATGAAGGAGTTAAGATGGATTAAAGACCAACTTGCAAAAGTTGGAGGATGTGACAATGAGAGAGAAAAAGAGGAATTAAAAAATGAATTTAAATTCCAAAAAGGTAATATGACTAAATTAAATAAAATGGTGTATTTATTTAATTTAGAGGAGAAAGAGGGGTAAAGTATTTATTAAATTAAATACTTTATGAACCCTATGTAAGATGCAAGGTATTAATTAAACAAATGATTTAATTAATATTAATAGAGGGGATAAGCAACTGAATGAATAAGGAGACGTCTTTGATCATATGGAAGTGGTCAAATTAGATGTCTACAATAATAATAATGTATCAAGGTTTATCCAAGTTTATACAACACCTTGAAGTTGATTTAACAATCAAGCCTTATGAAGCTGAATCAATGGGTCATAGAGAAAATACTCAACCATGAAGATAATGAAAACTTGGAAACATGCAAATATCATAAAAGTGGTTCATTCATATACAAGATAGTTTGTGGTTATGTTTAGAGGGTAGGCATGGTGATTCAAAACATCTTGGAAATCCTATGCTCAAATTGAAAGTTGTAAACCCTAATAAAAAAGTTGAAATGACAAATTTCCACTTTGTATAGGCAACAAACGTGTCAACTACCATAATGAATGCATAGATACCATGATGAATGCAAGGTCTACCATAGTATAGATGTAAAAAATACCATGACGATTGGTCAAACACCACAATAATTTCATAAATATTGTGGTGACTACATGGTTGTTAGGTTGGTAGAAGTGATGAAAGCATGACTATTCAAACAAAGAGTGAAATACAAAGGGTTTTATTAATTGAATAAATCCATTTCATATTCACGCTTCCATTTTGACACCTTGGAAGGATGGAGGGATGGTATCACCTATGCAAAATTCATGTTCAATAGGTTGAGTGATGTTAGACCCTTTATTTTACATGTTAGACCCTTTATTTTACATGTTCTTTGTGGAGCTGCAAGCATATGCGATAGTTTTTTGAGTATTGGAGGTTGCACAAAGGTGTAAAGGAGTTTTAAGGCATTGCAAAGACCCTAAATAACCATTTCTATGTTCTAACACTTGTATAAAAGATTGAGATAGTGATATAAGGAGTTCACAACTCACTTTTGTTGGAGTTTTCACTTATTTAGGGCTTCCTTAGGGAAATTTTCTATGTTCATTATGATAGTGCGTGTTTCCTTGTTATTTTATGTTCTATTTTCACAATTTCTTTGCATTTCTATTGCATAGAACATTTTTACTTATTGATTGCATCATTTGAAGTTGTTATGAAATTGTTTGAAGGTTGATTTATTGAGTTAGCAATTTGATATCTATGAGTTGGTGAGCTTAAGGGCAACATCTCTTGAGTTTTACATATTAGGCGTATAATTTGAAATGATTTACTAATTAATTGGTTGTAATGACTAGTTGAAAAAGAAAGGAACAAGTCTAGTATTAAATTTGAAGGTTCATTGGTCACTTCCACACTTGTAAATTTGATCTAGGTTAATTTTGTGCTTGAACAAATAATTCAAAATAAGAAATGATATAACATATGATCAAAACCAATCTCTTAAAATATATAAAAAATTAAATTAAATAATAACATTATTTACCATTTTCTATGCACAAATACACCAATTTACACCTTAGTCATTAGGTTAGAAACAACCTATTAAATAAGGTCCAGATAGAAGTAAAAAGTATATGCAATTTCACCATTATATCATGGTCGTATGAGATTGAGTATCTATAATTTTTTTACCTTAAAAATTTACATGTAAATTTCAAATTAAACATAAATGATAATTTGAATCTTCTCCTATAATATTATATTAAAAACAAACTGTATTCCTTCTCTCCTCTTTTTACATTTCCCTCCAAAATTTTCTGGTTAAGACAAATAAATGCAGAAATCTGCTATTCATTTATCAATTACTTCAAATAAATAAAATATAAAAAATCATTAAACCACTGTGAAACATTTAAGCATTGCTTACTATACAAAATACAGTGACCAGCCACATGGGACCTTCCTCTTACAAAAAGAAAATATAACATAGCATTAAAGAATATTTATTTTCATATAAGGCAGATTCCCAAGGGAGGTCCTATACGGATAGCTAGTAACTACAACAATTATTTTTCTTGAAGCCATGTTAAAGGGTAGACATGCCATCATAACTATTTGTCAGTAATGTCAACTATTAGAGGCTGTTACCAGGGCCCCACATGAGGCAACCTTATGCAAACCATAGTAAAAACATGGAAAAATATATTGATTAAGGCCACGGATGGACTTTTTCTCCAACAAGGACAAAATTCATTTGAATGCTCACGTGTTCATCAGTTCTATCTACACCACTCCAATTGGAAGAAAATTAGTTTTTGATAGGATACCATTCTTGCGATATAGGCGCATATCTAGATCTTGTATTAAGGTGGAAGATATTAATAGTATAAACTCCTATACATCAACATAAAAAGTTGTGAGTTTGAATTATAAAATAATTTCTGCAGGTTCCTGGCAGTTGCAACGTGCTTAAAAATTGTTCCTGAAGCTTTGGGTATGTATGAAATTGAGTGCTTTTCATTTACTTTAATAAAAATGGTATTTTCTTGGATATCTTGGCTAATAGTTATTGGAATGTTATCCTTTGGATTGTCATGGATTTCAGTTGATTCGGTACTGTATCTGATGGCAACTCGTGATGGGTGCTTTTAAATGAGTGTTCAGATGGTTAATGAGGTGTTACGAGATTATGTTGAGTTTTGAATTAGATAAGTGTTTTAAATGGTATAACGATAGGCTTATGAGTGTGCTGTTTTGAGCTTAAGAATTATGAGGGATTACATAAATAAAATATTGGGTGATAAAGTCAAATGTGAGAACTGTGAAGGATTGCTCACCAAACTTACAGAGTAAGCAGAGGATATCTTTGTCCGAGTATTAAAGTGGGTGTTGGGATACAAGGAAAAACAGGAATACACTAACTAGTTTGGGAATCTGTTGGGCTTAGTGGGAAATTCGGGTGTCCCCATTTGGTTTTGTTTTGCTATTCCACGGCAGTACTGATGGATTCTGTCTCTAAAAAGATTAAAAATTGTGTAATGTAGGCTGTCTACCAATTGTATGCTGTAACTTGAAAGCTTTTGGGTTGGCTAGTTTTTCCTTTTATTTTAGCTGGTTCTTTTATTTTTTGATTTTTCGTTCTCCTATCATTATCGGGTGTCATGCATAACTGAGGCTGCTTCCAGATTCGATTTGATTAGTGCATTTTTGGGGTAGTGTCCAGAGCTGTCACTGTCTCAAATATGGATCTATTACATTGATCTGACTCTATTAGGACATATAATTTCTACCAACAGTTTTAGTCGGAAGGTCCCCAGTAATCTCTGTACTGGTTTAGATTCATGCATCTTTATGTTTGTTCCTTATGTGGAAATAGCCTTTGTTACCATGCGAGAAAAGAAGGGGGCTGGTGTGTATCGATACCCATCACTAGGTTTTTGAGTTGCCTTACTTGAATGGATTCAGTTTGGGTTGGAGTGGGATAACCAGAAATGGAAATAAGTTTGGTTGAAGACAGGCTTATTAGTAAAGGCAGAAGCTCGATTATGATTACTAAGTGACAAGGATGATCCTCGTTGTGAATTTCAATGGATAGTCAAAATTCAATGCAGAGATCACCTGCTTACGATGAGTTCCAGTTGGACAAAAAATGGCTCATTGATCCTAAGTTGCTGTATGTGGGTCCAAGGATTGGGGAAGGTGCTCATGGAAAAGTCTACGAGGGCAAGTAAGTTATTATCAAATCTTAAGCTGGTTCCTTGCATAGATCTTACTGATTTTATATTGAATTTTACGTGGATCACAAAACTCATTCAGTGGTGAATTTGAAATTTGAATTCGTGACTATTTGCTGGTTTCCTGGTGAATTTGGAAATTGACATTGTGATCTATTATTCTTCTTTTGTTTGGAAAACCTACATTTTACACCAGTTTTTAAGCATCACTAAATTATACACTTAGGAGTAAGCCTGGACCTGGCCCATCTCGGTGGGAAATACTCCACAGTACGGCTAGATCAACATTCTGTCTTACTTTTTAACTCTCTCTCGTATGGGGGTGCCTCGTTAATCTCCTTTTTCTTTTTCAAGTCAGTCTGCATCCAAACTCGCTGATTTGTCAGTTCTAATTTTTCTTAGGGTTAGGCGCTGAGACTGTGGGCCGTCTTATTTTGGTGTAGAAAGAGACTGAAGGCCGTCTTAGAAAGAGGGGTTGAACCGAGTTTTTATTGATTGTTTGACATTTGGGTTTTAATTTTTTAAATTGAATTCTATTTCCAACTCTGTACCTAACGCATTTTTTCTTGGAACAGTATCACTATTCACATTGATAAACAGGATCTGGGGATTAAAGATTAAATCTTTTGACTTTGAACATTCATCCCTTGAATTTTTTTTTAATATTATCACTCTTTTTTCATTCTAAATATACTACAGTAATTCTAGCTTAATTTCTCTTTTTTGTTTAAAGTGCATTTCACCAATTCTAATTTTTTTTTTTCATTTAATATCCTTTCAGCAGTTTTATTTATTCTCATATGTGGGTTCTGAAAGATTCAATCGGTGACAATGCTGCTGACAGCAATCCACCAGTGTTTATCATGTTGTTAAATATCCAGACTAACCAGTCCCACTTTTGCAATTTTAGTTTGTTTTCTCTGTTTTGTTCAATGTCAAGTCACATCTGGATTCTGTAAGACTTAATTGGTTTCAATGTTGATGAGACCAATGCACCAGTCTTTGATCTTGTTTCTAAATCATCAAACTAAACTTGCCTGTTTATCCTTACACCAGAATCATTTCATATTCTCATTTTGAGATGGATATCAATGCTGTAAAGAATGTTTCAGAAGATTTCGTATTTTAAATCTATTTTGGAAAATGCAATGGTTTCTTCAGTTGGATAGAACTTGATTAATCAGTGTTAACTTTAAAGCAGTTGCAATTTTTCTTTAGTAAAGAAGATTCAATTGATGAAGGCTCATGAATATTTCTAGAACTGGTTGCCCTTTAGTATTTTACAGTAGTAAGAGGTAATGCACATGTAAAGATTGCTTGATTTGATACTAGATCTTGTGCAGTGTGCTAATTATATCACTATGCTGTTTGTAGGTACAGAGACCAGAATGTTGCTATTAAAATTGTTCAGAAAAGTGACAACCCAGAAGAGATGGCTAAACGTGAGGCACGATTTGCAAGAGAGGTTACAATGCTAGCACGTGTTCAACATAGAAATCTAGTGAAGGTTTGTTCATTGTTTTTAAGTGGTAGTTTCTAAGGTAAAATAGAAAAGATTGAATTAAAATAGTGTTATACAAGTATTATCTTTATTTGACCATGTCCCTTGATTGATTTACAATCTTGTTATGCTATCTTTTTGATGTCAAATCAGTTAATGACACATAATTATTAAGAATTATAAAAAAATAACAGCAGCCAGGATTATTAATTGGTGGTGGGATTTTGATTCAGCTACTAACTATGTTTTCAGCTTTTCAACTCTCTACTAATTACTCTAGTATAGGATCTCTAATTGTGTGAACTCTTTGACAGTTTATTGGGGCCTGCAAGGAGCCTGTCATGGTGGTGGTTACAGAGCTTTTAGTAGGTGGGTCGCTTCGTAAATATATGCTGAGCCTACGTCCAAATTGCTTAGATCTGCAGTTGGCCATTAGTTTTGCCCTGGATATTGCCCAAGCCATGGAATGCTTACATGCACATGGTATTATTCATCGTGATCTTAAGCCCGGTATGTTTCTTGAAACTGAGTTGAAATATGACAAGGGCTTTAAGTTTAGAGTAAGTATTGACTAAATTCCCTAGTAAGTATCTTAGCAAGACTGTAAATTGGCCTCTAAGCTGGATTTTGGTTTCACTTGCACAGATTTATAGAGGTGTTAAAAGATAAGTATATATAAGTTTACATATGTGTCATGATATAAACAGTAACAACTTGATTTCACCATTACATTCCATTATAAGTGACATATATTATCTGGTTGGCTGGCCTTTTTAGATTTCTACAACCTGCTTGATTATCTGTAACAAGTTGAATGCTTTCAAGTTGAAAATACTAAATACCATAGGGAAAGTATGATGTGAACAAAGGTTTTTGAATGTTCTCTGAATGTTGCAGTTAGTCATTTGGTATAGGAGTAAGAAATGCAATGCATACGAGCATCTTACATGGTTTTGAGCAGACATGAATCCTAATACTGCTCTGTAATGAGCAGAAATGAATTCATGGTATTCAGTTGATGTGATGGGCCATGGGCTATATTTCTTGATTCTTAATCACATCTTCTGTTGTCTAGAAATGTTTCTTGAAAGGAGAAAACATTTGGAAAACCAGATTTAGGAACAGCAAGATATTCATATCTGGGAGAAGAAAGTTCACGGTCTGGCAGTAGTTATATGTCTACATGAAAGCATTTGGAAAACCAGATTTAGGAACAACAATACACTCATATCTGGGAGAAGAAAATCCATGGTCTAGCATTGGTTTGTGTGTCTCTACATGGATTTTCATATCATGACATTGCATTTAGTCTCAATATTCCTTACCATGTGAAGGCATAAAAATGCTTGTAATTCAGTTATTGATCCCTTCCCATTCTAATAAACATTTGTAATCATTGTCAAACCCTGCAAATGCTTATATAGTTTCTTGCTTTCTAGTTTGTAATGGCTGATAAAGCAATACTACAGAAGTGTGATTTTAAAATAGCAGACTGTGGAGATTTTAAAATTTTTGATGGAGGTGCAAAAACACCTCTGAATTCTACAAAGTTTTTCCAAGTTTCCAGGTCAAGGATATCTGTTTCAGGTGAGGACAAATTTTTTCTTGGATTTTCTGTATGACAGGGGACAACTGGTAAATCTGAATATTAAGTTAGTAAACATAAAAAGATCAAACAAAAGGAAAATGCATATTATGAACAAGCTGAAGAAGCTGAAATTAAAGAGAAAATTCATGATCTAACATTGAATGTCATTGTCACATTAAAAGGGCTTAAATTGCAAAATTGAAATTTAAATACTAGTATTACAATATTAAATTATACCAATGACCGTTCATTATCAAATAAATGTCTGCATGTCTGAAGTTACTAACTGAATATTGAAATCAAGCTTCTACTGTACATTTGGTGACCTCCCTTTGACTCCTTTTAATTCTTCCTCTCTTTCTTTCTTTATCTTTTCTTCTTTTGTTGTTTTTGCCAAATAAATTGACAGTAATGTTTGGGAGGGTCAGCTTTGCTGAGGTCCACCTTTTTAGGTTTAGTGTCTTTTTAATTTCTTCTTTTTGTGTTCTTATAAAAAAAGTACCGGTCAAAAGATGCCCTTCCGTCCCTGGCATTCAGACAAAAATAAATGGGGACATCCAAAAGTTTGGGGATGCTCCACTGTCCCCCAGAAATTTGGGATGACTTCAAGATAATATTTGTCCCCTTCTCCCTATCCCCAATCCAACCTGGGATGCAAACCCATGCTATGCAGGATTTTTATTCCTATACTACCTCTAAATACTTCCCAATTAACATTATCACATCAAACCAATCCATTAGCTCATACAGCCTCATAGCATCAACTGATTTTTGTAAACCATATAATCTGTACCAACAATATCAATAAATAAGTCCTTAGAAGACAAACACTTTCCAAATACTTGAAATAATGAGAAATAGGAATTTGTAATCGTAGAGTGAAAATTAACCCTTCTAAAGAAATCAAATCTGTTGAAGACCTCTGAAGTTAACCTCTCAAATAGCAAGAATGTTTCTTTCTTTAGACTGGTTTCAAGAAAGATAGGTAGATGCATGTTTGAAAAGAATCCCATGGAATATTTCTTATGGACTTTGCTATTGTGTTTGAGATATGCCTGAAAAAATTATGAAACTGCAGAAACTATGCGAGAAAGTAGACTGCCATTTGGTTCACAAAACATAAGGGAAAAATGCCTGTTTGGAGTAGATTTATGAGGCCTCAGAATGAGAAAGGTCTGGATGACTCTTGGTTTTGGTTAAGTGTGTTGTCCAGGTGCTTGAATCTTTTTAATGCAGACGGCAATTATATAATGCGTGTAATCATGTTTCAGAGCTCTCATTGATGTAGATATAAGACAACCTGCAGGGCAATTTTTTTCATCTAAATGCCCTTGCTAATGTTCATTATGTTGAAGTTAAATTAATGCATCTGTTATTTTTTTGTCACTGACCAGAGAATTTAGTATTTATGGGTCTAAGTAGCTGGCAAAAATGATTGGTAGAGGGGGGAATATGAAGTTTTGGTACCCCATGTGGCATGGGATGGTGTTAGCTCACGAGGCCCCAAAGACTCTTATGATCGTTTGAATGATCGTTTGAATCATTTAAGACATCATCAATATGGAAAACTACTTGAAATCCTAAGTTGTGGGAGATTTATATGAAAATATGCAGACATTATTCACATGGAAGGCGACAATACAATGTGTTAATGCAATGACTATTTGCATGACCATCTTCCTGATGCTGTCTAAACATCAATACAAAATAATGAACACAAGATTGTGTTGAAATGCCTTCTCGTGAGGGATTTCAAGTCAGCTAAGGTTTTATGTTTTCTACACAAAACTTTAGGTATAGCTGATAGAGGCTGGTAGCTTGGGGAACATGCTGTGAAATTCAAATAAGGCTTGTTCATCTGTGGCTAGTGTTGCATGATAGATTACTTAAGTTTGATATTTTATTCAGGAATGATTAACATGGCCTCTTTGTTTGCAATAATAATTGCATAATGCGCATGAGGTGAGAAGGGAGGTAACATTTATTATTGAACTGGGGCTTTGTTGAGGAGGTATTGTTTCTGATTTCTGTTCTTCTTTGTTTGAATCCTGGTAATTTTGGGTCTGTGGAGAATATGACTA